>CM044435.1:82110820-82159595 GCA_024363595.1 Xenopus borealis | reverse complement strand
GTTGTTATCGCCGTTTGTTTGAGAGTTGAGGTGATTTTCTTTGTTTTGCTGCTTTTAGACATGATCCCAGTCTTGTATTAGTCTAGTCTGTAAAGTTTAGTCCAGTGTTAGTGCTTTTTTTATAGCTCAGTGGGTCCCCCGGGTGCGGAGAGTAGGTGAAACGCGTCTGTTCAGGTCCTCTGCATGGCCACGCCCCCTTTCCAATTGTTTTTAAATGAGCCCCAGTGTGTTTTCAATGTAGCTGTATTATTTTCAATTTAAGGTCATGGGGAAAGGATAAGCAGCTGTTGCCAACATTTTGATTGCTCCAACTCTAAGGCTTTTTAATGTATACTTAATTTTTTTTTTTAAATATAAAAACATTTAAAGTTTCAGGTTCACGTATACAGGACACACGGTATACAAATCTTTCAGCATTAGCATTGGTAAAATAACAACATATATATACCGTCCCTGTCCTAAATGCAATAGTTCAAAGGGCTGCGGTTTGCTTAGTTGTGGTGCTCTATCTGGAAACCTTGCTGCTTATGTAGTTTTCAATAAGCCATACAAACAAACAATTCAGATGGCAAACACTTCAACAATTATGCTAAAACTTTAAGTGATTTATTGGAGATCTCCACACAATGTTTCAGAGGTACAACCTCCTAAACGTTGTGTGGAGATCTCCAATAAACCATCTGAATTTTTTGTTTGTATGGCCTGTTCCTGTCCTCCCCACAGGAGGGGTTGTTTAATGGTTACTCTTTGGGGTTAAATCAGGTGGCATATGCTGGCATAACAAGGCTATATATTGGGTTGATCACAGGATATTTCAGTGGGATTCTGTTGTCTAATACACCCAGGAGGGAGGTTGCATGGGTGACCACATTGGGGAAACCAGGTAAGATCTTCCAAGAGTCAGTAACAGGAAGTAAAAGTGCCCCAAATCTTCACCCTAGTGCATAAGCAGCTGAGGAAAGCTAAGTTGCAAAAGAGTTGCAAAGCGTTGGGTCAAGATAGTATTTGAGGTGGTTTTGCAAAGTCAGACTGAGGACTTACCTTGGGTGCCCTACTGCGTTGGCCTGGCTTTCAGCTGGGGCTTTGTTTAGATAAGATGAAAAACACAGTAGAGCTGTTTGCAAACTTACTTGTTTAAAAACCAAGGCTTCTGCTTCAATTAAAACATTAATTCATGTATAGTATACAAATAAATGGCATGCAATTCAAATTAATTATTTTCATATTTGGTGATAGCTTAAAATGTGTGAGTTAGGCTTAAATGTTCATACAAGAGGAAGAGTTCCTATTTGAAAGACATTTCCTAGTGCAGACTTGGTGGATCCTTAATTTTTTTTCTATTCTTAAAGGCTTTGATGTTATTTATGAACTCCCCTCTAATATACATCTTGAGAACACTTCAGGTTACACTTAATGGTAGCTTGTCATGTCAGCTGCCAGAAATTTTTCTTTACTGGTTTGGATAATTTCTTTTAGTTTGGGCTGATTGACCCAATGTGGGCTTAAACCCCAAATCTTGCCAGCATGCACCAATTTAGTCAGACTAAGATCCCTTGCAAAGGTTTCATGATACCACTTGTCTGAGTCCATTGATAATTGTTAAGCCATTGTGTGCCAAGGTCATCTTTGGTATCTTTCGCTCCAAATCATAGCTTACAAAAGATGCGTCCTAGCTCTGCAGGTCATGTCATTTCTTCATACACAAATTTTACCTCTTTCATTCTTTTTTTGGCTTTTATTTTTAGACTATATAGTGCTTGGCATGTTTTGCAGTACTTTATATAATTTATACATAATTTACATCCACAAGTCATGTTAACTAATACTGACACATTTAATCGTAGTAGTGTTTTCCTGAAATTACACCAGAGGCCTCTGTGTTCAGAAATAATTTAACGAGCACTGCAATTTTTTTGTGTGTTGTTGTTAACTGTTTTCTCCTTTGTTCAGTGACCTACAGCATGCTGATTTTTGATTACATTGTTATTATTATCTTCACTAGGGGTTTCAGGTTCTCAGTAAAATTTCAAAACCTCAAAAAAAGAGCAAATACATAAAATGTTTTAAAATACCAGTGTCGTAAACATACTAAGATTTACTACTAAGATGAAATTCCCCTTAAGTGATCTTAAGAACAAGTCTCAGTAACCAGATTGTCTGTCTTGAATTCAGTTTAAAGCAAATTGCTGTCCCCAGATAGTTCAGAGTTAATCATATTAGTAATAAGTTCACTAAGTAGCAGTCGTTTACATTTTCCAATTAGGTAGCCATAGAGAACAGAGGAGCCAGGAGTTCCTCTGGCTGTTCTTTGTTAACATTTTGGGTATTGCAGTGAACTGTTGACTGCAGGGACCACTCTGGCTGAACATACTATTTCAGTTGGCTTCTTGGACTCAATAACCTGATAAATGTAT
Organism: Xenopus borealis; assembly: GCA_024363595.1. Lineage (NCBI taxonomy): Eukaryota > Metazoa > Chordata > Amphibia > Anura > Pipidae > Xenopus > Xenopus borealis. Next base: position 82,157,181 of record CM044435.1, on the reverse strand, counting down.
TTAGCCCTGCATTGCATTAAATTTTTTTTTTTTTTTTGTTTCCAATATTGGGTAGTGTAGTAGAAGAGGACTTTCCAACCGCAACTGGGCTAAATTTGGCACTTCAACATATTTTTATGACCCAAAAAATGCCTCTTGGCCTTCTTGGTATGATGTCCTCTGATTTATATATTGCAGTCCTCAAACTTTATATGTCATTTAATGAGTTGTGGTATGGATTACTTTTTACCATTTTATATCCCAAACCACTAGCTATGAAAGCCATGCTGTAAATTAATACATTAAATATTTGCTGAAGGTATGTGACCTCTTATCTGGCTACTTTAAAATTCAAATTATAGGAAGGCTGTCTCCTGTAGAGTCTATTTCAAGAAAGTAACTTTTAATTATTTCATAGTTTTTCTTTGTAATAGTATACAGTACATTTTACTTATGGTAACTAAGCTGCAAAAATCCTTATAGATGGGTAAAGACTTACTGTATGTTGATCCGAATTACAGAAAAAAATCCTCATTTGGAAAACCTGAGTTCCCGAGCATTCTGCATAAAAATGCACATACCTGTACAGGGTAGATCCAGATTATTGTTGGATTGAAACTGCCATAAATCCCTGAGCAGAGGCTTTCATCATATATATTCACTGTCATTATTTCTCAGAGTTGGTGTTGTACCCCATAATTTCTATTGTAGTATTATTCAGCATAAAATATAGGGATAACTAATATATTTTATTGTTTTTAGATAAAGTGGATGCTGAAGGCTGGAAAACTGTACAGCGTGGGAGGCCAATTCGTTCAAAATCTGCCACAATGGCAAACAAGCCTTCTACTCCTGCAGCCATGGAAAACAGGGCAAAAGATGATAGTGATAAGGAGAATGTATGTTCCAAATCCCCAGAAAAGATTCCAGATGTGATCCAGAAATCGGAGCTCCCTCCTGTGCTTGTGGAGCCTCCATCTAAGGAGTTACTATGCCCATGTGAAATTCCTTTGGCTGAAATAACTCAGGTTAGATACCTAATTGCTATGTTCAATTGTAGAAAATGTATGAGTAAAATTGTATTGTGGCAATGATGAAATAAAGAAGTAGATGAAATAAAAAGCACAGCTGGAATTGTATAATGCAGAGTAACCAGTCATCCAGCTTTGAAACCGATTATCCAGAAAGCTGCTTGTGTGTAAAGGGTGTATTGGAGGGTATATCCGTAGCATTAATTTAAAGGGAACCTATCACCTCAAAACGAAATGCAAATCAATTCCCTCACATGTAAGCCCTTCACCCCTCCCCCCCCCATACTAGTAGAGAGCTGGTTCACCATGACCATGTCCTGGTCTGGGGGAAGAGCACACATTCAAAAAAATTCTATTGTTTCCCCTGTTCAGAGTGTGAGCTCTTTTAGCCCTGTACATGTCTGGAGGGGGAATCCATTTTCAGATGAGAGCTGCACATTATTCCTCATGAGCTGGGCCCTCATTACATCCAGTAATAAGACAATATTATATATTTTTATGTCCCCATACATATAGTGCTATGAAATCTGTTGGTGCATTATAAATGAATGGTATTATGAATTACACATAAGCATAGCAATTATATTGTTATGCTTCTGAGACCTGTGGAGCTTGATTTATAGTAACATGAATAGGTAACATTGATGGAGCTGCAATTCTGGCTTAGGATAATGTTACACAAGGCTGAGCCTAAACTTCTTTCTGTCTGCAAATTCTTTGTACCAACACTGACAGGCATGGTGTTGACTTGTTTGCAGCCACACAGAGTGGATATGGGCTAAAAGTGCTAAACTGCATTTGCTTGCTGGTATCCGCCTATCTTCACCTGCAAATTAAAATCAGGAGGAAAGAAGACAAGGCGCAGCCTTGTGTGATATTAGCCTTACTGCCACAATTGGCTAGGGTTTATTTATTGTGTAATATATGTATACATATTTTATATGAATGCTGTACATAGCAGAGTTATATTTTTTAAGGTTACAACTCATTGCTGTCTGAGGTCACCTTTTTAAGGTAGCAAAGTGGAGCACAATCTGTGAATTGCATTTGAAATTTGGTCAATGGTGTTAACAAAATATTTGGTAAATTTGAAATTAACATATATTTTTGGAATTAGTTTTCACATCTATGGTTGCTACTTAGGGTACATTAACAGTATTCCAGAAGATGGCACTAAAGCAGAAGGAGAAATCAGCCGTCATTCAATTGGATACTGCAAAACATTTAAGACAGTATGACTGTAGTATCAAGCAGTTTCCTTAAATTACCCATTTACCCCAAAATATCCTGTGAACACAGTCCATTATATACATGCTGCCACAGAGCCAAGCATGGACTGCAGAGTAATTTCCCTTCTGCACAACAAGGTTTCAAAAACGGCATAATCTCTTTTTGTAATATAGCAAATTCTCGTCTTCTAAGGTGAATTATCTTAGATACATTCTATATAATCTTCTATTTTAGTAAACAAGTCAACATGTTTCTTATCACAATATTCTCCTGAAAGGAAACCTGTGCCTAAAATTGTAGAAAAGTAGTAATTACAAGTACCATGCAGAACCGCCTGCCTCCTTACAATAAGAAGGAGAACAGTGGTAACTCAGCTTTAACACATTATCTGTTATTTGTTAAATAACACTATTGGCTCATAGCGAATAAGAATGTGTCGAGTACACAATTGTGGCAGAGGTTTTTCTCAAAAGGCTTTCAATACCACCCAGTGCAGGCACCTTTTGGAACATGCAAGATAAATTATGTTCATTCACAGGGTATTATCTGTGCTGCAGTATTATGGTCCAATTCACCAGGTTCCGGGGTTAGCATCAAAGCTGCAATAAAACATGTATCTGTAGTTCACCAGAACTGCACCAGTTCACCAGAACTTGCTTAGGCTGTTTGTGCCAAAAGAAGATTTTTTTTGTACATTCAAGACAGGTTTTGGAATCAACAGGACCTGGGGGAATTTGTCAATTTGTTGTGGTGTAAGTGAGACACATCCCTGTGCCTTTGGCATTTTCTTGTCTCTAGACCATTTTGGCTCCTAGGAGGCTTTTCCTCCTATAACACACTGCATTTTCTCTGTCAGCAGAGCAAAGCCCAATGCTCTACACATCATGTGGTGGTCTTTAAAGGGGGTTTTCACCTTTAGATTAACTTTTAGTATGGATTGCATATATATTGATATGCTGAGACAATTTGCAATTGGTTTTCATTATTTTTTGCGGTTGTCTAGCTATTTTGCTTTTTGTTCAGCAGTTCTCCATTTGTAATTTCAGCAGAAATCCAGTTGCAAGGGTCTTGTATTCTTTACCAACCAGGCAGGGCTTTGAATGGCAACCCAATATATGAATAGGAGAGCAACTAAATAGAAACCTAAGGAATAAAAAGTAACAATAACCATAACATTGTAAGGACACAGAGCAATAGTTTTTTGGCTGCCGGGGGTCAGTCGATTTGAAAGCTGGAAAGATGTAGAAGAGGAAGAGGCAAATTATTCAAAAGCTATATCAAAAAAACTAAATTATAAGGAACAATGAGGTGAACCACCCCTTTAAAAAGTGCCCTGTATGCACACTTGTTATGCCAGTGGAAAAAACATGTCACACTATGGCACGCGCTACATTTTGTCCATGGATGCCATCCAGCAGAAAACAGGCAGTAAAATGCCCATTCGCCTGTCATGAATCACTGTTCTGTAAGGCAGCGGTGGTAAAAATTATAGATAATAGTTTCCAAGTCCTTATCTGCAATTTTATTTCCTTTCATTACACTCATGAATTATATTTTAATATACGCAAGTAACTTATTCATCTGCTTATAACACCACCTATTATTTGGGCACTTTGGACTTCTAGGAGGGCATTTTGTTCAGTTCTATGTTGACTTCTGTAAGCAAATATGTCAGTGACTGGAAAGTCGTGAGTTGGCAACTTCAACAGTTTTGCGCAAAAGAACTCCCAGCTGGAGAACAGCAGCAGTGGAAATTTCTTATATGAATGATGGATGCATGATGCTGAGCCAAAACTGTGTTCGGTTTTAATTTGGCAGCAGATTGCTAAAGAATAAACTGATACAGAGCAAGCAATCAATTATACTGACATTGGCGGTAGAGAAGGATTACAGCCATGCAGTGTGCAATGGGAGGTAGTGACTAGAGAGAGAGAGAGAGGGACAGACAATTACTGTACTGATTAGAACGAAGGTTTTCACTCATTCCGCCATTGAGTGGCATTCTACTAACTGGGAGAAGAATCAAAACGACGTAGTGTATGCAGTGTCAACCTTGGAAGATAACTCATAGTTAAGCTATGTACGTTTAGCTCACTATGCAGGTAATTTAGTGGAAGAATAAGGCCAATATCTGTTGAAGTGGGATGTGTAGAAAATTTGTGATTAAGAATAAAAGGCATTGTATGTGGCTTGAATGAGATTATTTTCTTGTGACTGTTCATTCATTGGTAAACTACTAATAGCCTTCACTATATACGGAATTAAACATCATTAAGTTTAAGGTTAGTGTTATGTAGTCCTTTTATACAGACTCTAATGGGCTTTAAAAGAACAGTTACACTAAACAGGTACACTAAAGTTGTTTAAAGTAATTAAAGGAACAGTTCAGTATAAAAATAAAAACTGGGTAAATAAATAGGCTATGCAAAATAAAAAGTTTCTAATATAGTTTGTTAGCCAGAAATGTAATGTATAAACACTGGAGTGACTGGATGTCTAACATAAAAGCCAGAACACTACTTTCTGCTTTTCAGCTCTCTTGGTTTCCACTGATTGGTTACCAGGCAGTAACTTGAGGGAGGGCTGTTGCTTTTGAATCTGAGCTGAATGCTGAGGATCAATTGCAAACTCACTGAACAGTTATGTCCCATGTGACCCCCCTTCAAGTCACTGACAAGAGTTAGAGAGCTGAAAAACAGGAAGTAGTGTTCTGTTCTGTTAGACATTCAGCCACTTTAACATTTATACATTACATTTTTGCCTAACTATATTAGAATTTTTTTTATTTGGCACAGTCTATCTATTAACCCAGTTTTTATGTTTACTCTGAACAGAACCTTTAAAATATAGTGTACTGTTTCTATGCACTGGTAATGTGATTGTTTTGGAAAGACAACTATAGTTTTATATAAAGGCTAGTTTAGCAGATAACAAATAAGTTATGTAATTGAATACAATGGGATTCTAAAGAGTGCATCTGTGATCTGCTATGTAAACTGTGCATTGAATGGCTGTCCCCATGGCTACACAGCAACCTGTTTATATAAACTATAGCAGAGTTTGTAAAGCAAATACACAAGTTGTACAGTAAATTTTATTTCAATTATTTTGAAACACTTATTTTTTTGATGTTACTGTTCCTTTAACATACCTTAACGATACAACCATTACTGTTACTGTAGAATGTCCCAGATTTGACATCTTTAACTTTAGTACTTTGCTTGACAATACCACCTTTTATATTGTGTTTAATATTGTGATATGCAAAACAGTAAGATGAATTTGTATGAATGCACTAAATACACAATTTTAGTATACACCCAAAAATACCAAATCCAGCATAAAAGATTTGAGCAAACCATATCTGAACTTTAATTTACATATGCAAATGTGTAAACTTCTCATCAAATAATGTGAGCGTACAAAAAAGATGTATCTTCCGTTGTCCAGTGGGTTGAATTCATGAGTTCAGAGTCAGATCAGCCAGCCACTTGGGATTCATCCGATTCCTGCAAAAGATGCTGGGATACACTTGTGATCATTTCCAGTTAACAGACATATGAACTCATTGGTTGATATGTTTGTTTATCCATCCAAAATGTGGATGGTGAGATTAGATTATATTGGCCACTGTAGAGTCTCTATTTCAATATGCATTCTTTGCAGTGGCGTAACTACTCCCTGGTGGGCCCTGGCATAGTATGGGCACCTGGGCCCCCCTTTGGGGCCCTTACCTCTATAAATCGCATGCTGGAGTTTTGATGGCATGTGTGCTGTATACTCTCCCCCTAGATAACCGCCTGCCATAATCACTTTCTTGGCTCCGATGGGCCCCAAGGGGATGGGGGCCCTGGTGCAGTTGCACCCCCTGCACCCCTGGTAGTTACGCCACTGATTCTTTGGTAACTTTATGTAGTTCCTACATGCTGTCTGTAAGCTGTGGAAAAGTTGTTACAATTTGTAACATCAGTGTTTAGTACCTCCCTCCCTGCCAGGGTTTCAAATGATGCAGAAAGAGAACTATTTCAGCATAGAAATAGCATGTCTGTGGGTGTGGGCGTCTTTATAAAATTTTGGTTTGGAAGCTGGAATTCCCCTTTAAAAATGAAACTATAAAATTATCAAGGGTGGAGGTCCGAAGTGAAAAAACTTCGAAATTCGACCATCTAATTTTTTAAAGGGGGTTTTAAAATCCCTTTTTTCAATCGATTTCGATCGGTTGGTATTACTGCGCATGCGCTCGAAGTTCAATCGGCAAAAACCTGCATCATGTCCTGTGTCAAACTTCTTAGCACTGTTTGCTGAAAGAAAAGGGCTCACTAGAAACCAAGGCCTGATCAGCATCCAGTGCTCGTTCTCTTTCATCTTCTAGGAACCCGCAAAGGACATGATGTGGACCAGACATAGCGGTCACCAACCCCACTGTGCAATCTACATTCTCAGGTTAGGTTCTGGGAAAGCTGTAAGAGAGCATTACATGATGTTTAGGGTCCATTTTCAGAAGCTATAAGTTTACAATCAAGTAAAAATTATGGTTTTGTTATTATAGAGAAAAAGCAAATAATTCAGAAGATGAGAATTATTTGCTTATATGAGAAATTGAATTTCTGTTTTTCTGAGTAATTCCTTTCCAGACAATGGATACTATATCTGTATCTGGACAATGAAACTTGTGACTCTTAAAGGAAAACTATACAACAAAACAATGCAGGTCTCTAAAAATATATTGCAAAAAAAAAAAAGAAATGAACCACATGCAAAGCCCTGCTTCATCTTAATAAAACAAATATACTTTGTTAGTAGCATGTGCTATTGGGTAATCCATTTGAATGAAATGTGACAAAGTTTCTCTACTGCATGTATAGGCAGTCCATTGATTGTATTGCACCCAGTGAGTTTTCCTCAGAACTGGCAGTCATGCTCATTGAGCAGCTTCCCTTAACTTTTTCCACTGCCAAATATATTTACAAAAGACACCTGAGCAAAAGAAATGCTGTGTTGTCTTTAAATGCCCCTGCATCAGTTTCACTGTATCTCTGTTTCTCCCTACAGTAAAATAAATCTCTGTTGGGTTTAAGGCCATCCCAAGAAGTTTATAGGACATTTCGTTAATTTATATTCTGAGAGACTAAACAGTTTCTGAACACATAGGTCTGTTTTTCATCAGTATATAAAGAAATGTGTCTGATTTGTTTGTATTTTATTTTTAATTTACTGATAAAGACAACTGGGCAAATAGAATGCTAACCACATTGTGGTTGAATTAACAACTGCTGAGTTTGGATATGATTCCTTGATTTACTGATTTTTCACAATGCACTGTATTTAGTTATATCGGAAACATTCACAAAGCTGCATTTACCCGTTTCTTTTATAGATTAATCTGTATAAAGAAATGACTGTACTGATATTTATTCACACGAGTTTTTACCATATTATAAATACATTACTACATAGACAAACAAAACTTGGAAATGGTCTAGTGTGGATTTCCTGTAAGGAGTGATAGTTTTGAAATTCATAATCACAACTAGCATTTAAGAGCCATTTTGTGAACACTGTTAATAAAAGCCTTGTTCACCTATGGGTTAACTCCGTGGACCCCAACCAGTGCCTTGTGAAGCAATATGTTGATCACCAAACCTTTGAAAATTGCTCCCAGTGGCCCCAAAGTCATACTTGCCAGCATTTGACGAACAAAAAAGAGGGACAGTTGTTGGCCACAGCCCCTAATGTCCATTTTACAAAATTTGGCAGGTTATGAGAATTTTAGTGCAATGTTTTATGTGTTATAACAGTTTTGCTAATGAAAGTGAATTGCCATTTAAGCTACTCGTCTCAGTTCTCCCAAGAGTCCTGCTTATCTTAAATAGGTAAAATTGTATCTTAAAATGTTACAAAAGTATTAAGTGTAGCTGCTGACTGTTCTGGGCTCTCTGCCAAAAAGCCTCTTTTTTTAAATTAAGTTTTAGAACCTTTGTATCTTTTTTCTGGAGTCCGTGCATAACAATTCGGGACATTTCAGTAAGAAACCCAGGACTGCAGGCTGAGCTGTTAAAATCAGGACTGTCCCACAGAAAAAGGGACAATTGGTAGATATGCTCAAAACAGTTGTTTATTTTTTTAATTCCAGGCTTGGAGGCAAGTTTTGTTTCGATTAAAACCATGTGTGCTGCTAAACAGAACCCTTCTGTAGGCTGCAAGTCCACATAGGGGCTACCAAATAGCCAATTATAGTCTCTATTTGACACCCCCAAGAACCTTTTTCATGCTTGTGTTGTTCCCCAACTCTTTTTACATTTCAATGTGGCTTATGGCTAAAAAAGGTTGGGGACCCCTGACTTTTAGTATGATATTGACTGAGACAATTTGCATTTTTTTTTTATTTTTTTTATTTTCAGTTTTTAAGTTATTTATCTTTTTATTCAGCAGCTCTCTAGTCTGCAATTTCAGCAATTACCTTAGCAACCATGCATTGATCTGAATAAGAATAGTAGAGTGCCGAAATATAAAAATTAAAAAGTAGCAATAACAATACATTTGTAGGCTTACAGAGCATCTGTTTTTAATTGGGGTCAGTGACCCCCATTTCAAAGCTGGAAAGAAACAGAAGAAAATGGCAAATAATTCCAAAATAATATAAAAAAGAGACCAATTGACTAACTTACTAAATGTTGGCTAAAAGATGAACCACTCCTTTACGGCAAGCTTTGCACAAGTCGAAAATTTTGTTTATGCACCAGACGCCCATGCACTAACTACACAATTATAGTGAATATTAGGGGCAAATGTGAGGCATATAGGTGGAGCAGGCAATATATGACTGAAAAAAAAAATCGCTGCTATAAATTTAATTATTCAAATTGGATTATTGTATCTACTAATTTAGCGAGAACGCACTTGTCCCCATCTGATGCTAAACCCACGGCGGTGGGTTTGAGGTGGGTGGCATTGGAAAGGATCACCCATGTCTACAGTCGAAAGTAGTGGAAAGACAAATATATTTTGTTGCACTGAATAATTACCATACTATTTTACATTTATTGGCTTATTGTTCTTCAACTATGTTCTTCAAGTGTGTTTTGTTAAAACACAAAATAAAATGTTTTCTACACAATTAAGATTTTTTCCCTAAAACATTTGGCTCTTTTTTTTAGCAAACCAGCAACTTTAACATAAGTTTTCTTTTTTAAAATGTGAATATTCTTCCTATTTTGCATCTTTCCAGCCTGCAGTTGGACAGTAGGACTTATTGTCGGTAGAATAATAACAAAAGGGTACAGAACAATATAGATGCTAAAAGTTCATTTTCCTACATTCTGCTAAAAAAAAAATATTGCAAGAAAATTGTAGTTAATAATCATAAGTTTTAGAATGTAAGCTCTATTGATCAGGACAATCTAAAACTTGTTTGTATGTTTGATTTATACACCCATTTAATATACAACACTGTGGAATGTCTAAGTTATATGTTAATAATGTTTAAAATATTTGACTGTGCTGCAGACATTACATTTTTATTGACCTCTTTTGCCAACTTGATGGCGATAAAAATGAATTATGTTGCCGTGGTTTACTGCCAAAAAAACCCAAACAAATCTGTGTTGAATACAAATTATGCAGGTATGGGACCTGTTATCCAGAATGCTTGGGACCTGGGGTTTTCCTAATCTGTATTTTCATACCTTGCGTCTGCTAGAAAATCATGTAAATATAAAAAAAAAAACAATAGGCTTGTTTTGCTTCCAATAAGGATTAATAAGTTTATATAATAATTATTATTATTAAAATCTTAGTTGTTATCTAGTGAAAAAAAGTTGATTTTTAAAATGTTTTAATTACAATATTTTGATAAAATTGAGTCTATGGTCTCAGGTTTACGTAAGTAACAGATATGCTTTGTAGAATACAATGGGGTTCTACAGAACTATTCCTTTTTCTCCTTTTTACAAACTGAATGATTGCAAACACATCAGTTACCAATGCAGTAATACATATTAGAAAATTACTTTAAAACACTTTAATTTTTTGTGCTACTGTTCCTTTAAATATAATTGTCACCACAAATAGGGGCAGTTTTGCACTAAAATATTTTCTTAGATCTGTCAGTGAGTGTTGCTTACTTATTTAATTTCAAGAAATGCAAAAAAAAGACATCATTTAATCAACTCATTATGATTGGATTATTTCTCCTACTGTTATTTATCTTATGACGAATGTATGAATGAAGTACCATTTAAAGAACAACAGAAAGCTTATTTGTGGGAGATTTTCCTATTGCCTATTATAGCTAACTGCTGGGAATGTTTGAGATCAACCTACTGATACGCCTCCTTCTCCCGCTGCTGCCCAGTTATCACTTCTATTATGTTTGTTTAATTCTCGGTGGATTAAATTGGATCACATCACATGCCCATGGTTTGTAGGAACCGATATTGTGAATGTTTTGTACTTTTATTTCTATAAAAATGAAACGGCAATCATTCCATATTTATATATAGTTTCCATATGTGTGTCCGACTCCATAATAATATAATTTTTAAACCCTCTAACAAGTACAACTTTTTAAATTGCATTTCTTTTATCCTGAAAGAAGGTCATGCATTATGGGTATCTCTGTAGGATATTAACAATTAAGTACAATATAAGGCTATTCATTAAATCAGAGTCTATATTGGCAAGAATTCCTGACCCTCTGTGATAGTAAATCTTTTTTTTTTTTTTTGCTGAATTATATCATTGTGTGGAACATGTTTTTCAACTAAATCATCACCGGTGGAGGCACAGAAGCGAAGAACATCCTAGGGATTACAGGCTACAATCATTGGCAGTTTGTCAGTGAATAATAGGATTGAGAAGCCTTTATGTCATTCCAAGGTTTACTCCGGAAAACTCCCTAAACCACTGAAGATATTTGCTGTAAGCAGGTTAAACCTTGAATGCAAAAGTATGAATATGTTTTGGCATCAGGACACTGTTCTGAGCAAGCTCTTCGCTGTTCTTTGTTTGCAGAGGTACATCAAAAAAGCAAATCCAAAATCTCTGTGGTTTACTTGTTTAATACTCCACGTATCAGAGCATAAACTTGTCTGTACAAAAAAGGAAAGATAAATGATATTTGGCAGTAAAGTAAGTAGATGGTAAGGGAGGAACTGGATCAAACTTCTTAATATCAATCAGCGATAACCTATAGACAGATGTACCCAGCACCTAGTTCTATATCATTATTTTATTACATCAGCTACTTACTATAAGTTTCCTGTCATTTAAATCTTTCCAAATATGAATTGATGATGGTAGGGATTTTGGAATAAGGGATAGTTTATAGTGCAAGAACCATTTAGTTGCCATTTTTTTTGGGAGGTCTATTTAGTTTTCTTGTCATAAGCAGTAAAATATTGCAAAGCCCTACATTCAGAAGATTAATTATCTCTAAGGTTTCCTAGATATAAAACAGGCTGATGGTGTTATGCCAGTATTATATGATTGCATAGAATGCTCACTGTCTTCTCAGTTATTTTTTTACTGGTGCAAAATATGTTTTGTAAGATTTGCTGGCTACAGAGCATCACACAGATGGAAACTGATTTACGGTGGTTTATACCGAAAAGTGCGTATGTGTACTTGGAAGAATTTTCTGTTGCTTTGGAAATCAGTACATTTGGATTGAATGAAGAGTTGGAAGCGAGTAGCAATAATGATAAGAATGGAATACAAGTATTATATGATATTGTTAATCTTTTTCAGTTTACAGCCAATTAAAGTGTAATAAATACAGGTATGGGATCAGTTATCCAGAAAACTCCAAATTACAGAAAGGCTGTCTCCCATAAACTTTTATCCAAATAATTTTGTTAAAAAAGATTTCCTTTTTCTCTGTAATAATAAAACAGTACCTTGTACTTGATCCTAACAAAGATATAATGAATCTTTATTGCCGCAGTCCCCAACATTCAAACGTGCAAAGAGTTGGAGAGCGACACAAGCATGAAAAATTCCTTGGGGTGCCAAATAAGGACTGTGATTGGTTATTTGGTAGCCCCCTGTGTGGACTGGCAGCACACAAAAGGCTCTACTTGGCACTATACCTAGTTTTCATGCAATTAAAAATTGCTTTCAAGATTGGAATTCAAAAATAAGCACCTGCTTTGAGGACACTGAGAGCAACATCCAAGGGGTTGGAGAGCAACATCCAAGGGGTTGGAGAGCAACATGTTGCTCACGAGCTACTGGTTGGGGATCACTGCTTTATTGGAAGCAACACCAGTCTATTGGGGTTATTTAATGTTTTCATGGTTTTCTAGTAGATTTAAGGTGTAAAGATCCAAATTACAGAATGGTCCATTATCCGGAAACCCCCAGGTCCCAAGCATTCTGGATAACAGGTCCCATACCTGTATAAGGTGTTTTAGGTTTTCTAATTGTGTCTGGTCTTCAGTAGAATGCAAGTGTCTTGCATTGGTGTGTACCTCCTAAATTTTTCTAATCTTATGATTTTATGCAAGTAGCTAATCTCAATATAATTAACCATTTTTCAAAAGAGCAAACAGATTTTTTTATATTCAATTTTGCATCTGATATGGGGCTAGACATATTGGCAGTTTCTCAACTGCCCCCATTCATGAGACTTGTGCTCTGATACACTTCAGTCACTCTTTACTGCTGTACTGCAAGTTGGAGTGATATCAACCCCCCCCCCCCCCCCCCCCCCCCCCCCGCTGCCTAACAAAAGAACAATGATAGCAGCTCCCTAAAGCTGGCCACAGACGCCAACAAACTGATCATACGAATCGAGGATTTGTACGATTTTCAGACCATATGTGTAGAGTCCCGACGTTTTTCGTCCGGTGGAGATCGTCGTTTGGTTGATCGGACAGGTTAGAAAATTTCGGCTGCCAATAATATCTCTGTGTTTGTTCCCAATTGTACAATTTTCAGTGGGAGACTGTCAATAGGTTTTGTGGGACACAACTTTTGTACGATCCCTGTAGGGGCAGGGCATCGGCTGATCTGTGCTTTTACTATTTTATTTGATCTGAAGGTTAATGGCAGGTTGGAAGATGGACACACGGTTCCGAAAATACGAATCCTCGATTCATATGATCGGATCTTTTTGTTTATGGCCAGCTTAACACAAGATAACAGCTCCCTGAACAGCACTCAATAGTAAAACCAAGTCCAACTGAGACTGATTCAATTACATTAAGTAGGAGAAATAACAGCCTGCCAGAAAGTAGTTCCACCCTAAAGTGCTGGTACAAGTCACATGACTGGGGCAGCTGGGAAACTGACTATTTCTAGCTCCATGTCAGATTTCAAAATTGAATATTAAAAAATCTATTTGCCCTTTTGAGAAATCGATTTCAGAGGATCAGCACTATTAACTGATGCATTTTGAAAAAAAAAAACATGTTTTCCTATGACAGTATCCCTTTAAAGTAACTGGGCTTGAATTTATTCTTCTTTTCTCTAATAGGGATCTTTATTCTTAAATTTTAATTTTAGTATGATATAGAGCAGGGGTCCCCAACCTTTTTTTCTCGTGAGCCACATTTAAATTTAAAAAAGAGTTGGAGAGCAACACAAGCATGAAAAAGTCCATGGGGATGTCAAATAAGAGCTCTGATTGGCTTTTTGGTAGCCCCTATATGGACTGGCAGCCTACAGGAGAGAATGTTTGGCAGGACATCTGTTTTTTTATGCAACCAAAACTTGCCTTTAAGCCAGTAATTCAAAAATAAGCCCCTGCTTTGAGGCCACTGGGAGCAACATCCAATGGGTTGGAGAGCAACATGTTGCTCGTGAGCTACTGGTTGGGGATCACTGATATAGAGAGTGATATTCTGAGCCAATCTGCAATTGGTTTTCATTTTTTATTATTTGCGGTTTTTGAGTTAGCTTTTTTGCTGAGTAGCTTGCAATTTCCTCAATCTGGTCTAGGGTCCAAATTACCCCTAGCAATCATGCACTGATTTGAATAAGATACTGGAATATGAATAGAAGAGAGTCTGGATAGAAAGATGATTAATACAGAGTACCAATTACAATACATTAGCCTTACAGAGCATTTGTTTTTTTTAGATGGGGTCAGTGACCCCCATATCCCCTTTTGAAAGTTCAAAAGAGTCAGAAGAAGAAGACAATTAATTCAAAAACTATAAAGGAGAAAAAATTAAGGTCAATTAAAAAGTTACTATAAAATTAAACATATTAAAAGTTAACTTAAAGGTGAACCACCCTTTTAATCAAACAGAGAATCTTGCACCAAAAAGTTAACCGGAAAATATAACTTCATGTTTTATACAATCATGGAAAATCAAGGAATCGTGGAATCAAGAATAATGCAGTGCTTGTTTTCCCTTCTAGATTACTGTTCATAGAGCCCTGGAAGAGCTAAAGACAGGAGGAACATGCCCATCTCAAGAGACCACCTCACTTAAATGTCTGGACATTCCTGTTGTGTTTCTTGACCCCCTATCTAGAATGCAAAAGACAGAGGTGCCCTGCATGACAGACATAGCTCGAGGGGGAAGAAAGCCAGGCAGTGATCTGGACCTTTCAAACGCGAGTGCTGGAAAATTGGTAAGAACATTTCACCTGTTATTTATATACTACTGGAGAGTTTGTGTATACTTGGTCATGTAAGTAGGTCAGCAGTTGCAATGAAAACAGATATTATATTTTCTAAGCAACTTTCAAACATACATTAATTTAAAACGTTTAGTGGTGCCTTTATAGGCCTGACCTTTTATTTTTCTTCTTTTTACTTAGTTACATGGTTACATGAAAACGGTTTGTGATACAAATGTACAGATACCATGTGCCCAAAATACTGAACATTGAGATTCCTTGATAAATGTTATAGCTGTTCTTAAAGAGATTCTGACACCTGAAGTCAAACTCTTTTTTACCTCTATTATAATAACTGGCTTTGAAAGCTACTTCTAACTTTGCCATAAGGTATTTGCATGATGCTTTTCCATTACCTGTCTGATCCCCCATGTTCCTGTATGAGGGGGCTGCCATATTTGTGCACCCGGCATCTGTTATCATTAGAAACTGTAACTAAATGACTGAGACGGGACTGTTAGGCTGGCAAAGTAAGAGTGTCAGGGTGTCAGAGAGTCAGGCTTAGACATTTCAGCTAACAGTTATATACAAAAACAAACCTTTCAGCAAAAAAATTATCAACATGACCTATAGGTAACAATTAATGTACATTCATATGTTAAATTTCATTTTGTAGTGTCAGTATCACTTTAATGTACCTGAAATTTTTATAAAAATAAAGTAGAAATAAAATAGGAAACAATTCACTGGTTTCAATGTATTTGTAAATGTAATTGGTATTGAAAGCAGTGGCTCTGATTCTTAAAGGTTTGTTCAATATAAAAGTAAAAACTGGGTCAATAGCTATACTGTGCAAAATAAAAAATGTTTTAGGCAAAAAGTTAAAGGCTGGAGTGACTGTAAGTCTAACCTAACAGAACAGAACACTGCTTCCTGCTTTGCAGTTCTCTTGGTTTCCACTGACTTGTTACAATGGTTACCAGGCAGTATCTAATCAGTGAGGGAGGGCCACATTGATCATAGCTGTTGCTTTTGAATCTGAGCTGCATGCTGAGGATCAATGGCAAACTCACTGAACAGTTATGTCCCATGTGCCCCCCCCCTTCAAGTTGCTGACTAACTCAGATTTAGAGAGCTGAAAAGCAGGAAGTTCTGTTGTGTTAGACATCCAGTCACTCCAGCCTTTATTCATTACATTTTTGGCTAACTAACTATATTGAATCATTTTTTATCTTGCACAGCCTGTCTACCTAGTTTTTAGTTACCCTGAACTGTTCCTTTAAAAATCCTAAAGGAGACATGCCTCCTATTGTGTTAATCAGCTGTATTGCAGGAGCCATACAAAAACTGTCTCCCATTGCAATCACATTTGCAAATAACTGTAAAATTTGTCATACACTGAACTTATTGCACCAGCCTAAAGTATCAGCTCCTCAATAGCAGCAATGATCTAGGACTTCAAACTTGTCACAAGGAGTCACCATCTTGGAAAGTGTCTGTGACCCTCACATGCTCAGTGGGCTCTGAGCAGCTGTTGAGAAGCAAAGCTTAGGGGTTGTCACAAATTATCCAGCAAAAAATGAAGTTGGCCTGTCATACAAGCTGATGCTACAAGGTTGCTGTGACAGCAACACAAAGCATGTGCAGTGAATCAGCAGAAAAGAAGGATGGGGAGCTACTGGGGCATCTTTGGAGGCACAGATCTTTACTGCTAAAGGAGACAGAGATCTACTGCTAAAGGGCTGTGGTTTCCTGGGGTTGGTACAGAAGCCTAAAACATAATGTACAACATTTCTAGCTTACTTCTTTAGTTTAACTTTCCTTGTCCCTTTGTCACTTTGACTGTATTAGTAATATCAAGACAAGACTGAAATTGCCAGATTAATAAATAATAGCAATTAAACATGCAACACCCAGACAAATAAACATGTGAAATAAAAAAATGAAGGTATAGTGCCCCTAAAAAATCATAAATTATTTTGAAGAACAAAAGCACCAGTTACTACTTTTATGATAGAGCTGCCCTAATGGCATTGCAAGTGTAACCATATCCAACTAACAGTTTTCTAATGGTTAGGCAACTCAATGGTTTGGATGTTTGCATTTCTAGGTTAGCTACTGCATGTTTACTATTGTCCCCAGTGAGGAGGAAGAAAACACCAATGAGCTATGTACAGCAATTGTTTCATATTGAATGTCTACTTGTTTTGTCAGTCTCCCCAAATTAATGGCATGCCATCCCCATTTTTCAGGATTTTTAAACATGTAAAAAGTATTTTGAAATGTGGCCCAAAACCTCAATGTAAATGAATTGTAAAACTTTTATTTATATTTTCATTTTTCATACTTAAATGTGTCATAAAGGAAACTATGCTCCATACTTTGAAGTTGCTCATTTAAAGGAGGTTTTTGGGCAATGACATACAGACAATGCCAGGAATTTTGTCTCTGATTTGCTCACAGTCCATGGCGGAGGTTCTTGCTAAGAAAGAAGAGCTAGCAGATCGATTGGAGAAGGCCAATGAAGAAGCTATAGCAAGTGCTATTGCAGAGGAAGAGCAACTAACAAGAGAGATTGAGGCAGAAGAGAACAATGACATTGAGATTGACAATGAAAGCGACTTCTCTGTAAGTCAGAATATTCCTTTCATTGATAAGTTGTATGTTAGGATTTTTGCAGTGTATCTAGAATAGTAACAGCTGTTGGGAACTTTTACATTGCTTAATAGCTGTATGCTGAAATAACACCAGGGACACCAATCATTACTTGAATAAAGCAAATGTTGTAGTGCCCTTTCATTTAGCCTTATGGTACCAGATTTCTGTATTATTATTATTATTATTATTATTATTATTGAATCAGGAATACAAAGTTACAGGAAACCTGCTTCCTTCTTCCTTTTCTCATAGTGTATGGAGGTGGAGTTATTAACATAAATAGTTGTTTTATGGTGAAAATTATTGTATTATTATTAATAATAATTATAATAATAAATATAATACAAATAATATTAGGTATTTATAAAGAACCAACATATTTAGCAGTGCTGTATTATATAGTAAATTAAAGTACCCCCTATATATATATATATATATATATATATATATATATATATATATATATATACTGTCCAGTAGTACTCACACTCAATACTCCAGTACTTCCAGTGGTGCACGATAATGAAATCATATAATGTACAGATGATCAGCACTCACTGCTTTCAAGGTGAAAAAACGTGCTTTTATTCAACGAATGCACATAATCATCCAACGTTTCGGACCCACATGGGGTCCTTTCTCAAGGCTGATCATCTGTACATTATATATATATATAAAGTCCATACAGGGCCGGCACTACTCGTATAGCTGTGTTGGATGCCTGGGTGCTGAACAGCAAAAAATAGAAAGTACAAATCTTCAGAAAAAGGCGAGCACTCTCAGGTCTTATCAAAGGATTAAGGTGCAATTTATTTAAGCACTAATGTTTCGGCTCCTCCAGCCTTTATCAAAGTGATATATATATAAAATAACGATAAGTTACCGAGGAGTTCCGTGACCATATCAGCGTGAGGCCAAGGTGGCTTCTAATATCCTCATATTGTTCTTTATTTATTATAATACAGTTGAGTCATGTGATAGAAATGACATCACTAAGCTCCGATTATAACCAGTGACATCACGAAGCACAGATATATTTTACAGGATATTGATGGCTCTTGCATATTATAGAAGGATATATACATCAAATATAAAGATTAAATACTGTGTGAAAGAATACAGTGGTCTCATCCCAGAAAACCCTCAGTCCAAGGGGTTATCCATTGTTTAAAAGAGTAAATGAAAAATCAAAATGGGAAGAGACTGATGAAACAGTACCCTAGTAATATTTAAAATTGAAAAAAAATCTTTATTAGGACATGCATTAGGCTAATGTAGGCTAACAGTTTGTTAGACTTAGTGCAGTAGTTTACATAGTTAGAAATAAGCAGAGCTATTTCAAACAATTAAATAAAAACAGTAAATGTAACCAAGCACACACATTTATTTGTCTACAGTTACTTTCACATTTTTGTTTGATATTGTTCATAGGCTAGCATTGGTAGTGGAAGTCTTCTTTACAATGGCATGTCCATGGACTGGAATGAAGTATTAGCTGATTATGAAGGTAAGATGAAATTAAGTTAAACGTCAGTGGTAGATACAATATATGAGTCCAACAATTGATACAATAAATATAATAAAACCTCCTTAGATTTTCAATTCAACCCTTGATAAATCTGCCCCTTAATGTATGGTAAACCAATAAAGACCCTTTATCTGATATCCAAAATGGGCAGCACAACATGGCTAGCAGGGAAGTAAATAACAAAATATTAAGTGCATATGGTGTAGTATGTTATAAAACTGCCCTTTGTGACTAATCAATTGTATGTGTCTTGAAAAAGTCTGGGCTAAATTCCCTTTGAACCCAAATAGAGAACAGGGAGGGGTTAAAATATGAGGGCTCCAGTGAGCCCAAAACAGACAGCACCAGTTTTTGCAGCCAAATTTCCTACTCACAAGATTACACTTTTTCAGATGCATACCAATAAATGAACCGGCTTCCCACATGGATCCTTAGCAGCAGTCTATCAATGGGTTAAAACAGAGGGGCATTTTGTTTATAACATCAAAAAAGTAGTGCACTTACACTGTGCTTTAAAACAGTCACTTCCCAGTCCCAACTTTTAAGTGGTTTTTGATGTTCAATTCACAAGAGGTAGCCAGCATTCCCTCTCCTTGTTTCCACAAGGAGAGGAGTGACAAAGTCTCCTGACTAGTTTTGCTATCTAATGGCTTAATCAGAGGCATTATTTATTGATCTGAATCTGAAAAAGTGTAATCTTGTGAGCAGGAAATTTTGCTGCACAAGCTGGTGCTCTCTGTTACTGCATGATTGAAGCCCTCACGTTTTCACCCCTCCCTGGCCTTTATAATGGTTTACAGGGTAACTTAACCCAAACCTTTTCAAGACACACTCAACTGATTAGTCACAAAGGGTTTGATTGGTTTATAACATACAACACAATATGAATTTTACATTTTATTTACTTTCCCGCTTACTGTGTTGCGCTTGACATTTTGTTGGGCATTTTATATTGATACAGGAGAGAGACTGAAGGT
The DNA here is from genome assembly GCA_024363595.1 of Xenopus borealis. Taxonomy (NCBI): domain Eukaryota; kingdom Metazoa; phylum Chordata; class Amphibia; order Anura; family Pipidae; genus Xenopus; species Xenopus borealis. The sequence goes on along the minus strand of CM044435.1, from coordinate 82,137,208 downwards.
TTAACAATCTAATCATTTTTTGTTCAAGGCCTTTATGTACATGACAAATGTGTGGGTGTGGGTGGTTTGGTCCTAAAAATATTCATGCTAACCCATTCTGTACTGAGAAATATATTTTTTTCTTTTTATAGCCAGAGAATCATGGAGACAGAACACATCCTGGGGGGATATGGTGGAGGAAGAGCCTTCAAGGCCACCTGGACATGGAATACACATGCATGAAAAACTTTCTTCCCCATCTCGAAAAAGGTCTGACCATTTCAACATCTGTTATTGCTTTTTAGTGACAAGTGACAATAAGAACTAAAGGATTTTTTAATTCACAGTGTGCAGATCATCAGTCATAAATACATAAAAAATAATTTAAGGGCATTAAAATATGACATATGAGGAGCAGCACAGTTGCCCTAAATAGTATGAAATATAAATGTAGGCATGCTCCTTATATATATGTTTATTGGAGCTCAGATAATCCCTATGCATAATGGATTTCTGTTTATCTGTACCTAGTAATCTATCTACTTCACAAGGACTATACGTGAGTAGCTTCAATTTCCCTGTATGCCCTTTTTATCTTAACCAAAGCTTTTGTTTTAGTTGAAACAATAAGTAACAAGTATGTTTATCACAAGCCTTGTTGATTGAACTCATGTTGAAAAAATGGATTTACTGTCCCTTTAAATTCTAGTTGTTACTTATTGCTAAGAATTTTTTTTTTTTGTTTCCACAGAACAATTGCTGAATCCAAAAAGAAGCATGAGGAAAAACAGCTGAAAGCTAAGCAACTTCGAGAGAAGCTAAGAGAAGAGAAAGCTCTCAAATTACAGAAGTTGCTTGAAAGAGTGAGTGGTTGCCTGTGTAACAAGTTACCAAGTTAGAAGATGAATAAAACATAGATTCAGCCATACTAGAGACGCTAGAAAGCATCAAGTTCAGTGGCAAATGAGTAATTAGCACTCATGAGGGTTGCCAATAAGGGCTGAACTACACAGTGCGCTTTCTTCAGATCCAACACAATGTGAGGCGCAGGCGGCACGTTGGATGTGCAGAATATAATGTAAGTAATAGAACTGTCACATCTACAAACTGTGTGCATCCGACATGACACGACTGTCGGATGAAGACGCAACATGCGGTGTCATGTTGTGTCGGAGGCACGCAGCTTGTAGATGTGACATTTCTTTTACTTACATTATATTCGGTGAATCTGATGTGCGGCCTGCGCTTCCTCTCATCGGTCAAATCTGAAGAACACGCACCATGTGGTTCCAGCCTACGGATTGTCATTTCATTTAACTAAGCACTGTCGTTGTGCCTAGTGATTTGCATATTTTGGACACCAATAACTCTATATTATTGTTATATTGTGTCTTATACATTAATGTTACATGAAGAATGGAAGGCAGAATTGCTTATAAAATAATGTTTATTAACTTTTTGGTGATAGTTTTGAGGTTTTGTTTAGGTGAGATGTTTGTTAGGGCACAGGTGATGTTCAGGATAGTACAGAATTTGCAAATAGTGCAAGTGTACACAAGTTTTAAGGGGAGCCACCTCCCTTCCTGATGGCAATAACTTGATTAAAGGGGGTGACACCCACAAAAATGTGTGATCAGCATGAGTGTGCCATTTGTGTAATTAGTAATATCTTGGTTAAAAACAACATGAATACCCTAAAAGCTTATAGAATTACTTGGTGGATGTGCTACTGTGATAGACGGGCTGTAGCACAAATTTTAATTGGGGCATATCTTCTTCTATGAAAGATGAGTAAATTAGGATATCAAAATTTACAAATCACAAGTCTTGAAGAAACTCAACAATAACCTCGGGTTGGATGAAAAGCATGATTAAAACTTACTGTAGCCATCCCAAGTATAGAAGACAATCTTCCTTTTATCCCCATAATGTTCAAGGAAGTCAAAAAGGTGTAGAATGAGGGAAATGGCTTGTGAGTCTTAATAGCGCTCTGATTTGATTCTATGCATTATCGAAATGAAAAGGCATATCATGTTTTATTTGTTTTATAATTAAGTACAATTTTTTTGTGTGTCTGTGTCAGCCTGAAACCATGGGTGCCACTGATTTTTGGCTAATCCACAACACTGATTAAAATGCCTTGCCATAAGTTAGGCACATTATGAGGGAAATGCTTAAAAGATAAAAACTGAAGCTGTTTAAAAATCATTGTTATCCATACCTGACTTAAATCTCCAAAGTATGCCTATGTTTATCTTTTATTTACAGGAGAAAGATGTAAGAAAATGGAAGGAGGAGTTATTAGAGCAGAGACGCAAAATGATGGATGAAAAACTGCTACATGCTGAGTTTAAGAGGGAGGTACAGTTACAGGCTATAGTGAAAAAGGCTCAGGTAGAGGAAGCAAAGGTAAGATACCATCAAATACAACAGTGTAAGATAATACTTCAATTACTTGACTGTTTCTGATATTTTACTGTTATACAAAATGGTTCATTTTAGAAAGTACATTTGTTAGCCCCACTTCTTCAGTTTCCATATGCCTGCGTGGGATAGTTGCTGGGAATATTGACGATGATGTACTTCCTGTGTGTCAGTATGTAGTTTCTCAGAACTTTTATGTAATGTAAGTTAGGAAGCTGGTAGTGTTTACAGTGTAATTATGTTCAGTACAACTTGTTTATGCTTTTAGTTTTTATAGTTGTGACACTGGACGACCTTATAGCTATAGACGTATATAAGAAGTATATAATAGCAAGCTAAGTGCTCTGCACTACTCCATATATATGATCTGTGTCATTACACAGGGCCAGCAGCCAGGAGACCACAGGCCTGATGCAGAATTGGTGCCATTTTAGTAAGCAAGGTTGGATAAAAGAGGTAATTTAGTGCAGTCCCTTGCTAAATTCATTCAGTGATGATCCACAGGAAGGCAAACAACCAATAGGTCAGCTGTCAGTTTGAACCTTGTCGGTAAAAAAACTTCTATAGTGACAGCGCTGATAGCAGGATTCTATTAATGGATACCATCACATTGATGCAGAGTGCATTAGATTGATGTTTACACTTACTTTGTATACATTTGCTCATGTTGACCAGGTTTCACGTAAAGGAATCTTTTGTAAATTAAATTAGCCATTGACCTAACACGTTTAGTTGCCAGTGCCTCAGTGTCTTAATTCATATCATTTTATCTGGGATTTTTAAGTGTTTACTTCCAATTTATCACCCTTGATATCCATACTAATATTTCCTAACCTTAGCATTGAGTGGTGTTACCATTTTGTGTGCTATAATTTAATTTGTGATTTGTCTTATTATTCTCATTGCAGTCAATAAGTGGCCTAATTATTTTTCTTCCCTTTTAATCAGTGAGCACATTAGCATATGGAAAATGTTCATAAACTTAAATATATCCACACTGAATCTTAGCTTCCATTCATCAATGGTGAATAAATCATTCTTTAGTAAGGATATTACATAGAGCAGACATAGATAAAGTTCTAAATTGAATTTGCAAATGAGGGTCTCATCATGATGAATGGCTCTTTGATACAGTCCTTGCCTCGACTGACAGTATGCCTGATATTGTTCCTTTTTTTTCTTTGCTTTGTCACATGCTGTTAGTTCGTGTTTGTGTATATATATATATATATATATATATATATACATCATATAGGGATGCATTGATCATAAATAAAGAAGCTTGCCTAAAAACTTTGATTTTGGAAACGTGGCACCTTTGCGTTTCAGGTTAATGAAATAGCTTTCATCAATACCTTGGAAGCTCAGAACAAGCGGCATGATGTACTTGCAAAGCTTAAAGAATATGAGCAACGGCTGAATGAACTGCAGGAAGAAAGACAGCAGAGACAGGAAGACAAACAAGCAAGGGATGAAGCTGTACAGGTATACAATGAAATATTTTAAGCATTGCAACTTTTTAGAAAAAGGGCTTCTGTATTGTTTTTTTTCTTTTTATGTGGAGTAGTCTACTTCATACTACTAGTAGTCTACTTTAATATCCATTTGTTGAGGATTGTAGGTCAGAATTTCTATGATTCATAGTTACTGTACATCACTAAAGCTAAAAATATTTTGAAATCAAGGTGAAATTTTACAAGAGCTGTTTTCAGTCATAATTGGAAATCTACAAATTTGGAACAGAATATCTAGTTAAACCACTGTAAAAAGTCAACTTTGTTGCATTTCATTATTAGGAACGCAAAAGAGCCTTGGAAGCTGAACGTCAGGCACGTGTTGAAGAGTTATTAATGAAGAGAAAGGAGCAAGAAGCTCGTATAGAAATGCAAAGACAAGAAAAAGAGCGGGCTCGAGAGGATGCAGCTAGGGAAAGAGCTAGGTAGTTTACTGATCTCTGCACATATTTTATGGTTTGGTTTTCTTTATTGTAACAAAGTTTGTTGGATAAACTTTTACATCCCACTGTGAAGGGTTTGTTAGAATCCATAGCAGAATGCTGGATTGTAACAATAAGGAGTAAGGACACCTGTCAGTAAAAACATCACTACATATAGTTTATGTATTTTTTTATATAAGAATTTGCACTGTATACTGCAAGGGTAATAAGTCACTTTTTGTCTACACGTCACTTTGGGTTCTCGCCAAACATTGTATTTTAAGCTGGGTCCGTGTTCCTTTGTTTCACTTTGAGAAAGGCTGGTGATCCAGCCAAAACTTTAGTTTGTCAAAATTTCAGTCCTGCTAAGAGGACATTTCTCAAACGTTGACAGCAAAGTTGTGCAGCTCTGTTGGTGAGCACCATATCTGCCTATTTTGGTTCTGGTCCTCGGAACATGCACACTAGAAGTCAACCTATACCTGGATTCTATTGCGCATGCTCCTTGTTCACCAACATAACAACTACAATTTTTAAACATCTCTGAATTTAAGTTTTGAAAAATGGGCACCTAGATGGGCATGGATTAGCATTATTCATTTATCCAAGATCTATGTTCAGTTGAAGTATACTTTTTAATGTAGTTAAGTTACATGCAAAGGGTCTTCATTTGCCAATGTCTGAAGTAGATTGTTTAGGAAGTATTACCATAGACATGCTCTAACATTACCCCAGATATTCTCTACCATCTCAGTGATGTTGTTGAACAGTTTAGTATCTCTTCTATTTCAGTGCATTATTGCTGTAGCTGAATCAATTTAAATGATATCTTATTTTCACTTGGCTGGCTGCTGTTAGATAACAGTTCTGTCAGACTTGAAGCCATGAACCAGTCAACACGTAAGGCAACCAAGCAAATGTATTCCTTTGTAGATAGAGGCACAAACAATGCATATTTTTAAAATGTTGATGTACAGTCACACCAAATATCAGTTTTACATCTGATGGCAATTGAACTTGTGTAGTATTCATCAGAGCATTTAGAAAGGAGTATATTACATTATTGGTATTAGTGCTAATGCATGATATTTCCAGTTTCATCCTTGTTTTATGCTTTACTGATTTATGCATTCGTGAGTTGTCTTAGTTATCATTTAGATAAGGAGAGTTTTAGTGTTTCCTTGTGAGGCGACTTCAGAAATCCGTCAAGCAGATGGAAGGCAGTTCGGAGAGATTGTTACTGCGCAGAAGAGAGAAGGATTAGTTGCCAGGCGACTTAATTTCCCCGAATCTGCCTGTCTGCCCCAACCCTAATGTGATCTACAATTTTCAGACACAAGATTACACACCAAATTGACTTTTTTCCGATTTGCAAAAGGTTGTGTGATGTTAACCTTAAAATAGTTATGTTGCCAGTGTTTGTAAATGCTTATACCTACATGAATGCTGTATTAGTGAATGCATATATAACTATTAAAGGGACAGAGAAGAGAGATTGGCAGCTTTGACGGCAGCTCAGCAGGAAGCAATGGAGGAGCTCCAGAAGAAGATCCAACTTAAGGTGGGTGGAAAAATACTCTTTATTTAATGGTCACCACATTGTCGAGGGTGATTTATGAGTTTATGAAATTCAAAGCATTGCTTGTCATTGAAATAGTTAGTTATTAATATATCTTGGTAGAATAGGCCAACTTATCAATAGTTTGGAGCTCTAAATTGAATTTGCTGAGGGGCCCAGTAATATCTAGTTATGCCACTGCTCAAATGAATGCCTGCAGTTGTACTGTGTAAATACATTTTAGTGGAGAAACTATTCAAAGTATTCCCTTACCAAATTTTACAGATTAAAAGGCAGATATTGATAGCAGATAAGCAATATTTAGCCCACCTAGCTTGCTAAAAAAGGACAGGACACATCCGTGCTGCACTAGAGAAACCACTGAAGAGATTTGAAGTTTACACAACCCTTCACTTTATGATACATGTGCCCCAGGCTAATATCCCCCTTTCTAGATGCTATCTCTAAGTGTCTGTGTGCAGAGCTCTCTCCAGCAGACTCCTGTGTTACTGCTTCACTGCATCCTGGGGTTAGACTCAATTAGCAATGTTAGACAGCAGATTAGCACATGACCTTTCAAATACGGCTTCCTTCTCAGAGCCACAATTCCCCTTTATGCCTTCAGCAGGGTCTTATGTTTATGATTACAGAGAAGGGGCACTAGCTACATATTTTGGGGAAGCAATTTGTCTTTGCTAGAGCTATTGCACTACCAGATGAATAAAAGTTTCTACACTATACAATTTTATCAAATGCTGCCACTTGAAATCATTAAAGGCAAAGTATACCCTCCTTTTTGACATTAGCTCATTGGGTTGTAAACAAGGCTGCAAACACTGATACATTACTTACAATACCCTCTCCTAAGTAATTGGAGAAAAAGGTAAAGGGTATCTATAGTCGCTTCAGTCAAAATTAATATTTGGGACTCCCTTGCATAGCTGTGCATATCGATGGCATTTTTATTTGAATTTTAACGGCACAACAGTGTTACATTTGAATCCCCGCTCACTTCAATGTCTCCACTGCAATCACCTACTTCCTGCCCCTGACTGACAGTGCTCGCTGTAATGTAGCAGTTAAATGTAGGTGTGGCCTCTGTAAACATAACTGCCTACTCATTTGTTGAGCGGGTGGAAGGTAATAGCAATTCAATCATAAAAACGACCATAAAAAATAATGCATTGCAAATATGCATATATTCATTCTCCAAAGGCTAATGAGGATTATAGTGTTTGACCATAGATCCCCTTTAAATAAAAGTGGCCCCAATACAGGACCCTGTGACCCCACTAAGAACCCTACTCCAAGTAAAGAATGTAGCATTCACAACCACCTTTACACAATCCTTTTGCCAGTTTTCTATCTATAAGCAAACATATTTTAAGGTTACCAACAGTAGTTTGGAATCACAATCATTAACAGGTAACCTCAAAAATTAATTTCAAGCAAGCACAGGAGTGAGTTATGACTATTTTAACATTACAGATTCAAAAAATAAATATTTGTGTCTCTGCATGATAACAAGATACATTCCCTTTTATAACAATGTTTATGAAATGGTTTACAGAATTAGTCAACAAATGTAATGAAGGAAAATATAATACTGGATGTGGATGTTCTGTTTTAAATTAAACTCCTGGACACAATTATGCACAAAGAAATAATCTCTGTCCACTGATCTTGCAATGTTATCAGCTATGCTACAAAACCAAAAACCAAAACAGTAACAGAGCAATAGAGTTAACATTCCAGGAACCTATGAATACTATTTAAAAAAACTTAAAAACAAGTCTTCGTGATTATCCTTTTAGATATGTGCACAATATTGTTTTTACCATTAGAGTTTCACAAACCCAGTTAAAATGGTTAGTCTCCGAGGCACTAACTCATTTTTTCTTAAAGGAAAACTATACCCCCCGAACAATGTAGGTCTCTATAAACAGATATTGCATAAAACAGCTCAAATCTAAAACGCTGCTTCATGTAAATAAACCATTTTCATAATAATACACTTTTTTAGTAGTATGTGCCATTGGGTAATCATAAATAGAAAATTGCCATTTTTAAAAATAAGGACAGCCTCCTGGGATCCTAGGATCCAACGGTGCACACAAACATACCAAACAAACTATAAAGTTAGGTCACATGAGCCAATTAAAAGACAGAGTTGTGTCTTTTGCTTCCACACTTCTTCCTGTTACAGTTAGAGTTGAAATATTTCTGGTCAGGTGATCTCTGAGGCAGCACACAGACCATCATGAAATGGTGGTTCAAGGCAAGAGATGTAAAAGGGCAATATTTACTTAAATATATATACCAGGTAGGTAAGATTCTTTAATATGCCACTTAATTTGATATAAACTATCTGTTGCTACAAAATTAATTTTTGGGGTATAGTTTTCCTTTAAAAAAGAATATTTCTATAAATACTGTATTTTATATAGTAATGGTTCTGCCCTGATGGTCAGCAGCCCTATCACTGTTGTGATCCTTGCTTTCAAATTTCCCCAGGGAACAGGTCCCCATCTTGGAATTTATTATGCCATCCTTTTATAGCCCATGGTACTGCACATGCTCAGTTTGCTCTGTGCTGCTGTTGTGAAGCTAAATGGATATGAGAAAGCAAGAGGTTTAGTAAAAAATGCAGTTACAACTGTCATAAAAGTGATGATCTAGTGTTGATAATTAATCCATCAACTATCATTTAGAATGCCCAGATTTCTCAGTTGTGCTCATAAATTTACGTACCCTGATAGAATTTATGATTTCTTAACCATTTTTCAGAGAATTTCAATGATAACACAAAAACCTTTCTTTCACTCATGTTTAGTTGTTGGCTGAAGCCATTTATTGTCAAACTTTGTTAATTCTTTTTAAATCCTAATCACTACACAAACTACCCAGATGACCCTGATCAAAAGTTTACATACCCCCAGTTCTTAATACCGTGTATTTCCCCCTTTAACATCAATGACAGCTTAAAGTCTTTTGTGGTAGTTGTGGATGAGGCTCTTTATCTTCTCAGACAAAGGTAAAGCTGCCCATTCTTCCTGGCAAAAAGCCTCCAGTTCCCATAAATTCTTGGGCTGTCTTGTATGAACTGCACGTTTGAGGTCTCCCCAGAGTGGCTCAATGATATTGAGGTCAGGAGACTGAGATGGCCACTCCAGAATCTTCACTTTATTTTGCTGTAGCCAATGACAGGTCAACTTGGCCTTGTGTTTTGGATCATTGTCATGTTGGAATATGCAAGTACGTCCCATGCGCAGCTCACGGGCCATTGAGTGAAAATTTTCCTCCAGTATTTTTTGTATTTCACCTAAAGTTATTTGTGGGGTTTTCCTTGCATCCTGAACATTTTTGTAGCAGTTGGGGCTAAAACTTTAGTTGGTCTACCTGGCCGTGGTTTGGTTTTAACAGAACCCCTAATTTCCCACTTCTTAATTAGAGTTGGAACACTACTGATTGGCATTCTTAATTCCTTTTGATATTTTCTTATATCTTTTTCCTCATTAATAGAGTTCAACTACCTTTTCCCGCAGATCCTTTGACAATTCTATTGCTTTCCCATGACTTAGGGGCAGATTTACTAAGGGTTGAGGTGAAAATTCTAATAAAATTAGAATATTTAAAATTTGACTATTGAATATACCAAAATTCGATTCAAATTGAAAAATTTCGAAAAATTAAAATTTTTGAATTTCAAAGTACTGGCCCTTTAAAAATCCTTTGACTATTCGCCAGCTTAAAGCTGCCGACTTGCCTTTTTAGCCTATGGGGGACCCTAGAACTTTTTGCTGAACTTTTTTTAATTTCTGAGAAATCGAAGGATTTTGGGGGAAATTGTTCCACTTAAATCATCTGCCTGGGTGCTGGAAAACCAAAACACATCCTCAATAAATACTCCGCACTCCAAGGTCTCGTGTAAAAAGCAACAAAGCTTGTGTTTATTCCCTCAACGTTTCGGTCTCCCTATTGGAGCCGTCTTCAGGAGAAAAAGAGCTCTTTTTTTTATTTTACAATTCTGTAAGTAAATATTTAGAAAATGTCTAAATTGTTACACTATTTCAAGATTTGAACATCCATATATTATTTAAGTGAAAGGGACTGTACCAAAAACATTTTTGTATAAAAAAAAAATTGTAATTTGATTTTCCAATATTTTTTATGTAGAAGTTTCAGTGGTTTTAAACTTTTTTTTTGCCTTCCATACACGTTTTGTCAGTTCAGTGGTTTTCAGTTTGCTCACCAGATTTTTTTTCAGTTGTTTTCCATCTTTTATTTGTTGTTACCGGTTTGTAAAAATTGAAGTTTAAAGTTTGATGCCCTGTTTCTGGTGTTTCTGTCTGGCACCTCTGTGATCCAGGTGCAGATTCTGAACTGTTACAATTTGCTACATTAGTTGATATATTTCTCAGCAGCATCTGTGGCATATTAGCAACTATTTTATATCAAGTATGTAACAGCTGCGTTTATTGAAGCTCCAGTATCGTGCTCAGCAGGGCCAAAGATAACAAATGTATTATTTAAATATATCAATTTAGAACAGTTACAGAGTTGGTGACCCCTCCCCCTTGCAGAGCTGCTTTAAAAAGACATAAGAAGGTAAAAAAAAAACTAACATTTATACTTCAATATTAGAAAAACTATCACAAATAGATAATACAATGTAAATTACAAAATACTTTATTTCTGGCGAGCTGTCTGAAAACAACCAAAATGAAAAATGTGTTGAAAGGTGAACAACCCCTTTAAAGTTACAAATTATACAGAAATGTGATTGCTATTGAAAGCTATCGCTTTCTGTTGCCTATTGACTGCTGAATAAGTGTAGCAGAAGTACATTCTTCTTTGGGTCAGTTAATAAGCTGTATTCTGCTACATTGTATCAGGAATCATAGGCAGGGGGTGTAGAGAATAATAACAACCGGACAAATATTGCTTTTAGTAGCAAGTATATTTACAGATAACTGAAAAACTTGTCTTGTAAATTTTCTTTTACTGTACAAAAAACAGTTTTTGGTGGATATCTCCTGTTTCCTTTTAGCACGACGAAAGTGTTCGGAGACACCTGGAACAGATTGAGCAGAGGAAGGAGAAAGCAGCAGAGCTCAGTAGCGGCAGACATGCAAACACAGACGATGCACCCAAACTCACCCCATATGAGCGCAAGAAACAGTGCACTTTATGCTGTGTCACGGTGCGTATTGTAGGCAGTTTCTTCTTCTTAAATCACAGTTGCAGAATCATGACCTAGCTGTGGTCAGTTATTTCATTCACAGAAACAGGTTTTGAAATCTAGCAGTTCAATTATTAGAGGTAAAAATAAGCTGTATCTTGGCACCAGATTTATTTGTCTTGCAGCAAAATTTACCTCATCAGTTTCTGTGTTTACTTAAAGTGTTCAATCACTCATATCTAGACCTTCACTTTGTGTTAATTGTAAATGAAAATCAGCTACCTAGTTGCAATTGTAACTGAGAAAATTTAAATAAAAAACAACTATTGTTCGTTAAAGTGGACCTGTCACCCAGACATTTTCAAATTAGACATGTCCCTTTCAAATTAAACAGTCCTTTTCCTTTTCAAATTAAACATGAATTATAAATCATAATTTAAGCATTCATAGCTGTTGTAAGCTCATTTAAACATCTCAGCTGTCAATCAAATTTTGTCTGCCCCTCCTCTATGCCTTAGGCATAGAGGTGGGGCAGGCAATTACTTTCCATTCAGCACTTCCTAGATGTCACTGCTCTCCCCACATTCCCCCTGTTCTCTAAGCAATTTAATTGTGTAACCAGTGCATTGGGGTGACATCCCCCATTATGGTGCACAAACAAGATTTTGAGATGATGCAAGGCTTGCCTTAATATCAGTGTCCACAAAATGGCTCCTGTCTGCTTGCTATAATTATGAATTCCCAGATAGAAGGAAACAAGATTCAAATAATTTTTACATTGTAATTAAAGTTCATTTTGCTCGACTAACATGATAAAATAGGATTTGGAATAATTATTTTGGGTGACTGGTCCCCTTTAACTTACCAGGATGCTGTACATTTATATAATCACAGTTACAAAGGAAGTCTTCATATGAAATAGTCTGTATGAAATAGTCTGGCCATCAGTCACTTATTTTTAGCTACAAATCTCATTTTATATTTTGCTTTTCCCCAGCAAGTAAATGACATATCATGTTCTATGTTCACTAGTGGAGTTTGGACTCTATTAATTAAAGTGGCATACAAAGTCCCCCCCCCCCAACTGCAGCCTTATTTTTTGGCATAAATGGAATTTCATTATATAGAGGGTCTATTGTAATATTTGTTTGATTGTGCTAATCTGAAAAGGAAGAATGTGGCTTTACTTTTAATTTCAACGTTTGTCCTATTTAGTGCAAGAAATAAAACAAAAATTACCTATTTCCTATACAGGGATACTGTAATGGGAAGTTTTTATTTTCTAAATTCATCAGTTAATAGTGCTGCTCCACAGAATTCCGCACTGAAATTCATTTCTCAAAAGAGCAAACAGATTTTTTTAGATTTCATTTTGAAATCTGACATGGGGCTAGACATATTGTCAATTTCCCAGCTGCCCCAAGTCATGTGACTTGTGCTCTGATAAACTTCAATCACTCCTTACTGCTTTACTGCAAGTTGGAGTGATTTCACCCCCTCCCTTTCCCCTCCCCAAAAGCTTAATGACAGAACAATGAGAAGGTAACTAGATAACAGCTCCCTAACACAAGATAACAGCTGCCTGGTAGATCTAAGAACAGCACTCAATAGTAAAAACCCATGTCCCACTGCGTACTATTCAGTTACATTGAGATGGAAAAACAACAGCCTGCCAGAAAGCTGTTCCCTCCTAAAGTGCTGGCACAAGTCACATGACCGGGGCAGTTGGGAAATTGACAAAATATCTACCCCCATGTCAGATTTCAAAACTGAATATAAAAAAATCTGTTTGCTCTTTTGAGAAATGGATTTCAGTGCAGCAGTCTACTGGAGCAGCACTACTAACATGTTTTCCCATGACAGTATCCCTTTAAAACAATGGGCAACATGTCCCCACAAGTAAGGGGCATACAGCCCCTTTTAATACCTGCACTGTGTGCTGTCATTGTAGTGTAACATTTGCCTAAATTGCATAATTTTGGTCGTTTAAAAATAAACTGCTGGAGCATTGTCTACCTGTATATACTGCTGCCTGTATGGAGCAGATATTTGACTATGCATTGCAGATAGTGAGCATGTAAGGCATTTCATTATAGCAAATGTAAATACACAGATAGAAAATCCTGAAAATTAAAGACTGATATAATTTACAAGTAATGTATTACATCATTTTTTAATACAATCTCAAATCTCATGTTACCTCATCACACCTTAACATCATTCTTTGCTAATTTAAATTCAGTGTCTATGAAATGACTGAAGTCTACAAAACATATCATGCCATGGGTGGGTGGACTCATTTGATCCTATAATGAAGCATAATATAAACATTTCCTTGCAGATTTCCTCTGAAGTTTATCTCTTTAGCCACATAAAAGGAAAAAAACACCAACTAGCAGTGAGAGAAAACAGCAGCATCCAAGGAAGGGAACTATCCGACGAGGAAGTGGTGAGTACCGGAACGGATTCTGTGGGGATCGAGTAACATGAAATAATGTTGGAACACAGCAAAATAAATCTGATATAGTGCATGCCACATATGTAGCAACAAAAGTGGTTTTCTTATCAAAAAGTACATATATTGTTAAATAATTAGGAAATATGGATTTGATTCTTGTGAAACTATAATTTGAACTTGTGATGTTTCCCTCTCTAAAAAAAAGGAAGTTGAATTAACAAAGGTTTATTCTTACAGGTTGTTTTTACTAACATTCTGGTTTCCCGAATGTAGCAGTCTTGGTGGTTGGGGTTGTCGTGAAATATAAATAGATCAAGAGTGGTCAAGCCTGGTCATAGGTCACAAACTTGGATTGGGGTTACCATTCTGAGTAAAGGCTCCAGCTCTATCTACCTGCTTTTCCTTTGTCTTTGCATTGTCTGTATTTCTGTATTGGTGTTAATCTAGATTCTGTCAGTGTAAATTTGGAATCTTTGAGTATCACCGTTCATCAAAGCTTGCAGCATTTCAGAGACCATGAAGAAGGAAAAACACTGCCAAAACACCAGTTTAAGGTCTAGTCCACATGGGAAGATTCAGGGAGATTAGTCACCAGACGACTAATTCCCGCTTCTTTGGGGCGACTAATCTCCCTGAATCAGGCCCGGACTGGCCATTTGTGGGTTAGGGCAAATGCCAGAGGGGCTGCTATAAGGTCCCATAGAAAGTCAGTGTTTAGTGGGCTGGTGGGGGCTGTTTGGGCCTCTATGTGGGCTGATTGGGCCTCTGTGTACCTGAAATGCCAGGGCCTATTTTAATTCTCAGTCCAGTCCTGCCCTGAATTGCTTACCCATGTCTCTCGCCTGCTAAAATGTAAAGTCGCCTGCGCCTATTCACACGAGGCGCTGCGTTTTCTTAAGTCGCTGAAAATTGCCTCGTGCGACATGGGTAAGCAATTCAGGGTGATTAGTCACCCCAAAGAAGCAGAGATTGGTCGCCTGGGGACTAATCTCCCTGAATCTTCCCATGTGGACTAGCCCTTAAACTGGTGTTTTGGCAGTGTTTTTCCTTATTCATGGTCTCTGAAATGCTGCAAGCTTTGATGAACGGTGATAATCAAAGATTCCAAGCTTACACTGAATCTTCCCATGTGGACTAGCCCTAAAGTGCCTGCCCTAAAGGATAATAAGAATAAGTAGTAGCTCTGTGTATGGAGAGGAAGCCCAATTCTGTGAGACTTAACACAGATTGAGCCAAAGCTTTGCTTCTTATTTTCCCTGTTCAGAATGATAGCACGCACATCATGCCTGATGCCAATGTCATTAATAGATGTTAAAGATAACCGAGATAAGAAGGCAGTTATTTTTCCTGAAGGATTAAGGAAATATCTAACATGAAGCAGAATATTTTGTCTATTCAGAGTTACTACAATGCTGTTTTTTGTTTGAGAGCATTGGCAAAATGGAGCCAAAGTATACCAGTTTGTTCAGACTTATTATAATACATTTTTGTGTAAGAGGAAATACAGGTTCAGGTAAGTTTCTAAAATACAGGCTATTTTGTGAGAAAATATAGACTTAGCCAAATTCCCAGTTCATAGATATTTAAGAGCTTGTATTGTTTTAAGGAATCATAGACACGTGAGTGGTTTTCAGTGTACAATTTCAAGCACTGCAGTTCTGTGAATAAAATTGTTGTATCAGTTTACCTTTGCAGCTGGGGTTTTCAGCCTTTTTCAGATAGAAACTCGATTAAAGTCTGGAGTCAGCATTAGGAGCCAGCCTGCACAGTATACACATTATCCGTCATCTTGCACTGAAACTACCCCAGCCTGCATTATATACATACACATTACTATCTGTGAGAAATAAGTGGTCAGTCTGGTTAAACCTAGCTATGTGTGTACTTTTGGAAGAGGCCTGTAGTTTTTATAGTTTTGTTTAACTATGTGACCCATGTAGGTTAGGAAGAAAGTAAGTGCAAACAAGATGTCATTTGTACACTTAATTATTAAGAATTACATTCTAGTAGCTTAATGTTAAAGGCACAAATAGAAACATTTTGTTTTTATAACAGTTTGTCTTTAAAGTGTCAGGAGGGTTCTAAACTTCATTTATGATATGATTAAATCACCGTTCACGCTATAAAAGATAATTAAAGAAATTACTTTTATAGCATGCTGAAAATAGACATGTTAGTATTGCTTTCCTCCAGGTATCATAACTAATGCTGCTACTTATATCAGGGTACCATCTATGCATCTCTATGTTTAGTTCTAATAGATTCCCATCACATTATATATCTAGAGTTTGAAATATACAGTCTAATCATGTGGTGATTGATTTGCAGTTCTCTCTTAAACTCAGTCTTGCTGTAATTTTATTATTTCTTGAACAATTTTGCACCCTATAATTTCTGTAACATTTTTACCATAAAATGTATATAATGCATGTTAAACCTAGGCTGCATTATCACATAAAATTTATCCAACAAAGAACATGATGAGCATGCTGACATTTTTGACATTATACATCTTATAAAAAATGTTTGTCCTTAAAGGAACAGTTCAGTGTAAAAATAAAAAATGTTTCTAATATAGTTAGTTAGCCAAAACTATAATATATAATGGCTGGAGCGACTGGATGTCTAATATAATCAGAATCCAACTTCCTGCTTTTCAGTTCTTTAACTCTGAGTTCAGCGACTTGAAGGGCTACTACATGGGACATAATTGTTCAGTGAGTTTGCAATTGATCTTGTGGCCCTCCCTCAAGTCATTGATTGGTTACTGCCTGGTGACCAGGGTAACTAGTCAGTGGAAAACAAGAGAGCTGAAAAGCAGGAAGTAGTGTTCTGGTTATTACGTTAGACATCCAGTCACTCCAGCCTTTATACTTTACATTTTTGGCTAACTAACTATATTAGAAACATTTTTTATTTTGTACAGCCTTTCTATTTAGCCAGTTTTTATTTTTATACTGAACAATTCCTTTAAGAGATTTTAATATCTTTTTTTAAATGTATTCATGTGTATTATGCAACATTAATAGCTATTCTCTTATGGACAAACTTTCTTTACTTTTATTTCGGAGTTGTCTGTTCATCAACAATTCTGGATTTTACTGAAAAGTGAGTAGTAAAGAGATGCGAAGAATAAAGCACTAATAGGAAATGAAATTGACAGCAATTATACAAAAGTTATGTCTGACAAATAGTAGTCACAGTCGCGCACTGATATCAGATAGGCAATACATGCAGAGATATTATCGGTAGCCGATATAAATCCGTCACCCCAAAAAATATTCAAAATCATATTTTATCACATTAGTCAAGCAAAATTAACATTAATTACACTATATAAATGATATGCCTAAGGCATAGAGGAGTGGCAGACAATATTTGATTGACAGGTGAGATTTTTAAACAAGCTTAAAATAGCTATGAATGCTTTAATAAAAATTCGAAATTGGATTTCATGTTTAATTTGAAACTGACTTTTATTATACAGATTTTTGTGTCTGGGTGACGGGTCCACTTTAACCTGTTCGATCAACTGAGCAAGTGATTGCCATGGTACAAAAAATGACGAGGCACAATCTAAAAATCATATGCATATTCCTTTTGCAGGACTGTATTTCCGCATCTATGGCCAGCTCTATACACTTAGTATTGCGCAGATCATTTGGTAGCTGTTCAACTTTTACATGGAGAGCAGAGTTTCCTCTAATTGCTTCTTGGCTATGTGTGCAAAATTATAATTTTGTGCACACATTTTAAACATGTGGACACATTTTATAGAATGGTGAGCTCAGTTTAGAATAACACAACAGTTTTTCAAACTCTTTTGGGCAAATTTACTATTATTCCCCAAAATTAGCTCGACCAAATTCGTAATTCAATAAGCATTCAACCATCGGATGCTTATCAAATTGTTTTAGGCTGTCATTTTGCTCGCTATACGATTTCTCGATGAATTCGTACGATCGGATACCAATCATTCGATTTCACGAAAAAATCGTGAAATTTCCTTCGAGTGTCCGAAAAATTCGTACGGTTCGAACACTCCGATCGTACGAATGGTATTCGAGCAGGACTTAGCCTCAGAAGCCTATGGGGGGTTTCCCATAGGCTTCTATTGCAATTCGGTAGGTTCATTCTGGCGAAGTAGGCAGTCAAAGCTTTTTAAAATTTTGATTCCTTCGATCATCGAATTATCGAATATCCGATCATCCGATCTATTCGATATTCGATGATCGAAGAGGCCAAATTTGCATATCCGATTTCACAAAAAATTTGTACGATCGTAATTCGATGGAATTCGATCGAACTTCGATCATTTCACGTGAATTTCGTAAATTGCCCCTTTGTGTTGGGAACATTGGTGGAGGTACTTATACAGAACCATACAAGACAGAATCTTAATTTTGGACACCCAACTCCTGTGTTTAGGCAGTTTTTTTTAACTTACTCCTTATCAATATGGCATTTGGTGACACACAAATTTACTCTTTTTTCTCAATAGATACCTGTGGCATTGATATTGAAAAACCAAGTTTTTAGGGATGTGCTAATAATAAACCCACATTCTATACCATACCCAGCATTCTATGTTGATTCCTATGGGTCCCTATGCTAATATTTGGCCAAATCCTGTTGAAAAAGGCCAAATCCCAAACTGAATCCTGGATTGTGTGCATCCCTAGCTTTCAGATTCATCTCTGATCCATCCCTGCTGCCTAGAAACTGATAATCAGATTGCTGGTGGCAAAAAGGGTTAAATTGGTATTAGGTCTTTTTTTGGGGGGAGGCAAGTAACCAGGGCTACAGTTGTGCCAAAAAAAAAAAAAAAACAGGCAATAAATGTGCCCATGTGGCCCATTTAACACTTTTTTCTTATCTTTTTGGTATCCATTTATCAGTCCATATTAGTATGTTAAATTGTTAGTTGTGAGAGGAAAGCAGATAATGCAGAGGAAATGCATAAACACCAAGCATTCAAAGATGGCAAAATAAATTCTATTTTATATTCATAGGTGCAAATTCACTAAGCACAGAAAATGTGCTAGCTTTGGCTTCGCAAACGTTCGCCGCACTTCGCCAGGCGTAGTTTCGCCCGCGCTACGCAAATTCAATAAAATGTGAAGTTGAGCTCAGGGAGGCGAACAGTAACGAAGTTGCGCTACCGTTACTTCGTCAGGCAAATCACATTTACATAACTGATGCCTAAGTTGCATACGGCGCAACGTTAAACGTATAATAGAAGTGTATGTTACAGCCACTACATTCCACTACACAAGCCCAGGAAACCTTTAATAAATAAAATAAAGTTGTCCTATTGCTCTAAACATGTGGCCACTGTATAGTTGCGTTGCCATATGAAATGTGGGGGGGGGGGAGGTAAACCCCAAACAAATTACACTATTTTTCAGACTATCACCCTTAAAAAAGTAAAAGAAGCCAGCAGTTTTTTTTTGGGACTTAGAAAAAATGTCAAGTTTTTTTTTTTCAAACTCCTATCTATTGTATTGAACTTCGCCAGGTCTGACCTGGTGAAGTAAAATCTAGCGCAAGAGGTAATGTTCAGTAAAATGGTCATCTTAGTGAATTAGCGTAGTTACGTCCCTTTGTCAGTGTGCAACTTCGCCTGGCGTAAGGGTACGAAGTTGCGCTAGTCTATCTACTTTGCCAGGGACACTGTTAGTAAATTGGTGAAGTTGCGAAATGACATCACACTGGCGAATTAGCGCTAGCGTGAGACGCTTCGCACTTTAGTGAATTTGCCCCAAAGTGATTATTTTTAGGTTGCTAGTTTTTTGTTGAGTACTTCCATGCCTGGGCCAGAGAGGGTGCAGTCATATTTTAAAGATTGCTTTTCATGAAACCTGCAGCCAGATACTTTATATGATTCTTTGAGGCAATAACAAAAATATTTGGGGATACAGACATCCGTGGGCACTATAATATATACAGCCGTTAACATTTTCTGCACCTTAACAGAGATATGATTATTCTCTTGTTTCCAAGTGTAAATAAGGTCACTGGCAAGTAATTTCCATCCCACGATGCCCCATCTGTGACCTGCTTTGTAGCTCAATTCATTCTGACAGTTATACACTCCCCTTTTGAAAACTAAACTTCCAGTTAAATAAGTAGGCAAATGAAATATCATATAAAAGGGCACCTGGAACACTTTTTCAGGCTAATACACAACCATGCAACATATGTTTTGGGTTCAATTACGGTACTCTTGTTTTTTTTTTCCTGAGTTCTCTTTTGTCTGCCTATTTTAGGGTTGTGCAACAGCAGTTGTCCTTTTGTGCAATTTTGTGAATCTCAAGATACCATCATTGAATTTCTATATTTCTGGTTATTTCTGCTGCTATAATTTATTTCTTTTGCCTTCCCATCTCTAGCCATTTGGTAAATGATATGCATACTGCAAGAGAAAAGTCCAGCTCTATGCTCACTAAAACTCCCAGCACTTTTGATTGCCCAGTTTTGTAGTGCAGTTACAAGCATTTTTTAGTCAAATTTGTTTTCTCATAATGTGGCTGTTTAAAGGGTAACTAAAGTCTAAAACAGAATAATGTTAGAAATGCTGTATTTTGTATACAAAATATAAACATGAACTTACTGCACCAGAAGCCTAATAAGACAAATGATTTATGCTATCAATGTTGGCCACAGGGGGCTGTCATCTTGTAACTTTGTTAGACATCTCTGCAATATCAAGACTCCACACATGCTCAGTGTGATCTGGGCTTCAGTTGGGAGGTTAAGCTTAGGTTTCATCATAAATTATCAAAACAGCGCAAGTCAAATTATATCTGCCAGAGAAGCCAATACAGCAAGACTGAATAATAATCAGAATATACAGACTGCACTGGGTCTGTGGATACAAATATCTACACAGTCACTGGCTGTTTTACAGGGAAACAGAAAAAGCTGCTCAAGTTCTGGTAAGTATGACTGTTTCCCTGTACCGCAGTTAGGGGCCGTCTGGCAATTCCTATCCCCTGCAGTAAATGCAGGGAGAATTTCACTGCTTACAGTCAGGTTTCTTATAAAAACAGTAGACATTTTTTTAATTGAAGTATATTGGAGATAGATTTAATTTTCATTAAAGAAAGTAAAAATGGGATTTAATTTTTTTGCCTTTACTTTCCCTTAAAAGGGTAGATAAAGAGGGCCTATATAACCGTTTTCATTTCTTTAGCCTACATTTCAGCTGCTGCTTGGCTGAGCCACCAGGTGTTTGGGAGGCAAAGGACTGTCCACAGCTACTCCCCAGTGCTGGAACTAGACAAATGAGGCTTCTGAGCTGGCACTGCAACTTTGGGGGCACACATGTACCAGGTGTCTCTGCTTTGAATTATTAACAAAAAAATAATGTACAGCATTTCTGACCTACTTTTTTAATTCATCTGTAGTTCTCCTTTAAGAATGACTTGGACTTGGATGATTTCTTAAACAAGCATAAAATCCAAGGATATTGTGATCTTATTGTGTGAAACTTCAGTATACAGATTCAGACATTTACAACGTCAGTATTTGTTGTTTACAGTTCTGCAGATTGCCAAGCTGATTTGTTGTTCAATGCAAAGGTTTATTAATATAAAAAAATCCGTGCCAGATCACATAGATTTGGCATGGCAGTACTTGTCATTTTTTTTGTTCAGTCACCTGTCCCTTTGTCTCATATTTTAGCACTGCCTGCTGACTGAAAGACTGTGATTAAATTATGAATGTGTTTGTGGATTAGTGAAGGAAGAACATGAAGCAATATCCTAGAGGATGGCAGTCTGCCATTCTTTAAGTAGGCGCAAAAAATTGATAGGGGTAATACAACCCTGATCCCACACTACATAGAAAGGGTTTTAAGGAACATCTCCATTTTTTTCATTTACATACATTAAATTAAATTTTTTATTTATTATGAACAACAAAGTATTTTCAGATACTTGTGACATATGATTTTTTTCTGTTTGTTCAAAGGGTTTGTTGTGCATAGGCAGTGGTCTGTAATCATGCTGCATTAGCTAGATCTCTCTTATCTGCTATAGAGTCTTAGGAGCAGACCTATTAAGGGTCCACTTGTGTAGTTTTTCGAGGGTTTTCGAGAATCGTCTGGTAAAAACATTTTTTTTCAAGATTTATTATACAGTGACCCTGGAAGTAGCTTGAGTCTGAAAATACACCATCAAGGTAATCAGTGGCAGAGGTCCCTTGAACCACTTAAAGATTTTAATAGCCTTCATGATGTTCAAGGTTCGCTCGAAAATTCGAGCAATCGAAGTTGTTTACGGTGGAAAACTTGATTAATTCGGGTTTTTTCCATTTGAGCTTTTTCTTCAAATAGAAACCATTTGAGTTGTGAGTTCATTTGAGGTATAAAAAAATCTTGCATAACTCTTTACCCTCTTTACACTCTTTTTACCCTCATTAGTACAAGACAAAAAAATATGTTGTTTCAAATTGACACAATAAGCAAAAGTCTATTCAGCACAAGCTCAAATTATTGCTATTATTCAATTCTTCAGGACAACATGATATGCCCAATTTTCTGTGAAATGAGGGTTTGTGAAAACCTTTAGATGTTTCAGCATAAAGTCTTTTAATCATATTTCAACATTTTTAAATTAATAAATGGGTTAATAATGGTCCTAAACGATATATTACTTTGTATTGTTGCTGTTGTTATGTATTTATAAAATAACATAGTCCACATCTATGGTTGCCACCTTTTCTTGAAAAAACAAATATCGGCCTTCCTATATTTTTACACATTTTCTCTATTAATAACATTGGGATCAAGCTTAATTCTTACCGGCCAGACCGGTAAAATACCAGGCAGGTGGCAACCCTATCCACATCTCTGTACAATAAATGAGTAGATAAATTGAACATACAGATTACATACAAAAACCAATCAGTACAAGATGGCCTTGCTCACAAACTAAATATGTGTATATTCTAAACTGCAGACAAAGGGGTTGATTTATTTTTTTTACCATCTATTTGGCTCTAATTGGAGTTAAGCAACAATTATTTAAGCAAAAGCCTTTGCCTGAGGGATGAAAAAGATATAACTCAAATATAACTCAAATAGGGTCATTTATCAATGGCAGGCCAGGGTGCAAAACAGGTGCAAGCTACCATGTTTTTCACAATTTGTGCCCTGCCTCTGGGTGAGCACCTTTTGGGATAAAGGACCTGCACGAATACATTCTTGAGGAGCTTCTGAAGAGCCATTGGTCATTAGCTGCAGAGGGCAAGATATTCTTGAATGAGCACTTTGTCTAGCACTTATATGCAGGATCCCCTCTTGTGTTTACAGGGTTTGTCTAGTTTTAGGCTCTTCTCCAAAGAGTAGTCCACTGCTTTAGCTTTTTAATGTGAGTTTCTTATTAAACTTATTTGCATTGGGTAAATGAAAATCTTGCAATGTTTGGGTAGCTGATTTAAAAAAAAAAATGGACTACAGAATTTAGTAATTTCAAGTTGAGCAATTTTTACACATTCTGTACTATTCATTTGGGACCAGAGTAGCTGCTTTATGTTTGGTAATGTTGGGAATGTACTTGGCTTCCCCATTAGCTTTTCTATCTTTTCAAATCATGGCTCTCTGTCTTCTCTTGGGGACCCTGATAACGTAAATCTCAAGTTAGCATGTTAGATAACATAGCAGAAAATTGTGCATAACGGAATGGTTATCAGGGAGCAGGCGAAAATAATGGATGATAACGTAAAAAATATGTTGTTGACAATAAAGAGGGCACATTTTGAATGAAATGGGGAAATACAGTATGTGCCTTTTGGCCAGCATTGTTCCAAATTATTCTGTTATTGATACAACTATGTCATTTTAATGTGGCTAACAAACTGCTTATATTTCTAATAAAATTTCCCTTTCCTACAATTCTAAGCTTAATCAGTGAATGTATGTACTCACAATTATTATATGCCATCCAGAATGTCCTATTTATAACATCCACTTCCCCCATGACCTCACACACATGATGTCTAGCTGATAATATATGCCTCTCCTGTGAACTTGCACAGCAGCAACTCTGACCTCATACACTTGACTCCTGCACATTTGTCCCACTGGCACACTTTGTATTGCTGCCCTTAGCTGTAATAAATTATTTTATAAGTGAACTGCAAGAAAATACTTTTATAGCTCTTAACCCATATTCTACCAGTTGTTGTTCATTTTATATATATATATATATATATATATATATAGATAGATAGATAGATAGATAGATAGATATAGATAGATAGATCTTATGGCAAACAGTGCAAAATATGATACATGCTAGCAACTCATAAATACAGCTTCAATAGTAATTTATGACCTTGGGAATTAAATGTAAATATTACTTAAATAGGTCATGCTGTATCTTTGAAACTTCCAAATGAAATGTGTTTACATAAGCTATTTACAGGGATCTTTCTGTATTAGTAGGCAGACTGCAAATTAATGTTCTTAAACTATCTGGCAATTGTTCACTAGTATAATTGCATGGAAAGACAGTTTATATTTTATTGGTACTTATGCTGCTAATATTAAGGGAGAACTAAATCATTAATTTAAAAAAAACCCTACCTCCCTACCTTACATAGACCCCCCCCCCCCCCCCAGGCTAGCTGCTACCCCTGGTAAATACCCCTAACTCTTTACTTACTCCTTGGTGCAGATGCAGGGCATCAGAGTTCACGGGTGCCACCTTCTTCTCTTCAGGAGGTCAACAGTGTATCGGCGCATGCGCAGTTGGAGCAATCTTCCTTTTAGCAACAACTGTGCATACACCGAAAGTCACTAAATTGCCAAAGCACCGGAAGAAGACCCAAAGATTACTGAAGAGAAGAAGATGGCTCGCATGAACTCCACTGCCCTGAATCTGCACCAAGGGGTAAGTTAAGAGTTAGGGGGATTTACCAGGGGTAACAGATAGGCTGGGGGGGAGCAGGGAGGGAGTCTATGTAGTGTAGGGTTTTTTTAAATTAAGGGTTTAGTTCTCCTTTAAGTGAGAATGCAATAATATTTTTTCACTTGGTCACCTCTCCTACATGAAATATGGCAATAACATTCCCCAAGGTGTTCATGTTAGACTAGATCTTGGCTTTAAATGTGATTTTAAAAAAATGATTTCTACCACTCAATGCATTTTTGTCTTGAACTAAATTCTCCTAGCTCTCTATATGGATTTTACCAGTAAGCTTTTGTTTTCCTAATCCATTATAACATCATCTTATTCCCATCTACACAACATCTCCCAGGGCACTCCGTTTCTATGAAATTCTATACATTGTTAGGGTTTCCGAACCTTTCAACATTCAGATGCTCTCTAAAAATCAATCATGTTACAGAAATGGATCCCATTTGCCATTGACCCCCTCTACATTGTGATACCTCCAAACTGTCCCGTTTTCTGCAGGACAGTCCTGATTTTGACAGCTCAGCCCACAGTCCCAGGTTTCTTACTGAAATGTCTTGACTTTCTCTTTGATCGGAGAGCCCAGAACAGTCAGCAACTGCACTTAGATACTTTTGTAACACTTTATGATAAGCAAAGAAACAATTGTAGCTATTTAAGATAAGCAAGTCTCTTGGGAGAACTGAGACTAGCAGCTTAATGGGCATTTCACTTGCAGTAGCAAAACTGTTACAACACCTAAAACACTGCACTAAAACTCCCAGAAATGTTATCTGCTATCATGTTAATTTATGAGGGTCATTGGAATTACTCAATAAATCATTAAAAACTCTTTTGTTTTGAAACATTATGATAGAAGATTTGCTAATTGCACTAATCTTACAATCGTAATCATACAATATAATAAAAACCTTAGAAGCTCTGTTTTGTTAATACTTTAGCATCATATAAAGATTAGCAGTTGATCATTGCACAGTGTCAACATTAAAGTGACTATACACACATAAATGTATTGTGTCGGTCTATATGTTCTATCAATAACACCATTTTATATAGTTTAATTGCACAATTATACAGAAAAATAAGAGATGTCTGTGAGAGTAATGTCACTTAATATGGTTCTCACTTCACACTCATTTCAGACACAGTGCTAAGCCCTCACTTTGATCTCTACTTTTTTATGAATGACAATTCATTTTGAGGATTTTTGATATTCCCTTTGTTGTCTTTTAATGAGTTTTTAACATAAAGTTTGGGATTAGTGCAGCCTTCCCTTTTCTGAAATTTGAGAAGTCTGAGAAAAGGTTGGGATACACCCATTTATGTTTTTAAATCAAACTATGGTTGGATGTTAGAAATGTTATTCCCTATTTTTTATCAGGGGATATTAAAGACTATTCTAACTCTAAGTTTAATATAGTATTTTGCATATTTTGCCAACGATTTACTACAATTATTCATTGTGCCTCTGCTTTAAATCTTATGCCTTATAATACAGGTATTAATCCCTTGTCCAGAAACCCATTATTCAGAAATTTTATTTAAACAATATAACTCTTCTGGTAGTCCGTATAATTCAATGAATGGAGTTGTCTGCTCATCAATTTTTCTCCAGTTTCTTCCTATTGGGCAATGATGATGATAGCATAACCGACCTTTGTTCAGAAAGCATCAAATACTGAAAGATCCTCTTTCATATAGTCATTTTAGCAAATAATTCTAATTTTTAGAAATAATTTTTTCTGTAGTAATAAAGCAGTAGCTTGTACTTCATCCTAATTCAGCTAATGAATCCATATATGTGGCAGAAAAATACTACTGAGTTTATTTAAAGTTTATATGATTTTTATCAGACTTAAGGTATGCAGGTATGACGGGTCCACTTTAAAGGAGAATTCAACCCGTTCCATAAAAAAACCCTACCCTAGG
>CM044435.1:82035137-82108811 GCA_024363595.1 Xenopus borealis | reverse complement strand
CCCCCCCCCCGATGTAATCTGAGTTTAGAGTTATAAGTGACCAGGGAAAGACTCGTAAGAAGTGATGTCACACCAAGCTAATATGGCAGCTGCTATCCTAAACAAACATGTTACACATCCAGTCACACCAGCCTTTATACATTACATTTTTGGCTAACTAACTATATTAGAAACATTTTTTATCAACACAGCCACATCTATTTGCCCTGTTTTTATTTTTATCCCGAACTGTTCCTTTAAAGGTAAACCACCCCTTTAATGTTTCAGAGGGGAGTTAAACTTGCTAAACTGTAACACATTCCTAATAATGTTTAGTTGGAACATTTGCAGTGTTCTGTTTGGGTTCTCTTCCGTTATTCTGGTCTTTTTCATTATGTTTCAGTCAACTTATGAAGACTGTCAATATTATTGGTAAAAACTGCATTTACCTCAAAATTTACAGTAAGTATGGCAATATGAATTAGAGAAAAAACAAAAATTTCAATTACAAAATAGAACTAGTACAATGGATTGCTCATTTTACAAACATAAGGTACCACACAAAACTATAAATTATGTGCATTAAGGTACTAAAAAGTATTTTTTATAGTAGAAAAAAATAACCCTTGCTCTGTATTTAAAAGAAAAATCAGGGTCTAATCATTTTTATATTTTCTTAGGAACATTTGTCCTTGAAAAAATACATTGTTGATATTCTAATGGAAACATCTATTCCCTTGGAGCCTATAAAAGATGGAGAAGAGAAGCAAAAAAATAAGAAAAAAGCCAAAAAGCTAAAAACCAGAATCAACTCAAGGTACGTCTTCTACCTGTAACGGTAACTGGCTCTTCATAGACGGCATGTCACACAAAGTTTTATAAAATGATGAACCTAATGTGAGTAGCTATCTCTGTTCTGTAAGTACAAATGAACTCTGAAATTGTTCCTTAAAGTGATACTGACACGTTCTTATAAAAATCATAGGAACATGTTACTATGAAGTTAATGCTGCACAAGAAATATTTCCCCTCAAAGCCCCCCACAAACCCGCACTAACCAGACCCTCTAACCCTCCTAAATGATCTCCTCAACCATTTCGTACATCTTCCGGTTGCTTCACTGACGCAGGGCTGAGGGTGGCGCAATCCTTCCATAGGTGGATTCAAAACAGGACTTCAGCCTATGGAAGGATCGCTCCGCCCCCAGCCCTGTGTCAGTGAAGCAACTCAAAAGTGCAGTTAGCTGTGTGAGCGACTCAGCTCAGAAAGGTGCGCAGCGCTGGGAGGCAGCTTTGGGGGGGGCTTTTCAGTTGAAATATTCCCTGCAGCATTTTCAAAAACAATAGCTTTGGAGCACACAAATGAGCAGTACTGTAACTAGAGAGTGGCAGGCCTCCCTCTGTACCCGATTTTCAGCCTAGAAATCAGTGGTGCGCAAGCTGCTGGGGGGCCTTGAGGAGGTGCAGGCCCTGGCCAATAGCACCCCCTGCTCCCCGGTAGTTCCGCCACTGCAAATGAGGAAATAGCTAACTGTAGAATGCTAAAGTAAAGTAGGACTGACCATATAATTTTATTGAAATCTATACATTTTCCAACACCCATTCACATAGGAGAATTGGTTAGTTTTAACAATGTAAGACATTTCAGGCCAAGAAACTGAAACACAAGGGACAGTATACACCACTTTTCATACATGAGCTTAATGAAAAGGGATTGTGCAGAATATACTTTTTCCTATTGTATTAATTAAAAGAGACATATAGTATAAGTGAAAATCCTCCCAGGTAATAATGAATAATACATGGTGCTGGTTTAACTTTGGCCCCTTTATTGGATCTCCCTATAGATCCAATACTGTCTGGTTTCAAATGAGGGTTAACTTCCAGAAGCACAGTTGGAGTGTGCAGCCCCGTGGGTACTCAAGCAAAATCATGGTTAAGTTCCCTGTCAGGCCTGTCTAGCTGCTGATTTGTTTTTATCATACAGTGCAGTGTGTTGAGTTCCATCGGCTCCCCTGCACAGCTGGAGAATTGAGTGTGCAGAAATTGGAATAGATGGACGGGCTAGTAGTGTTTAGGGGAAATTGTTTAATATATCGACCTGAAACATATATTTTTAACTAAATTCCTTCTATATTTAAAAGAGTGTAATGCACTGGTAGATTTTTGTTTTTACACAGCAAGGGGCATATTTATCATGCTGTCTAAAATATTGGAGAAAAGATCTGATTGATTGCTATGGGCAACATCTCCAGTGTTGTACACATTATGCTATATAGGTCCCTATGTCTTCTATATATCATGCGGTTATGCTCTGTTATTGCTGGCACTAAACATGTGTATGAAGGGAACCCTGAAATAATGAACCCTGTTTACAAAGAAAGAGGGAGGTAAGGTCAGTAAAAACAGCCCAACTTTCAAATTAGTGCTTTTAGAATGGAAAAAATAGGAATAAGTTGATTTTTTTATGGAAACAATAGGAACAAAGTAATTTCAAAGGTGTGTATATTGCTCCTTTAAAGTCCCTGAAAATTAGGGACAGACAACTAGCTCATTGCTTTTTGAATTCTTTGAAAATATATATACCTTTTATATGGTTTACCCTATAGAATACAGAAAGGGCAGAATAATAGGGAGATTATTTGCAAAAGGTTTGACTAAAAACTCATAGTGATGAGCCTAATTTATGGCCACTTTCACTGATTGAGTAAGAAAACTAGTATTGATTTTTCAGGCTGATGTTTTCACCTGTTGAGAGCTTTTTCATAATTGGAAGCAGCTACAGTGCGAGTATGTGGCTCACTTCCAGCACACAATAGCTTGCTTCACACTGAGTAAACTAGGCCGATTCTTCTTCGTAACTATTGATTTTTAAATGAAGTATCAAAGAAAATCAATAGTAATCAACAAATAGAAGGCACCCACTACTGATGTCAAATTTTGGGCTTTGTTTAATCAATCTAGTGTTCTGTCACAACAAGGGACAAGATAGAAATATTGTCCTAAGGAAGAGGGGTGTCAGGCATGTAGTTTGTCACTGCTGTGGAGAGAGAGATAAGATCATGAGGGATTAGTATGGCATCATTATACACAGGACTCTGGTATTCCCTAGCTGAGCTGAGGTTAACCCATATTAAATAAGCCTGTCTGCAGTAGGAAAAGTGGTTAGAAAAGTTGCAGTGTGCTATAGCTATTTAAAATAAATTTGGGTTATTGGTATGCAAAGGCCTTCTCATATAAAGTATGTTATGAGTTAAGCAAAACATAGATTCTAGGAGGAGTGAAAATTACATATGCCAATATGAAAGCTATAATAAAGGGAGGCAAACAACAGTGGATATAAAGCCTGCATTCATAGAAGAGCTAGTACAAGCCCCTGAGCAAATACTATATATTTGATGTAACTTGTTATGTTTGAAGAGACTGCATAATACCATGTATTTACCACAGTAATTTGTATTTAAACATGATTTACATACCCCTAAATACAACATGTTTAGAACGTTTACATAAAATATGTTGGAATTCAGAGTGGACAGGCTTTTACCCAATAATTGGGGCCTGGGCCAGCTGAAACTGTTTTTAACTTGTGGGAGGGTTTATGGATAACTGTATTTAAGGAGGGGGATATCCCTGTCTCATAATGGCCTATGATTAAGTGCTGAGAAGCATGAAACGCGTCAGGCTTGTGGGGTATGAGTTCTTTCATGTATTAATAAATATATTTTTTTTTTTAGCATGGCGTTTGAGCATTTCTAATTGTATCCTGAGCAAATACTGCCTGGATGCTCATATGGCTTTATCCTTGCTGCAGCCATAGGGGAACTGTACATAAGTCTGTACAAAAGTCTAGGCAGGCTGGCCTAAGCCCCAACACTACTTTGACTGATCGATCTGAAATTTCTTTTCTCCAATACACTAATTTGCAGGGTTAAAAAATAAAGGAAGAAAAAGATCAGGCCTCAAGAAGTTTAGGGTGATAGGGTTTGTAGGAAGCACAAGGATAGATGGAAGCCAAATACTGCACTGGTTGAATTTGTAAGTAGGGTGATGGTTACAAGCCTAGGTGCAGTAAAGCACATCCACCAGGTAGTGATTTGGTTTTGCCATTCTAATCTATGAAAAATAATGTAACCATATGTTAAGTATTATGTAGAACAACTGAAAATGAGCCCCATCAAACCTTACATCATCTATGCATCATGCACTTTTATAGGAACCTCTGTTTTAATAATATTAACAGAATATGTTCCTTGCTCCAGTACACAGACACTTGTAGAGTTATTGTAGTCCTTCTTGAGCAGATGGTGCTCGGAAGCTTTTTATCTCCACATAGAAGGTTTGCTGCCCTTTTTAATATTATTAAACCTATGGCCATTACATTAACTATTTGGGAAAAAAAGTGATGATTTATAGGCAAGGTTTTCAACTGTGTATTGTGTGCATTGACCTGTCAAAGAACACTTTAATCTGTCAGGATAAAGAAATATTATATGATAACGCATCTCACATTATCATAATAATAGGGCAGTGGAACTCCTAGACAGAAGTGTCCCATTGTGTGATTAATGTGCCAAATCCTCCCTTTCGTTTAACTGACATCAGGAAATGTGTTGTTATTGTTTAGTGTCATTACTTTGTTGGTTCTTACTAGATTTATTTTATTGTAATGGTCAGAGGATGTTAAAACACTTATTAAAATATTTAAGTGCTTCTGAAATATTGCAATCAAAATGACTCCCTTAAGTTTTTATGCAAACTTTTTGTATTTTGGTTAATTATCTGCTGCTGAAGGGGTAAATATGTAATATGTAATTTCAGAGCAAAGGAGTATGAAAGTTCACTAGATGCCAAAAACCCTGTGACTGACTCTCCCTACAAGGCAAAGTGAGTATTTTCTCATTTTTATGTTAACTCACACTTATAACAAGATCATAAAATTTTGATTAAAATGCAGAGAATGTTGTAGCACCACAGTTTGTGCCCTTTTTTGTTTTATTTTTTAAATAACACAGCCTGGTGTTGCTGCACATATGGCTTTAGGCTACAGCCATAGGTGGCTGATTCTTGGCCTGCTGATAAATGCAGCCCACGAATCAACTGATCCGCTGACTGCTGTGTCTGCACCAATATGAACTGTGCTGTACTTGACAGTACAATAGGAGCATCAGACTTGAGGCAAAAGACTATCATCATTTTTATGCAATATGCCAGTAATATCATTGCAAATCACCACTTGCCACAAAACTACTTACTAGGTGCAGTGTGCAAGGTGCTATATTCAAATTAAGTACTGCAGGGCTGCTACAAATTGCAGTTGGATAGTTTACTAGTGCACTCATTACTGTCTGTGTCACAGTTGCATGTGCTCTTCCTATTACCTATTTTAAGACCACCAATAAACTACTTAGCATTACTACTATTTCACAGTTTTCAAACAATAAAGCTATAGAATTTTGGTAAACTTGTAACATTTTTTGTAATGGGTTATAATAGTTGTTGGTGCATTGTAACTGGCAAAGCAAAACTATAGAGGTAGAATTAAAATTTGCTTTAGTATATTTTGCAAATATATACATTGCAATGAAATTTGATGCACATAAAATTTAAATGGAGAAAAATTTGGTAATTTGTGGAAATAAAAATGGCAATGTAATCCATGGAGTTTTGAATGTGGTATACTGTGTTACCAACTAAACAGGCCCTAGGCACCGGACACCTTTGCATCCATCAGTGCATGCACAGTGATGGCAGAAGTGACAACATTTGACATCACTTCCGCCCACGACCCCGCACCAGGTACCCCTACTTTCATTGCAAAGTATCCAGAGGCAGGGGAAGAGGTTTTGTTGTTTTTTTTTTTTTTTTTTTTTTAAATAAAATTTATATTTACCATATAGGCATCTGATGGATGCCCTCCTAAAGCTGCTGCCCTAGGCACAGGCCCTCAAGTAAAATAAGGTAAAAATAAGGTAAAAATATGGTAAAATACGGCCCTGCAACTAAGGGAGATTCATAAAAATAAAAAAGACAAACATCAAATTCCTGTGTTTTTCAAATAGTGATACATTGTGATTTGATGTATGTGACTGCACTACCCTTTAGAGTTTAAATAATGGGGAATTCCCTGCTACTCCTTTAAACTGAAGAAGTCGTTTGGATGAGGGGTGAAACTTTAAAGGAAAACTATACCCCCCGAACAATGTAGGTCTCTATAAAAAGATATTGCATAAAACAACTCATATGTAAAACCCTGCTTCATGTAAATAAACCATTTTCAGAATAATATACTTTTTTAGTAGCATGTGCCATTGGGTAATCATAAATAGAAAATAGCCATTTTAAAAAATAAGGACAACCTCCTGGGATCCTAGAATTCAACGTTGCACACAAACATACCAAACAAACTATAAAGTTAGGTCACATGAGCCAATTAACAGACAGAGTTGTGTCTTTTGCTTCCACACTTCTTCCTGTTACAGTTAAGAGTTGAAATATTTCTGGTCAGGTGATCTCTGAGGCAGCACACAGACCATCATGAAATGGTAGTTCAAGGCAAGAGATGTAAAAGGGCAATATTTGCTTAAATATGTATATACCAGTTTGGTAAGATTCTTTAATATGTCACTTAATTTGATATAAACTATTTGTTGCTCAAGTATTCATTTTCGGGGTATAGTTTTCCTTTAAGAAAGCTCCAGTTGCTTTAGACTTAATTCTGCTAGATACTGTATATCAAGACCTGGCTGATAGAAAATCTTTATAGATGTGTACAGCCATTTTGCTTCTTTTTTTTTTTACATTGGAAACTCTTTGCCCACACCCTACCCCAACAATTATTGTGATCCATTTCCTTTTGATGATGCAAAACATTTATGGGGATTGTTTACTAAAACTTAAATTTATCTCATATTTGTATTAAACTTAGCAAGACCAAACTCCCATCCACAGTTTTGTCAATAAAATAACTTGCAAAAAGTCAGGTCAGGAAAAGACTTGATAAAATCAAGTGAAAACCCAAATCGTACACATTTTTTGGATTTGCCACCTGAATAACTCGGTTTTTAAGGGTGTTGATCGAAAACCTCCAAATTTTTCAAATTATCGGCTGAAACCGAAACCCAGCACAGATCATGATATGTTCAAATTGGAAAAAGCTACATCTTCCATTGACATATACGTGACCTTTAGATGGTTTTAGATGGTGGATTTTTGGATTCAGGCTTTTTGGGGTATAATAAATCTCTAAAAATTCTAGAGGTTTGCCCAAAAAAACCTCAACCAAGAAAAAACGAGTAAATAACCCCCATGGTGTAATTTTTTAGTTTGCATCTTGGGTACTTGCCAATAGCATCCAGTGTAGGATTTACTGGTTTTAAAACTGCGTTTGGTTATTATGCATTTCTAGACCTGTGGAACAGTTGCCCTTTTTTATATGCTAAACACAAATGGTTACCCATTTCATATAGCCTGCTGGCTTGTTATTTTGGGGAATGTGTGATATACGTTGAGATTGGCACAAGTTATAAAATACCTTCAAATACATTTCCCCCTTTATGTCAATATATGAATCTGATGATAATTTATATTGTTTTCAGGCTACAAAGGCTTACCAAGGATATTCATAAGCAGCTACAGACACAGGACAGTGGAAAATGGGCAACTAATAAAGTGTCTGCTTTAGACAGAACCCTTGGAGAAGTTTCCAGGATACTGGAGAAGCAAGTAAGATCGATGTGTTGCATGCTGTGGTTCACTACTTTGTCAGGCTGGTTACAGTTGAAACTATGCTCTTCTTTTTATTATTATTCATTCATTTTTCTGAAGTACAACATATAAACAAAACAAATGTATTTATATAGTTGTCCCTTACCCTCTTGGTGGTAGCATCCTGATATATATCAGGACAGCCTGTGCATCTTGTTATAATAGTAGGAAAAATAGACCTAATAAATTGCCAATACAAAAAACTAAAGGAAAGGAAAAGTTTTGGATTTGGTATTCATGGAGAATGCCTCTAGTGAGAGATGCAATACACTGCATGGCAGGACTCTTATAGCATGCAATGAGCATCACACTCAGACATTAACTGCCTGTTCAAGGAAAAAGGAAAGAATATGTATTTTTCATTGTTTTTCTTTTCCATGTACCTTTACTACCTTAAATCCAAAATATTTTACAGCACAAGCCCACAGTTTTCTTTTCACTGCCTAATGGAAATCATATCCAGTAAAAGTTTAGAAATTGTTTAGGATCAGTTGCTTCTTTTTTTGTTATACTCTTAAAAGCACAATTTGTTAATACTAGAAAAATAAATATGGCACGTAATTAAAGCTTCCAACCAAAAAGGACTGAAGCCAAAATAAAGATGCTTAAAATGCTTCACGCTCTTTAAAAATGGAGAGAATTTCCAGCTGAGGACTCCAGTACTTTTCTTCTGTTTAGCGAATGCTGAGGGGGCCCTGCTTCAGGAATTCATGCCATTTCTCAAAATGTATAATTTGTTAAATAGCAAAAAACAATTTCTAGATGCCTTCTGTAAACAATTCTAATATAATTTAGAATGAATTGCTGGCTCTTGCTTTGTTTTGAAATCAAGGAAACGGTTTGGCACTTCTCTCAGGGATAAAATGGAAAATGCAGCCATTTTACCGGCCAGATTCCGGATACAGAAAAAGACTTTAGGTCTGAACAGACTTTCAGAGTCTGGAGTAGTTAGATGATAAAATTCCAGAGAGGGTTGTATATTGTAGCATTATCCAGTCAGATTCTGCCTATAACTGTTTGTTATCAGATACTGGATATACTAGCACTGCCACAGAGTTATTCCCATTAAAAACCACAATTGAGGGATTGCTTTGATGGGTGTTCTTGCTATTCCCCACATAGACGTCCCTGCCAATCAGATAGCAAATCAGATTTCAGTCCTACAGAGTTCCCCATTAACTTTAAATCATGTTTGCAAAATTGAGGCCATTAGTGGGGCCCTAGTGGGATAATATGACTTCCCACATTAGTATCTCTTATAGACAGTGTGGTTGCTAAATTATAAGAAAACATGACTTCCCGATCATACAGCAGTGGAATTCTCCAGATTCATACCTTACATACTGCTGTATCAACCTATGACCATTAGGAGCTAGACTCATAATCTGATTTGAAATGATTGGTTTTGTGCACTGACTGTGGTATATTTGCTTCCCCCTCACAATTGGTACTGTGTTTGTTCTCCCTGAATTGGCATTAATACGGAGTTTAATAAAATATGTAACTTAATGTTATTTTTTTTCTCTTTTATAAATTTCCCCCCCCATTCTTTCATTTTTTTAAAATGTTTTTTGAATTTTTAACATTTTAATAAAAAAACAGAATATTATTAGTTTGCACTAACCAAATTAAATAGATGAGGTATAGTAAAATAAAATGCTCTTTAATATATTTATACTTCAATACAGGCTTGTACAGATATTCAAATTACTGTTAAAATCTCATATTTACTGTAAAGATTATTCCTCTTTACCCCTGTGGTTATTAATGTGGCTAGTGCCAAATGTCTGCAAATATCCGCGTTTTATATAATTAATACTTCAATTAAAATTGAGACCAAATGAAAAGTGGCTTTTGCAATAGTGATTCTCACCAGCGCATTCGTATAAAACAGAGCATTACACCTTACTAACATTTTTTATTGTTTGTGTTTTGAGTTATTTAGCTTATATTCAGAAGATTTCAACAATAAGGTTGCTAGGGTACATATAATCCTAGAACCATGCTTTGATTTTAACGAGCAACTGGAATATAAATAGGAGAGGGCCTGAACAGAAAGATAAGTAATAAAAAGTAGCAATAAAAATAAATGTGTAGCTTTACAGAGCATTTGATTTTAGATGGAATCCGTGACCCCCATTTGAAAGCTGGACAGAGTCGGAAGAAGAAGGCAAATAATGCAAAAACTATCAAAAAAAAAAAATCATGAAGACCAATGGAAAAGTTGGTTAGCATTGGCCATTATATAACATTCTAAAAGTTAACTGAAAGGTGAAATGTGTTACTAAAACCTCAATTTTTGTAAAATGCATATAAAGGAATTCACACAGGCTTAATTTGAGTGCTAGACGTTTTCCACCCTTTTGTATGTGCAAATAATGTATAAAAATGCTGTATATCATTTGTAGCAGCTGTTCAACTCCTAATTGTAGCAGCTGATCGTCGTTACAATGTGGATTATCCTGAGCACTCACAAATTCTCTTTTTTGTTGTATATTATTGGAGTGCCCTGCACTGCAGGAGTATTTGTCTAGGGGTGATACAATACCTTTCCAGCCAGGCAATATTTATTAGCAGGCATCCA
Source organism: Xenopus borealis (assembly GCA_024363595.1). Taxonomy (NCBI): domain Eukaryota; kingdom Metazoa; phylum Chordata; class Amphibia; order Anura; family Pipidae; genus Xenopus; species Xenopus borealis. The sequence continues at coordinate 82,098,482 of CM044435.1, read as the reverse complement.
GACTCCAGAAGTATGTTTATTAGGGTTAGTAGAAAAACTACTCCCCCTGAACAAAACAAGACAACTGCTGTTATATTATTCTATGCCAATGAGTTGGTGGGCGTGAAGTGGATCCGCAAGCTCCAACTGTGGGACAATGGATGAAGTTGGTAGATGATAAATTACCTGTAATCAAACTGACTAATACAGCTAGGCACTGGTTGAATAAGTTCAAAATGGGGACTAGAGGGCTGCCTGGAAGACACCCCTCCCCAATTAATTACTTTAAAATCTTTATAGGCACCCCTCCTCCCGACCAGTACTCCATAGTACCCAGGTCTCTGAAACATTTGATGTTGTTTTTATTTCTAAATTACACTGTTTACACTGCAAATTCACTCTTCCATATAAAATTTCATTCCTGAACCTGCAAGTGTATATTTTTAGTTGTAATATTGTTGTGTAGGCAGCCATCTCAGGTCATTTTGTCTGGTCATGTGCTTTCAGAAAGGGCCAGCTCAGTAGGACATGGGTTTTTACTATTGAGTGCTGTTCTTAGATCTACCAGGCAGCTGTTATCTTGCGTTAGGGAACTGCTATGTGGTTACTGTTCTGTTGTTAGGCTGCTGGGAGGGGATGGGAAAGAAAGGTGGGTGACATCACTCCAACTTGCAGTACAGCAGTAAAGAGTGATTTAAGTTTATCAGAGCACAAGTCACATGACTGAGGGCAGCTGGGAGACTGACAATATGTCTAGCACCGTGTCAGATTTCAAAATTAAATATAAAAAATCTGTTTGCTCTATTGAGGAATGGATTTCAGTTAATGGATTTGCTGGAGCAGCACTATTAACTGATGCGTTTTGTAAAAATAAAAATGTCCCCTTTGTCCGGATTCCCCTTTTGACTTTTGTTCAGTACTACTGCATTGCCTCTATTTTTTATTTATGTTTATAATGCATAAAGAAAAATGTCAAAATTAAATAAAAATATGAATTGCACTAAAATCTTGATAAAGCCCCATTTTATTATTTTTCATGATCTACAAAACTGTCACCATTTACAAAAATTACATTTTTAACTTACCTAATAACTGTCTTGTTTTCAGCGGTACAGTCTAGCTTTTGACCGCTCAACCCACTGCCAAATGTTGTAAAAATTTTGTAAAATGAACAATGGGCATATCAAAATTTGGGAGGTATGTTTTAGCACTTATTGCTCACATTTAAATGTGTTCTGCAACTTCCATTTGGTGTGATCCATTCTATCAATTGCAAACATGTCGCCAATAGTAGTTAGACATAGACAGAACAGAAAAGCAAATGATTCAAGAGCAGCAAAAGCATGTAATTGGTTGCATTCTGTAGGAAACGCCCTAACACAATTAAAACCATACACCATAACAATATATATAAATAGCGCAATCTTAAAACTGTGGTGGATTTAGTGCAGGCATCATGATAGATATACTTTGCAAGGATGTTTATGAAATAGGTAATAGAACAAACATCCACTGTTTTAGCACAAAGCTCTCTTATATGTTACATGATTTTGCTTGATTATGTTGCTTTCCTAACCTTGAAATGATCTAATTCTAAAACATAAATCTATCTGACCTAGGGTTGCCACTTTTTCTTGAAAAAAATACCGGCCTTCCTATATATGTATCTTTTTTTTCCTATTAATAACATTGGGATCAACCATCAAAAATACCGGCCAGGTGGCAACCCTAATCTGACCCCTGTTAAAGGACTGGTTCACCTTTACATTAACCTTTAGCATGTTATAGAATGGCTAATTCTTAGCTTTTTCTTTTTAATTATTTGCCAACTTCTGATTCTCTCCAGCTTTCAAATAGGAGGGGTCACTGACCCCCATCTAAAAACAAATACTCTGTAAGGCTACAACTGTATTTGTTATTGTTACTTTTTAATACTCGTCTTTCTATCCAGGCCCTCCCTATTCATATTTCAGTCTATTTCATATCAGTGCTTGGTTTTGAGAGTAATTTGGACCCTAGTAGCCAGGCTGCTAAAAAAGCAAACTGCAGAGCTGCCGAATAAAAAGTTAAATAAATCAAAAACCATAAATAATACAAAAATAAAAAACAATTGCAAATTGTCTTAGAATATCACTCTCCATGTCATACTAAAATTTAATTCAAAAGTGAATAACCCCTTTAATCAACTAAAGAGTATGAAAAGTTAACTTTCATTTGACAATTGTTTAAAGGATGGGAATAAATGGTAACATCTTTTGTGTTATAGTGTGGATATACCTGCAAGCATTCACAGCAACCATATAACATTTTGCCACTTTTGGATGCTATCGACATTTGCAATCCTTTTAAGGGTAATCGCACATGCAACATTTAATATTGCAGGTCAAGTTAAATGTGTACACGTCCTAAAATTAATCACAATTATATTAGCTCAGATTGCTAAAGAAACAAACATCAAGGGGATCAATCAGATTTATTTATTTATTTATTATTATTATTATTTAATGGCACATGGGGTTATTTGTTGCCAGTATGGGATCAAACACCATGCCTTGAATAACACAGGAACGAATTGCATTATTGCATTAAATGTGGTTTGACTATCAGGGATTCTTATACCAAAAGTAATACAGAGAGTTACCTTACTATATAGGATGAGTACTGCAAAAAAAGTTGGTTTTATTTTGTAGGTATTCTACAAATATATTATGAGCCATAGACTGTAAGCTCCACTGGGCAGGGACTGTATTAAAGCAACTTTCCCAAAGATATAATAGTTAATACTACCTAGGGGCAGACAAACAGGGTTAAAGCCTATGAACATTTTTTAAAGATGCTTGTTTGAAAATATGAAATTCAATATGGAAAAAATATACTTTGTAGCATTTGACTCTAGGAATTGTGCAATCAAGTCAGGTTGTTCCAAAAAGGAAGGCTAAATAAAATGCATTATTGTTGACCTATGCTGATTTAAAACAAGGAACTGTATAGTTGAAACGTAGAGACTTCCAGCCAATGGGTTATAGGAATTCCATAGTACTCTGTACAGACTTACTCTCCATAATGGGGATCCCCATTTCCAGTCACGGGTTATTTAAAGTTTTTTCTTCTTCCATATTTTGGTATTGAACTATTCATTCAAGCTCCCATGAGCCTCATCCATTCCAGGAGTTCCAGATCAATAAGCTTCCAGCAAATGGATTTATCTATGCATGGCCACGCCTGTACAGCATCTTTCCTGTAAGTGGGCAGTAATTCTCTTGTTAGAGGGTTGGGAGGGAGTACCTGGATGGTGTGAGCTATTGACTCAGGGTGAGTACAGTTCACACTGTTAATTGAATTTCCCAAGAGGGCTGTCGAATCGGAGAGGATTGAGTGGGATGTGCAATATATGGTCCAGATGCATTGTATACTGCCATTTATTGTGGATGTTAGATGGGAAAATGTTCCTTTGGGAGTGGAGAGTGCAGGACAATAGCTTTTTACTTCCTAAATGGACTGCTTTATGGGCTGCTCCATAATGAATGTACACAGGAGAATTCCTACTACCCATTTAAATTCAGTGCATTACTGTTATCCGTTTATTTGGTCTTCATAGCAATGAGACTGTGTATATTTATTTTTCAGTTTGATTTCCCAATTGAGTACAGTAGTATATTTCTGTTTAAAGTCAGTGCTCTTCCCACAGCATATTCTTTTCATGGCTATTTATTCTACAAAAGTCAAGATTTTTGTACAGGCTACCTGTAGGGGCAGATTTACTAATTGTTGAATTTTGAATAGAAAAAAATTCGAAATTCAACCATCGATCGAATTGAAATCTTTAGTATGCATCGTTTGATTTGAACGATTTCATCCAAAATTCTTCGAATTCTCAGGACTGGCTCTAGGAGGTCCCCCATATACTAAAATGGCAATTCGGCAGCTTTAAAGGACCAGTAACATCAAAAAATGTTATTGTCTTAAAGTAATAAAAATATAATGCAATGTTGCCCTGCACTGATAAAACTGCAGAAGCACTACTATTGTTTATATAAATCAGCGGTTGTGTAGCCATGGGGGCAGCCATTCAAAGAAGAAAAGGTTCAAGTTACACAGCAGATAGCAGATAAGCTCTGTAGAACATAATGCTATCTGTTATCCATTACTTATCCTGTACCATATAGCCGTTTTTCATTTTCCGCCATTGCTACTTAGCAGCTTGTTTATATGAACTATAGTAGTGTTTCTGAAGCAAACAGATCAGTTTTAACAGTGCAGGGCAACACTACATGATATTTTCTTTACTTTAAAACACTTTCATTTTTTGGGGGTCGATTTACTAAATTCACGTGAATAGATCGAAGTTCGATCGAATTCGATCGAATAACGATCGTAGGATTAATTCGAATATGCAAATTTGTCTTATTCGATCATCGAATGGCGAATGATCGAATATTTGATCATCGAAGGATTTAAAATTTTAAGAATATTCGACTGCCTACTTCGCCAGATTCAACCTACCGAATTGTAATAGAAGCCTATGGGAACCCTCCCATAGGCTTCTGAGGCTAAGTCGTGATCGAATAGGATTCGTATGATCGAAGGCTTCGATCGTTCGAATCGTACGAATTATTCGAATGACCGAATAATTAATTCGAATGATCGAACGATTGGTATTCGATCGTCGAATGATCGAATATAGAATAAAAGGGTAGCCTAAAACTATTCGATTAGCATTCGAATCAAATGGAATGCTAATCGAGTATCGAGGAAAAACGAATAATTTTTAGGGTGAATTTAGTAAATCTGCCCCTTGGTGTTACTGTTCCTTTAAGTGTCAAATTCGAAGGATTTTAAAGGGACAGTACATCAAAATTCGAATTTTTTCAATTTCAATCAAATTTTAATCAAAGTAGCTCAAAATTACTGCGAAATTTGAATTTTAAAAATGTTAATTTTATTAGAAAATTCTCTTAGTAAATGTGCCCTATGTGTCTTTCTCTTTTAGACTGTAAGCTCTTACTACTGTCTATTAATGTAATGCAAATTATGCTTTTCCTTAGTATTATCAACAACAAATGTTTATTATGTAAAACCATATTCTACAGGCTGTACAACGCAAAGGAGTATGAAAACCTACAAATGCTGAGTAGTGCACAAGGACCCGTCGTTGGATTTACTTTGTTTCCCCTATTTCACCATATTGGTAGAGTTTTCTTAACTAAACTGATCCCCAACACAGGGGTCAGTGATGACATAGTTCAGTTGCGTAGATTTATCAGAAATCGTTAAATATATTTTATTACACTTCATTAGCTTTGTGAATTATACGACTTTTCCACTGGCATATTTTGTGTTTTTATCAGGACTATTTTATCTCTTCTCTTCAAATCAGTCACCTGATGGACTTGTAAGATTTTGCTCAGTACAGTATTATATATTAATTACAAGATTAACCTGTTCAGACCAATTTGTTAGTTAAAAACATGAAGATTTATTGGTAAAATAGGAAAGACCTTTTGTAATTTTGAGAAAATAACTTCAACCAGGAGAAGTATAAAAAGCTTTTTATTGGATAGCATAGATTACACATACATTTCTATGTGTCTGTGTTATCCTCTGGAATGATACCGGAATTGGCTCTGACGTGGTTTCTAAGTGGATTTCAATTCAGTTATGGCTGCTTAGCTAAGGTTGGGACAGAATGTAGATTAGGACAGATTGAATAACAGAATTTAGGATGCAAAAGAGGATTAAAATAGCTTGTTAATCGGATCATGCCTGACTTATTGATGTCAGGTTAAAGTCAACTGAGTGCTGTGTTGTTAAGGTGAATGGAACCAGGAGGTAATGGTGGTGTTTATATGTATATATGTGTAATTTATAATGCATGCTGATTTCACTTGAACGTGAACTTGCTTTCAATTACATAAGTACATTGCACTTCCAAAATAGTAATTCAAGTGATATCTGAATCTGTCTACATTTGATCTTTGTGAAATTCATAACTATCAAAATATTTTAGAAAGAGATTTGACTTAGTCTTGAAAATGTATTTTACTTTTTAACTTCTAGGTGTTTCGTAGGGCTAATTGATTAATAAGTGTTCCATTGCATCAGAGCAATAGCATAGCAACCAATTATAGTTTCATTTTGATCGTTAAATAACTGTCTCTGAAATAATTAACGCAAATACTGGACTGACTATTGTGGATACTACACTGCTATATACTAACTTTATTTTAGTATATGAGACCCCTTGTATTTTGTTTTTCTCGTCCAATGGCCACTCACAAATGATTTATACCCTTGAATGTTATATGGTCATAGAGCATGATATCACAGTGGATTTAAGTTTGTTTTTCACACTGATCAACAGAAATAGACTATTTCACATCTAAATGATGCATAATTATACATTCCATTAAATATGAGAAGCCTAAAGATGCTTCATTGTGGCTGCAGTCACAGCTGTGGCAACAGTAGGCACATAAGAGACTCTGGAGCTAGCAAGAAGATGGTTTTGTTAGTCTGTTGGACAAAATTGAACGTTTTGGTCATTGAACTAAACCTGTTCTACTTAAGCAAAACACCACACATCATTATAAATTGGTCAACATGAAGTATGGTGGTCGCTGCCTTAAGATGCATTTATTTTCTAATGTTAGTGAGTAGTGGTTGATTGCTGTAGGAGACTAGTCCTGTAGAGCACTTTAAACCTTTTAATGTATAACCCCATTATAATATTATTCACACTTGAAATTTGCACTGAAATTGCATCAGTAGCCACAAGATAGGGTTCAGAGAAGGGCTCATCTGATTTCTTAACAACTTCATAAGGTTTCTATACTGGGCTGGAGTGGAGTGGGTTATCATGGATGTAACACTTTATCTAATCAGAGCTTTCACTGCTACCAACCATAATGAAAGCTTTCTGTAAATCTAGACTGCAAAGTTCAAAATTGAATATGAAAAAATCTGTTTTGAGAAATGGATTTCAGTGCAGAAGTCTGCTGGAGCAGCACTATTAACTGATGCATTTTGGGGGAAAAACATGTTTTCCCATGACAGTATCCCTTTAAGTGATTTGAGAGCCAGAATCCAGAAACTTAAGGCAATGACCATCTCAAAACACATCTTAAAGCCTTGATTCCTACACAGGCAAAAAGTATTGACATTTTTTCCAACAGCTACAGTCAAAACTACCTCACTTTACATGTTAATACAGTTTTTTCCAGGCATAAGTTATCATTTATGGCAGTATCTCTAAGAATTAAAGTTCTTGGTGTCTGTATATGGTAATGGAGCTGTAGACCCTTAGCATGCAAAATGGTTACAAAAAAGAATGTGACTAAAATAGATCTTGTGTTACAATGTGGCATCATACGATAATATTTTCTCTGAGTAAAAAGCTACAGTACATAAAGCATCAGTAATGTCCTCCACCATATTTTTTGTGCATGTGAGGGGGAACTAAAGGTAATGTATACATCCCATGGATAAATGCATTTCAGTTCACCCAAGTCAAGTAAGAGGGACAAAACTCTATTTGTGGTTTTGTTTATATATGAATCTATTCTGATAAGTGCTTGAGGTGGTATTTATTAACAGACAAAAGAACACCTCAAAGGCCCTCTTTGTCATAAAATTCCCTTTAGTTTTTGTTCTTGTCCAAAGTGTACCTGTTTGATTAATCAAAACTTTAGTTTACAAAGCAGTTTAACTATTTCTTAGCCTTACATATTTCCTTTATTGTTTGGGTTCATTTTTGATGGGTGCCTAGACTTTGGTACATAGAATATTTGGAGACAGTTTAGAAATTCAAGGGAATTTTCTCATATTACATAACTGCAGAAAGTTGTGTAAAAATGCATGCAACCACAATAAATGAAAACCTGTACCATTTTTATCTGCAAACCCAACATATAAATACATTTTCAAATGTCATGTTAAAGTAAAATCTTCCAAAGCACTCTCTGATCAAAGGTTAACAGAATTTATAAGGTGACAAAAGAGCTTGTGCGTGGATGGCCTCCCTCCTCCACAACTTTATTTCTCATGCAACAAATTGCTAGCACTTTGGCTAACAGGCTGGTGGAATGGAGTGAGGAGGTGAGCAACAGTATTAATGTTAATGTTTATGGTTTGATATAATAGTTGGTGCTGAGGTTAGTAAGAGAAATATTTTTTAAGACATTCAAGTTATCTGGGACAGCTGAAACTTTTATCAGGAATAAAAAGTTATTTGGCAAGCAAAAACAGAAATGGGAAAACCATATTGCAGCAAGGGTAAAATTATTTCAAAATCATTTTTAAAAATTATTTTAAATAGTAAAAAACTGAAGCAAGAAAGGTGGGACCCTTAATATCAGAGGGAGGTCAATTGGTTGATTACAGCAGGCAAACAACAGAGATTATGATTTCTTTTATCTGTCTACACAACTGAGCATCCAAAACTATAGGCTTGTTAGTTTGACCTCAGTGATAGGAAAGCTTTTGGAAGGCTAATAAGGGATAAGATTCCTGAATATATTGCAAATCCCAGCAAAGCAGAGTTTGTGCCATCATGGTTTTATGTGTAATAGGTCTTGCCAGACTTCCATGAGGAAATGAGCAGAACCTAGACTCTGGGATGGCAGTGTATGTGATTTACTTGTACCTTGCTAAAGCAGTGGATAAAGTACCACCCAGAAGGTTCTTAGTCATCAGTTCAAAGCCAGACTGTGTCCTCAAGGCACAAAAAAATGTAAGGCTTTTTCAGATGTTTTTTCTTAAACCTAAACTTAACCTCCCCCAAGTCTGGGATGTGAGTGACTTTCTGATAGCTATGATATATTTCGATGTTTCTTGAGTAAACTACCACAGAGATGGTTAAAATGGTTAAATTAAGGAATATTGGTCTGGATCATAATATTTGTACTTGGATAAAGAACTTTCTGAAGGATAGAGCCCACTTAAATCAAATAATTAAACATTTTTGAAATTATTTACTTTTTACTTGTACTTGATCCTAAGTTAATCCTTATTGGAGGCAAAACAATCTTATTGGGTTTATTTAATGTTTTAATAATTTTTTAGTATACGTAAAGTATCTTGATCTAACTTACAGAAAGCCCCAGATCCTGACCATTCTGGATAACAGGCAGTTTTGGACTGGCCCACCAGAATACCAGGAAAACTCCCAGTGGGCCAAGGTGTCAGTGGGCCCTCATGCTGCTAAACTTTTGGCCTATTTCATGGGCATTCCCTATTTATATGAGAACAAAGAGGCTAAATAGATGGAATAATTGATTATAGTGTGTAAAGAAAACAAACTAGGAGAATAGAGGTTGATTGAGGAGATGAAGAATATTAGTACTGAGTGTGGGCCCCTGGTCTAAGGTTTTATGGTGGACCCCTGGTCACCCCCTGGTCCCCTGACACCCAAGTGTTCTAATCTGTTTGAAATATTTAAGTAAGATATATTACTGTAAATTAGCATTCAGAGCCACTTATAGATAGCATTCAAATAATATTTATAACAAAAATTTAACTTCATTTAGAAACTCCGTGGCATATTTATAAGGCATGGTCTTGTGGTAAAAAAAAGTTGTCTTTAAATCAAAATATAAAGGCTATTTATAAAGACTACATGTGTACTGTTTATTAAAATGACTATGCCAGAAGTACACAGGAGTTTACACCAATTAACCTATTGAAACACATCAAAGTACACTGATGTGCATTGGAGGAGAGCAGTGCGCACGTCCAATAAACTTACATTGACGTTATGTGGCTACACCGGTGTCTCTGTAAAACCTGTGCTGTTTTCTTCTCAATGTTTTATTCACAGAGCTTCTCACCACATTTTACAGAAAAAAAGCAACATAAAAAAATTGTTTCTGTGCTATGTTTAACATAGCTTTATAAATATGCTTCAATAAAAAATAGTGTTGGGAGTTGTCAGATCACAGGAACGATGAAGTATTGCCATAGGTCAATTAAGTGTGCATCCTAAAGTGCTCTATATATGTGTTTTCAGGGCTGAGACGTTTTGTCTCTTCTGAGAACTGTTCAAGTAAAATGTAGCTTTACACAGCAGGGAGATTATAATGCAAATCAAATGTGTCATGTACAGTCATTTAGCACTGAAGCTAAAATACACATTCCTTTGCCTTTACAAGACAACAGTCCCAGTAATCAACTATAAACATTGCTTCCATTATAAAAACAATGTAACCACTGACTAGTCTTTATTTACAGATGGCAGCCTTTGTCACTGACTCATATAACCTGACTAGTTTTGAAGCTGTTCAGGTTAGTGATGAGCAAGTCAAAAATGTTTTCATCCCGAAACATAATCCGAAACTTCTACTTCCCAACCCAACCAAATTTAAGTGCCTGTTCCCAGTGTTGGTGGCAAATTGAATTCTGTAGGTTTTCTTGTAATATTAATGTTTATGTCAACAAAGAAAATTTTAATGTAACCTTTTTTTTCATAAACCGGTTTCATAGAACATATGGAGAGTCCATTTTGAAGCTGTAATCGCTAGGGATTGACGACTGTATAATCACCAGCACACTTATGCTCAGTTGTTTAAAGGGATTCGGTATGAATTGTATGATGTATTTTTTATTTCTAAATTACACTGTTTACACTGCATATAATTCACTCTGCAATATTAAATTTAATTCCTTAACCAGCAAGTGTATTTTTTAGTTGTAATATTGGTGTGTAGGCAGCCATCTCAGGTCATTTTGCCTTGCTTTCAGAAAGATCCAGTGCTGCTGTGGAACTGCTGTCTCGCAGTCTGTTGTTTCTCCTACTCAATATAACTGAACTTATCTCAGTGGGACCTGGATTTTACTATTGAGTGCTGATCTTAGATCTACCAGGCAGCTGTTATCTGAAGTTTATCAGAGCACAAGTCACATGGCTGGGGCAGCTGGAAAACTGACAATATGTCTAGCTCCGTGTCAGATTGTAAAATTAAATATAAAAAAATCTTTTTGCTTATTTTGAAAAACAGAACTCTGCTGCAGCTGCACTATTAACTGATGCGTTTTGAGAAAAAAATTCTCATGATAGTATCTCTTTAAGTATTGTGAGGCGGGGCTATGACAGCACCATGGTACACCATGAGGACCAGCTGTGATGAGAATGTCCCTATTTGTGAACCCCCCACCCATTTTATCTTTCACTGTTCCCAAATCCCCTTTCATATGGAGTGTTTCTTCTTGACACTTTGTTTCCTTTCTTTGTTGCCATATTTTCTCCTCCTTTGACAGTTTTCTTCCCCCTGGTCAACTTTATTCTCTTTACCTCTATTTTTCATTTTCTCTACATTTAGACTGTAATCCCCAAGGGGTAGGGTCCTCCATCATCTTGTCTCCTCAACACTGTGTAATTATATTTTATATTTATGCAAACTGTATTTATAATAATGCACTTATTGTTACTTATTAATGCAGTGATCCCTTGTTTGTTACTACTAAATTATTGTTGCTGTACAGTGCTTTGCCCTCAAGGAGCGCTATACAAATAAAAATATACATACATACATACATACATGTTCTCTCTTCACAATTTTTCATTCTGTTTTTTTTTCCCTCCTGGGACCCCTCAAACTTTTTTGCACTGCCTCTAAGAGTGACATACCCCACAGTTTGGAAGCAAGTCCTCTAGATTTATTGTTTGATCACACCTAGTAAGATAATTTTTTTGTAATCTTTTAACTCCTATAAATTCATATTGTTGCTCGCAATGCGTTTGTTCCTTTTATCATACAGATGATTTTACATTGTGAGCTGCGCTAAACATTTGCAATAATACCATTATAACATTGCTTGCAATTGTAATCACATTCCCCCTTTAGTCTTTAGTCGGGTGCGGGGAACTCTACTCACCTGTTCCATCATTAACTGTTCACCTTGGTACTATTGCCTTTCATCATAACCTTGTGAACTTCTGCATACATTTATAATGCAATGCTTACAAGGAAATTTGGCTCAGTCATGCATTTCTGGAGCTGTAGCAATGAATAAAATCAAATCTGGAGAAAATAACATTCTAACCACAAAGAGAACTTCACACTCTCTGCAACCAACATAAAAAGGGTGTATTTTTCCTTTAATGCCAGGTTAATATATTTATACTTAATATTCCACTAAGGGTTTGTGTTGTCTGATTATCTTAATGCTACATTTCTTGCATCTCAGATTTAGAATGGCTTGACTTCCTTTTGGTGTAAAAAATACTGGTTAGAACCAGTGTTGGTCTGCATCATAAACTTTAATTATTTAATGATATTAATAGGCGCCTGCCCTAAGCTGCACAAAGTCTATTATATATAGGCAGCCCTTTTGACCTGAAATATTTGGGGGACTTGCACTGCATACTGCAAGACAGATTCTTTTGTTAGGCCACATGCTAGTTGTCCCAACTTCTAATTGAAATGTTCCCCATGGCCAGGTAAGAAAATGCTTTAGATTATCACTGACCATGAAGAACATGAATATTGTTCAATGTCTGTGTAGTTAACGAAAGGTTAATATTATTAGAGGAAAGTAGCAAGTGTGCCATGCATCTGCGCCTGGCATCTAATTAAATTTCTACAGCTTGCCGGTCCCTAATAAAATAGCGCTTTCTTGTGACGCTTTATTGTGTTGTACTTCGCCATGATCCTATTACTGGGAAATGAGACAGATTGATTTAAACCTTAACACAGAGCTGATGAAACATATTGGGGTGAAGAATCCCATAATAAAAATGACATCCTTGAGTAATATTATAGCAGCAAACATGTACAGGGAATTACGAGGATTGGATTCTTCTTAAAAAGTATATGAAATCATAATATGTCTTCTAATATTTTATGTTACAGCTGACAGGGTATTCCGATATGAATACATAAAGTTTTACTGGCACAATAATAGGCTTGGATGTACTTAGTAATTGGAGGAGACATAGCACTGTAATCTTTTTTGCCAAGTATAAATGATGTGCTATTTGATGCTGTTCAGGGCATTCACTGTTATGGGTGGGATGTATAGCTTCAGTGAGAGCCAATAAAAAGTTAGTAATTCTTGCTGCTTTTGTATTATTTGTTCCAATTTGGAAAAAGGTGATACATTGGAGCAAATATACCAGAGAAATAGTGACTTTTTTGTATTAGTATGTGTCCTATAGGATAAGCAGTTTTCTTTTTTCAAGATTCCCACGTACCACAGCTCTATACAGGATTTGAGCATTTAGTTCTCTACCCACAAAGTTAAGAAATGCCTGGGTGATAAAATGCTCAATATTATCCCAAATGCCATTGCACTGTGCCTTAAATTAAAACACACCGTTATATTGGTTATATATGGATTTGAATCCATGTGTACATTGGCATTAAGATGAACACTTCTGTGGCTTTTTAACTTGCACGATGGGTAAATATGCCAATCAAAATACAAAACATGCAGAAATCGAACAGTCGATCCAGACACTGCTGTTCAGGACAGGAGACATAAGTAGCACACTCAGTATTTAGTAAACATGGGTTTCATTGTGTAATCTAAACATTGTTGCTTTTTAACTAGTGATGGGCAAATCTGACCCATTTTGCTTTGCCAAAAAACATTGAAGAGTCGCAAAAATGCATTGAAATCTATGGTCGACAACTTTGTTTTGATGCACGACAAATTGTACAACAAATTTTTGACTCGCATTAGATTCTATGGGTGCCATTTTTGTTGCGAAACTTAGCTATTTTATATATATATATATATATATATATAATATAGCTATATATATATATATATATATATGTATATTATAATACTTGTAGTATCACACTAAAGATAATGCAAACATGTCAGAATGTAGTGTTTCTTCAACACAAAAGAGAAGTCATGGTACTTTTAAAGGAATTATTCCGTATAAAAATAAATAGTAAATAGACAGTAAAAATGTAATGTATAAAGACTGGAGTGACTGGATGTCTAACATAACAGCCAGAACACTACTTCCGGCTTTGCAGCTTTCTTGGTTTCCACTGATCGGAGACTTGAGGGGGGGCACATGGGTCATAGCTGTTGCTTTTGAATCTGAGCTGAATGCTGAGGATCAGTTGCAAACTCACTGAACAGTTATGTCCCATGTGGCCCACATTCAGAGAAAATCTGCAAATTTCACCCTAATTTGCATATGCAAATTAGGGGAGGGAAATTGCATGAAAATTGTTTCCCCTTTCCACACCTAATTTGCATATGCAGATTCGGATTCAGTTCGGTATTTGCCCTTATCTTTTGCAAAGGATTCAGGGGTTCGGCCGAATCCAAAATAGTGGATTAGGTGCATCCCTAATTTACATTCTAGCCGGCGGGAAGGCAGTTTTGGGAATCCCCGAATCTGAGCGTGTCTCTGCCCTTAATGGTAAGGAGAGTGACAATTTAGAGACAATTCTGCAGAGAACTGTAGATTATATTTCAAATGTAATGAACTTTTAGTAGCTCCTACTTGGACTTGGTATAGTCACCTTTGCAGCTGGTTGTCTTGATTTATCTTACTGATATTTATTTGTTTGCCTCATTGATTTGCACTTCTCTCTCTCTCTAATTTGTACAGATCTCTTGGCTCATAGGGGTTGGTATTTTGTAAACGCTGATCAACGTCTCAATTATTTTGTGTCCTCCGTTTTATACAGAACATTTCAGATCAGATCTCGTTTCGGGCAGCAGGTGGACTGTCCGTTCTGGAACAAATTCTGCAGACATCAACAGCCATGGGCAACCACAACTTCTCACTTCGCATTCCATCAAAGTAAGAATACATAATTTTCCTTACTTTGAATGTTCAGTATTCTATAAAAGTATTTAGTAACATTTCTACCCTAGATGAATGATTGTTCCAATGCCTAGGATTTGACTGAAAAAGTATTATGCCTATTATTTTAATTAGCAAAAATACGTGTTTCCATAATTTTAATTATATGTATTGAACAGATTATTTTGGATCTACCTCCTTTATAAAAAGTTAAAATGAGCTTTCAGTTTGTGTCCCAGGAGGCATTCCTTATAGAGGATTTATCAGTGGATTTGGCAGTTTATCATCTACTACTACTACTTCTAACTGAAGAACTAGGATTTTGGAAAACTGAAGTATTTCTTTTTTACTGTGCACTGAAAAACAAAACATAGCGATTCAGTCCCTATTCATTGCACTCATGTTCAACAAGGGGATATTGCCCCTCTATACTACACGATACTCTGGCCTTACAGCTTGAGAAACACTGCTCTGTACATACTTGGTGTTGTTGTGGCCAATCACTAATCCCTGGTTACTTCTGACTTCTGTTTTGCAGAACTCTCTGCTGTACTGTAAATATTTACTCATTAACCTGCAACAACTGTCCAGAAAACTGCATAGATGTTCTTCTGAGTAGTAAAATCACATTTCTTCTGGAGCTCCTAATGAAACAACTCATGGTAGGTGAAAAACAACCAAAAAGGCGTTCACTTCTGGTTACAAACGAGAGGTTTCACCAGTGGAGGAAATGCACAGTGTATCTTGAGATCAGATACTTTCTGCTTTATTTCATTTAAATAGTTTTGTTAGCTCATCCAGTCAATGCTGCAATGGCACCTCATTAATGCATGTTATTAACATTTCTAAATCACCAACATATTCAGAAGTACTGGTAACTATTACAGTTGCTAACAAGCTGTGTTGCTGTTGAGTAAAGAAGACACACACTGATTATGTTCAACAGCAGCAGTAGATATGAGAATGCTATTGGATATAACTTGCATTTGGGGGTCAACTTCACAACAGGAGTGAAAAGTTTATAGTTTGATTACAGTGTTTAATGAGGTAGTACAGAGATCAGGAGTTTATAGTAAAGTTTAAGAGAACTGACAGCCACAAGACACTGCTTTGTCCCTCAAAATGACCCTTTAATGAGCATTAAACCTTATTAACACCATCACAAATCCATTTTAACACAATGATTGAAAAGCACTTCCTTTCAAGAATGTCTGCAGCTGCTGTAATTTCCACACCCCCTCTGAATATTTCATTCCATTTTTCATTGCTAATTTATCAGGAGCCCATCATCTTTAGACATTCACTAGCCACGTTCATCCAAAAACCTGGTGTGTAAACCTGTCCCTGAGCCAAGTTAATTAATTGAAAAGTTATGTTGTGGCCTGAATAATTTACATAATGCTTTTTGAGTAAGGAGAAATTGGATTGTTTGGGGACTCTTAATGGCTTTGCTTATTTTGAAGTAATCTGTAAAACATTTATTGTTATGAGTGTGCTGTGTAGTACAGTGCACTAAATTACTATGTATCTGGCAATATGCATCTATCCACTTTCATTGAATATTTAGGCATGTTTTCCAGAATTAAAGGGAAAACTGTTCATCAGAACTGTGGAATAGAATACTGAGGCCAAGAGTGCAGCAAGTGGAACTGGGCTATTTGGCCAACCCTGAGACTGGGTAGAAATGCTTTTAGATTTTTTATGTGTCGCTCTTTTGTTAGCAAAGTAAATATTCTAACGTTTCTCGTTAGATAGGAATTGCTTGCATATATATATATATATATATATATATATATATATATATATATATATATATATATATATATATATATATATATATATATATATATATATATATATATATATATATATATGTGTGTATAGACAAATACAAGACATCCTCTGCACTCAACCCATTATCAATATATTTAAGACATTTTGTGCAAACAGCTAGTAAAAATGCCTTACCCTTTAAACAAAACAGGGATTGTTTGTTCATATATTGCAATATATTTAAGCTTAAACTTAGTCCTTTTGTAAAATGTATAATGAAGCAATAGAATTCTTAATGAATCGGATGCAATTGGAGTGTAGGACTGGCCAGATATGAGATGACTTTGACGTTTCATCATTAAATTGGGTTGAAAAAAGACAAAGTCCATCAAGTTCAACCCCTCCACGGTTTATCCAAGGAATGAAAACATAATTATTCCTCTTTATAGATCCCTAGTAAGGCCTCATCTGGAGTATGCAGTGCAGTTTTGGACTCCAGTCCTTAGGAGGGCTGTAAATGAGCTGGAGAGAGTGCAGAGACGTGCAACTAAACTGGTTAGAGGGACGGAAGACTTAAAGGTAGATTGTCCAGGTTGGGGTTGTTTTCTCTGGAAAAAAGGCACTTGCCAGGGAACATGATTCTTACAAATACAATAGAAGACATTATAGACAAATATCAGGGGACCTTTTTACCCATAAAGAGGATCACCGTAGGAGGCAAATAATCCAAAAACTATAAATAATGAAGACAAATTGAAAACCACTCCCTTTATACACATTTTAGATGTATACAGAATATCACATCCTCTGGAACATGCTGTAAAATAATCACAACACATTTCAGATTTATCCACGTTGTGTTTGTCAGTGCAAGAGAAATGGGGCAAATGCACTGTTTTGACCTCAGCAAGTTATATTTGTCCATTAATATTTCCTTCTATATACGAAATAGCAGTATCTCATTCCCTTTAAAATAAGGCGCTGTAGTAACATGTTCAGTATGGTATGCTATAGCTTTGACCTGTGTGTTACCCACATAGACATATTTCTGGTAAATTACATTCAGAGTGTTTTGTTCTTGAAACTCCTTTACTGCAGGGATTTGTTTCTGATGAGCTGAAGATGGATCCTTTCTTCCATGCGGATGTTTTAAAGCTCTTGTTTTTACCTAAACTTTCCCTGGGGCTATAGCCAGAGACAATATTGTTGTAGAAATGTATCTTATGATGAGGTGGAACGTCAATAACTACTGTGATTTAACCATCTGTATGCACCAGCTTTGGTGTACTATAGGCATCCGTTCTCAAATCTATTTGCATTTTCATATTTGAAAATATTTGCTGAACGACCAGAATCACTCAGAATGGCGTGAGAAAAATATGTTAGCTGGGACAGTCCTAAGTCTCTACTAATACAATTTGGTGCAGAACTTAATTACTTACTGAATACACCTATCTGCAGGCTCTTATTTTAGCATCTGTAGAGACCTTAGGCTACTTCCCACACTGTCATTTAGAGCACGTTCAATGAAATCCCTCCATGCTGTAACAGCAACTAGTGCTTAAATGACATAAAATCCCTTTGTCTTATGATAGCCATACATGTTACAGTTACGATACTGTGATCATTGCTTCATCTTCAGTACAGACATTTAGAGCTGAGTCGTCAGAATTTCAGGTAGAAACTAAAAAATTCTAACTGTGTCTGACGGTTCAGCAGTAAACACTGGCTGATTTGAAGGTGCACAATTAAAATTTTCTGACTCGATGAGCGACTGATATCAAAGTCTTTTGTCGATATTGGTCGGCTCACCTTCTGTCATAAATGCACTGAAAATTGTACAAAACTTCATAAGATAATATCTGTACATGTAGGGCTACCTATAGGCTCCCTATTCAAGGCAACTCATTTCCCCCACCCATTTCTGACATTGTCACGATTTGATACTCTGCATCCAGTAGGATAAGCCTTCAATGCCACCTTCTCTACCCTAGGTCTAGAACATTTCGAGACATTCTTGAGACTTGGGGAACATATAAAAAATGTACTAAAGATATACAGTATTCCAGTTCCAGAGAATTCTTATTTGATCCAACCCATAATATATTGTGGGTAATTTTAGCATTTGTGTGTGTTTGTTCTCACTATACATGATAAGATGTTACTGCATTTCTAATTTTGAACTTAAAGGAATTTCCACATGGGTCGTAACTGTTGCTTTTGAATCTGAGCTGTATGCTCTGGATCAATGGCAAACTCACTGAACAGGTATGTCCCATGTGGCTCCCCCTCAAGTCACTGACTAACTCAGAGTTAGAGAGCTGCAAAGCAGGAAGTAGTGTTCTGGCTATTATGTTACACATCCAGTCACTCCAGCCTTTATATATTTAATTTTTGGCTAACTAACTATATTAGAAAAATATTGATTTTGCACAGCCTAAATACGTTATTATTATTATTATTATTAATAATAATAATAATAATAATAAAGCCTAACTATTCCGTTTTTATTTTTACACTGAACTTTTCTTTTAAAGGCTGTAATTTTTTATCTGTGGTTATTTAGCTTTCTATTCGAGTTTGCAATCACAGCAACCCTAGCAAACATGCATTGATATGAATAATAAACGAATATGAAAGAAGAGGATGTGGCTAGAACGATGAGTTAAAAAAAAAGTACCAATAACAACAAATTTGTAGCCTTACGGAGCATTTGTTTTTAGATGGGCCAGTGATCCCTATTTGAAAGCTGGTCCAGAGAAAATACAAATAATTAAAAAAAAAAAAAAGGTCAGTTAAAAAGTTGCTTGTAATTAGCCATTATATAACATAATAAAAGAAGATGAACCACCCCTTTAAATAAAATGTGCTTTCAATTGACATTCTCATGACAATAGGGGGATGAGTTTATACTACTGCCAGTCTGGTAAAAGTCATAGTCAAGTATTGCAACATGGGCCATTGTGATTACATCTAGGGATGCACTGAATCCATTCATTTGGATTCGGCCGAACCCCCGAATCCATTGTGAAAGATTCGGCCAAATACCGAACCGAATCCAACTTCTAATTTGCATATGCAAATTAGTGAGGAGAAGGGTAAAAGTGTGCTTCGCATGAAGTGTGTGGCAAAAACATTTTTTCACTTCCTTGTTTTGTGATGAAAAGTCACATGATTTTTTGGATTCGGTTTGGCCAGGCACAAGGATTCAGCCGAATCCCGAATCCTGCTGAAAATGGCCGAATACCGAACCGAATCCTGGATTCCGTGCATCCCTAATTACATCATCACTGATGGTGGTTTTAACCACAGTTCTGTCAGCATTTTGGGCTGCCATTTGTGGTTTCCATTATTTACTTAATTAAGATGCTTTTATTTTCGCCTGTAGAGTAAAGGTTAAGGTCACACAGCCAGTGCTGCGAGTGCATTGCCCTGGTGTTTTCTCATTATAGCAGGGGGAAGACCGTTTGGCAAGATTGGCACCCCAAAGAAAAGGGCCTATTAGTTGCCCAGCGACGAAATCTCATGGAATCTGCACATGTGCCCCTGCCCTAAGGAAGGGTCAGATTTATATTGGTCAAAAAATTATTTTGTATTCCTTTAAATATGCTTTATAGAATGACGAGCACTAAGCAGACTGAAATACAAAAATAGAACTTCAGCTTCATTTACATGGTTTGAGCATAGGTAACTTTTATTCTGTCATTTTTATATACTGTGGGGCTATTCTATTAAACACTGAGCAGCAAACATATAAATCCCCTATGGGACCAAGTAACCCCATCATTGCTAAAGTGTGGGTAGCTGAAGATACAAGATCCATAAAAGATCCATAAAACACTATAATATAATATCCATAAAACACTAATGCAGATTCATATTCATCATATTCAATATGCATTAATGGTATACAGGTTACTCACTGATCCTTGTCGCTGGTCAGGGTGCGATGCCCAGAACCCGCAGCTTTGGGAGGCTTTCACAGCCAATAGGATACCATTGGGGCATGCACTCAACAGATCAGTAGACAGCGGTGAAGTATAACAGTTGTATTTACCAGACAATCTTCCTAACACATTTTGTGTGATCCCAAACATACTCATATGTTTGGGATCACAGGAAATGCATTGGGAAGATTGTCCGGTAAATAAAACTGTTTTACTGCTTCTGTCTACTGATCTGTTGAGTGCATGCCACAGGGTTATCACATTGACTTTTTATTACATGAATTGAACTATGTAACTATGTATATTTATATTACATATAATTCTGTATGAAAGATAGGTGTTAAGGTGGCTACACACTGACTGTTCCAATCCAATGTATTCTGTCCAACATCCTCCACAATCAAAACTTCTGGAAGTGAAAAGGAGTTGTGGCTTAGATGGGTGGGACTAGTAGGATTTTTGAAGACCTTTTCAATAGATCAACTCAAAACACAACTTTTTCAGCGCATCCCTTCCATATTTTAAAGAGTCCAATGCATTCTTTGCACATTTTTGTTTCTCCTTTAACACTACAAAGATATTCATACACGCCACTGTGTTGTTCTATTCACCAGTTGTTTATACCTGATGAAGACAAGACCATCTCAGGAAGAACAGTGAACAAGCAAGTTTTTGATGGTTTCACCACTGGACTTCTCCAACTCTGCTGTAAAATATTCACATGCCTAACATCAAGTGCTTCAGCAGGAAACGTACAGCTAGAAACTTTCAAAACAAAACAGGACACAAAGACAAAATCTTCTTCATCCGATGCCTTTAACAGTAGGGTTCAAGATATAATCAGGTATCTAAGTGTGACCGTGCATAAGTGTATTTGCATTTATGCATGAGCCTTATTAATAAATCACCTTATTAATAAGCACCTGTATGTTATCTTCAAGTAGTGAGTTCATGGGAACAAGTGAATGTAAAGTTTATATATGTTTTAATACTTGGGATGACATATTTCATTAGTGGTCTATATACTGTCCATGCTACAGAAAACATGGCCCTTGAGTGGTGATCCGATGGACTAAAGCTTTATTTTTGTCTAACAGCTACATCGTGAATATTGGAGTCATTGATAAGCTGTGCCGCTGCTTTCTTTTGGTACAAGGTCCTCTTGATGACAGTCCGAAAATATCATTGTTCCTACAAGGAGCTACAGACATGTTAAAAGAACTGTGTAGGCTGTCTATATCTGTGATGGGAAGGTATGGTCCATGTGATGGAATTCTAATTCTACGAGTATGTTATAAATCTATATAACAAATATCGATTGAATATATATGTATAATAATTATCACAGATATGTAGATATTTACATAAGACCAGAAGCATGTGTTATGGCTTTGCACTGAATGACTTGTTTTCGTTATATTTATATATATACAGTATATATATGCAGTCCAGTTTAAGGAACACTGACAGATACAGAGACTATAACTATCTAGATAAGTACAATTACAACAATTTTATTGCAGCAACATTTGCTAATAACAATTGATATACAAATAAATATATATATATATATATATATAAGCGCTTTGATCAGGTGCACTCATGACCAAACATCATCTGCCTGGGTGCTGGAAAAAGTTGGTGTGTATTTCATTCAGAAGAAACCGCACTCCAAGGGCTTGATCAGTGAACATTTTTATTATATATATATATATATATATATATATATATATATATATATATATATATATATATATTCAGATTTGTAAGCAACACACACTTATCCACTTATTTATCCAAAAATTAAAATTAAAAACATGGTCGTGGGGTTCGACGTTTTAGTCTTGATCTAAGACTTTTATCAAGGTCCAAAATCACATAATATCACATATTAAGGTACACTTTATAGATCTTTTTTTTTATAAATAAATAAACATTCTGGTTTGCATTGCTTACAAATCTGAATCGTTACGTGTGAAGCCCTGCTGCAGCACCTGGTTATTATCACTGTAAAGGGAGTGCAGATACCTATTTGGTGATTCAGATATATATAAATGTATATAGATATTTGATACTTTGTGGCCAGAACCTTGCTTATATCCTTTTTACAGGGTTAAAATTTCTTAAATACAGAGAGCTTGAGTCTGATTTTGATTATGCCAAAGACACAACAGTAGGCATAAAATAGGGAAATTACATATCCCGCATAAACCTAAAAGGCTGTACTGTATTCTGGTCATATATAGAGATAGTAAGTACACTACAGATTAGCCCATAACATTCTTCATTTTGCCCTAGTAAATATGTAATACCTAGTTCATCCAGATGAGGGTGAATCTGCCAGTATAACTGCTTTGGGGGGTACTTTGCCAATCCCTAAACTGTCTTCCGCTACCGTTCAGAATAAAATTCAAATTAATGATCCTGACATTCAAAGCACTTCATAACTCAGCCCCTCCCTACATCTCTGAACTCATCTCTATATACTCACCCATCCACTTACTACGCTCCTCTACTGATCTGCTACTCAACTCTTCTCTCATTACCTCCGCATTCAAGATTTTGCAAGGGCTGCACCCCTCCTCTGGAATTCTTTCCCATGGTCTGTCCAACTTTCTTCCTTCAAAAGATCTCTTAAAACACACTTATTTAGAGAAACCTACCCTCATCCTCATCCAAATGCAATACCACATTCAGTACCACATCTCTCACCCACTTAATTCTGATGCTGCCCACTCCCACTTCGTGTCTTATTCCCTTCCCTTGTAAGTTCTTTTTGCACAGGGCCTGCCTCACCTTTTCTACCGGTATTAGTTTTGATGTATGTAACTCCATACGTTTTATGTTTGTAATTCATGTGATTTAGTTGTATAATCACATTTACTTTACAGCGCTGCGAAATATGTTGGTGCTATGTAAAGAAATTTTAATAATAATAATAATAATAAAAAAAAAAGTGAGTCTCCACCCAGAGGTTTTTTTTCCTCCATAATAAAAGAAAATGTCAGTTTAAGCAACTTTCCAATATGCATTGATTGTATTTGAAAGTAATGCTTTTTTTTAAGAACTAGAAATTACCTGGTAACTTGCAGGGCGTTGGTACCTGTGAGTTGTTGAGAAACTCTCCTCATGGGAGAAACAGCCCCTTGGCTGCATACATCAGGAGAGCCCCCCCCCCCAAACATTGATGCAGTTGGTAACTTAATAAAAGGGGTAAACTCCCCAACTGCAAATAATTGTGTGTGTGGATCTGTTCAGTAATTTTTTGCTGTTGCTAAGGGACCTGGGCAGATGAACAGAGGACCAGCACCACCAGTGCAGTGGAAGTGAAATACAGGTGTGTGGAGAATTCATCACATTACTGAAGATAACCCTTCTCAGACATTTGATGTAGTTTGTAAGAGGCTATAATTGTAGAATAATGGTAATATAAGAACTAGTGCAATTGCTCTCTTAATGCTGTAATTCTTTCTGGTTGCAGTTCTTGGAGCGTTTTTGAAGGTTGCCAAGATCCTACCGGTTTATCAGAGGCTCTGCAGAGTACGGATCTTGTGGGTGTTTTGCACATGTTGTATTGTGCCCTTTTCCACAACTCAACCTCTGACCCAAATATTTCCAGCACCAAAGAAACATTCGAGCAGAACACAATCCAGCTGGCAGCTCACAGCTTGCAATTCCTTAACAGCTTTGCCATGCTCCATCTACAGGCGTTCCAGGTAACTACACAGAGAGATAGGGGAACAGGACTGTTAAAAGTAAAATGGCACTCCTCACATGTAATTATTTACAAGGTTTCTGTGACGGAAATGATCAGTAAAACACCTTTTAGTTTCTATGAAATTAAGTGAGTCCCAGAACTAAATAGCATTCCAGTTGCTTTACTGTTATCCCCAGTTTATTATTTCATTAGTGCTGCTGCTGAGAACCTTTCATATGTATTTATCTTACTTTTACTTACTTAACGTTGTGCTTTCTTAGTCTGTTGTAGGTGCAGAAGGTCTTTCTCTTGCTTTTCGACACGTCATCAGTTCCCTGCTTTGGTTTTGTTCTCAATATACCTGTGAGAATCTTCTACGTGAAATCATTGTATGTGTTGGCTACTTCACAGTGAACCATGCTGATAATCAGGTGAGAGGACAAAATGTTGATCATTAGTGAGAGAAAGCCAAACAATTTACTTCCTACAGCACCTTGCTGTAATACCATTAAAGGAACAGTAACATAAAAAAAAAATAAAAGTGGTTTAAAGTAATAAAAATATAATACAGTGTTGCCCTGCACTGGTAGCAATGAGGGCAGCCGTTTAAGGTAGAAAAGGCTCAGGTTACGCATCAGATAGCAGGCAAACTTTGTAGAACTTAATGGTGTTATCCGTTATCCACTATTTAACCTATGCCATAGATTTTTCAATCTCTGCCATTGCTACACAGCAACTTGTTTATATGAACTATATTAGTGTTTCTGAAGCAAGCGCATCACTTTTGCCATGGCATAGTATTGTAATTACTGTAAAAATAACTTTAATTTTCTGCTGTAACTGTTCCTTTAATCAATTGAATGATTTTGCGAGAGATGATATAAAACAAACAAACAAGCAAACTCTGATGGTTTTTATGCTATTAAACTAAACCGACTTCTAAGGGCTCATCCAGACGAGCAGATTCATGGAGATTAGTCGCCTGGCGACAAAACGCCATGTCTTTGAGGCAACTAATCTCCACGAATTGCTTGCTCGTAGCGCGCACCAGCTAGAAGTAAAGTTGCCTGCACCTATTCACACGTGGCAACACGATTTTCAAAGTCGCAATTTTCAGTGACTTTGAAAATCGCGTCGCCGCATCTCTTAGTATTCCCACTGAAAAGGTATTTTAAAATGTTTAGTATGTCTTAGGGTAGATTTGTTTTCAAGTTATTTTCTTTTTTTTGTGAAAAATCAATTTTTTTTGGTTAAAAAAACAAATTTTATATTTAAAATTTTATTATACACTGACCCTGGAAATAGCTTGAATCGGAAAATACTGCAGCTAAAACCTGTCGAGATCATGTAGGAGTCAATGGCAGAGGTCCTTTGAATCATTTAAAGATGTTAGTAGCCTTCACGATTGTTTGTCCATATATTGCAATATATTTAAGCTGGCCAACTACGTCAAAGTCATCCCATATCTATTACTTCATTATACAGTTTACAAAGGGACTACGTTTTACCTGCAACTTACTTTCTGCTTTCAAAGTCTGTTTGTCTAGAGGTCTGAAGAACAATGGAAATCAGTGGGTGGCTAGATGTTATTTGCAGCCATATTTAATAATGCCATTGGTGCCATAAAGGTGGGCTGCTCACAGGGCCAGAACTAGGGGTAGGCAGAGTAGGCACCTGCCTAGGGCACAAAGTTTGGGGGCGCCAGGCACGTACCTTTTACTGCTGCCTACCCCCAGTCCAGGCTTCAGAATCCGACATTCGGTTTGCACCTTGGGTGAGTAATGGTGGTGCGTGGGTCAGTGCGCATGCGCACGCTCCCCGAGAGGGAAGGGGGTGATGCGCGCATGTGTGCCCTCTTGTAGGCGCACATGTGCGCTCTTGTGTAGTGGCGCGGCGGAAGGGTGATGGGGTCGGGTGGGTTGCCTGGGGCGCCCATCAGGTCTGGCCCGGCCCTGGCTGCTCATTAACTAACCTGTAGAAAAAAAGCTGATTGCGTTTGTTCCTCATAAGATATAGATATTTGTGCAAACCACAAGGCCAGTTGCATTTCTATTCTAGTTGGTAAAAAGTATCTTGCCATTTTGTTAATGCTACTGAAATCTGAACAAGTGCTGAACAGAAAAAGGCTCCTTGAACCACCTGGAATAAATAAAAGCCTCTGCCTTAAGTTTTGCAGAACCTTTATCCAAACTTGCATGGCTTCAAGCAGGGTCGGACCAGGGTTCCATCATCATGTCTGTGCCCAGCAGTGCTGCAATGAATGAAGAGGGGAGGCGAGGACGGAGGGGAGGTGCGGGGGCCCAGAGGGTGGCTCTGGATGGCCCTGGGCCCCCCAGTCCGACCCTGGCTTGAAGCCTATCTGAGAAACTGAACGCTGATAATAGTTCAGTTAGTTAGTTAGTTTTCTTGGATTGTTCTGGTTTAAATTAGTTGTTTGCAAGACAGTGGTCCGTTTTTTAATGTCTCCATACCAGGGCAATTTGTATTTAATTATAAAGCATGGTAGCCATTGAATCCATTTTCTGTGGTACAAAAATGTGTTTTTAGTAATTAAATAGCAATACTTTGAATGAAGAGATCTTGCCATTCTGTTGTAGTGTATGCTGCAAACACTCTGCTAGGATCAGAGACTTTAACACAAGCTGCTTTATGTTGCTCTAGTTCTGTCTTGATGGCAGCAACCTCCCAGGCTTTCTGTGAACTGCTTTTCTGGAACACTTTAATACTCAAAATATCCTCGTTCATTAGTCACTGCTAAGCTCTCACTGTCGCCTGCTTTGGCTCTTTGTATGGATCTATGTTTATTGTATATCGGACAAGCTATTTATTAGTCCTGCAGCTAATACAACTATCCAGAGATATCTGCCCCTCCCCAAAAGTCTTTAGTAAATCATATTGAGACAGCTGAGAATACAGTGACCCTTTTCTACATTATTGCATCATATTATTATTAAATATGCTTTTTTTCTGATTGCTTATTGGCCTGCTGTTCATGTGAGTATATGAAGCATTTGAAAGTCTCTGTGGTTGTACTACATCATTTTCTTATTTTATACATGTACTTATGTACACGAAAAGTTTGAGTTTTCAGTTAAAAATCTTACATTTTTTTAACATGGTCTTTAGAGGCAACGTTAAAGAGTAAAATGATTATATATAGTTCCCCAAGTAATATATGAAGCTCACCACATGGTAGCACCTGTACAAAAAGAAACACATACATAATTGTAAAGACTTTATTTGCATATCTAATAGATTGGCAGCTTTTGGTTCAAGGCACCACATTTAGTGCTGGGCCTTAATGCTCATGTAATGGCCAAACATACATCCTAAGCCAGTGATCCCCAACCAGTAGCTCGCGAGCAACATGTTGCTCTCCAACCCCTTGGATGTTGCTCCCAGTCGCCTCAAAGCAGGTGCTGATTTTTGAATTACTGGCTTAGAGGCAAGTTTTGGTTGCAGAAAAACCAGATGTCCTGCCAAACATTCTCTCCTGTAGGCTGCCAGTCCATATAGGGGCTACCAAAAAGCCAATCAGAGCTCTTATTTGACATCCACATGGACTTTTTCATGCTTGTGTTGCTCTCCAACTCTTTTTTAAATTTAAATGTGGCTCACGAGCAAAAAAGGTTGGGGACCCCTGTGCTAAGCTAACCTACTGGGAATCAGAAGAAGGCGTGGGGCAGTAATGCATGCATGGATGACATAGGAACAGACAGGGCTGGAGGGAGGAAAGGCAAGACATTCAGATGAAGGCTAAGTTAATCCTAAAGAAAAAGACAAGAGTGGGAGAAACAGACACTGGGAGACTAAAATAGAAGGAATGCAACAGGAGGGAAGGGGAATGAGGAAAGAGAAATAAGAAACAGAGTGATGGAAGAAGCATGAGAGGAATATGGGAAACAGAGGAGAAATAAGTAGCATGCAGCATAGGTAAAGTATATGTGTTGCAAACAAGAGCTGAGGGGTGTGCAGATCAGATTCCCCAATTGTGAATAAACATTTGCAGAAAACATTAGACTCAAAAAAAACAAAAAAACAACAAATCAGCACGACCTTCCTCTGTAGAGTCCTAGTGGTGTCACTGCTGATTGAACACGCTGCTTTGTTTATACATAGGCAGAGAAATAGCAGACGCGACTCTAAAGAGGGAGCACCAACATTCAAACTTTTTTGTCATGCCTTATATAAATAATCTGTCAGAAATGTTGCTGATAAACAGTCTGAAGCTAAGTCTGCGGCGCAGAGAGAATTCTTAGTCTTGAGAAGAGGGAGAAGGAGCGCGTATTGTACATGGGTACTGTTTGGAAGAAATGTGCCAGTTCAGCAGGAACTTATAGGATTGCATTTATAATAGTAGTAGTAAAGCTTTTATTTGATTAGGCATAACTATACGGACACGGGGTTCACTCATTCAAACATTCAGAGAAGTGATCAAATTGTATGGTTATTGTTTATTTGACATTAATATGGCAACGCAGTGTAATGTGTTCTAATGACAAACATGCGGCCACACTTATGTATTGTGTTTGATGGTAAGTCGACAAAATGAATCATGAGAAATGACTATAAAATATATTCCAGTGTCCATATTTTACAACAAATAAAGCTCTGAAAACTTAACTTTTTATTTTGCAGCTGATTGAAGAAAGGAAATGTAACCTGTATTTAGAGCATACATTTGCAGTACACTTGCAAATCCCAGTAATCAGAATTGTTTTTTGTTATCATTCATATTCTCTCAAAAATAGTTAAGAAATCATAAATTCTTCCAGGGTATGTAAACTTATGAGCACAACTGTAGATTGCTACCCCACAGTGACAATACCACTTAGTTCTCCTATAAGTTTTATCAAGTTTAGGAAATCATAGTAACCAATTAAATCTTATCTTTCAACAAGTGACCAGTGTGCTACCTCCAGATTTGGTTTGTCGCTCTGTGTTACTAGACCTTCTACAAATGCTGTGACTTTCATTGCTTTTTTACTTATGTTCTCTTGCGTAAGGAGAAGGTAACACTATTATGGCTGCCTTGGTAGATTGGAGGTAATGGGCATATGGGCAAGGCCTAGGGCAGAATTCAGGGGTGTAGAATAAAAAGAACTCTGCAGTATTGCATAACGCAGAGAGAATTTAGCTTGACAGTGGGAAAGCAAACCATGTGCGATTTTTTTATTTTTATTTTTATGGTGCCTACTGATAAGGACAGTCCTATTCATATCTGAGAAATACTGAGATGCAGCTTCCAAGTACAGTTAAACAGTGGCAAGCCTGACGCAGAACTCACTGCCCTAGAGCAGCTTCCTAAGCCATCTGAGGGGCAGTACCATCGTAAAGAGATGCTGACATCAGAAAATAACCTTTTTTAATATCTATCATAACATTGTCTTTGAATGCTATTAGTAATTTTGCCAGATGCTTTTATATTACATTTCTTACCCCCATATTCCTGTTATGAGGGGGCTGCCATATATGTGCAGCAGTAGTCTGTTAGCATTAGAAACTCTCACAGACTGAGATGGGACAGTCAGGTTGGCAAAACAGTCAGGTTTAGAAACTTCAGTGAAAAACACTCAACATGTAGATTGTTTTTAAAAGAATTTTTTTAGTGTCAGTATCACGTTAAAGCTGAATCAGAAATACATCTTAGGGGTGCAGTGTATACATTTTGATGCTGACAATGAATATACCACCTTTATACAATCTATTTCCTGCAATATGCCCATTTTGGTTCCATAAAATAAATGGCCTATCATAGCTGCATACTGGTTATTTTAGATCTTTATGGTGGCCATTCTACCACTTATCAATGCCACTAGATGGAGACTTGTCAGATGTCTGTTTGCTTAAATCTGTCAGTAGTTCATTATTAGTCTTGCTGCTACTATTATTCTATTATTTTACCAGCCAAGCAAGTTAAAAAAATTAATAAATTTATATATACATACATACATACATACATATATACACACATAGTTATAAAAAAAATGCATTCCAACGACTTAATAAGTGAAAATTAATCTTCCCTGAAGACGGCCCAAGTGATGGTGCTGACACATCGAAAATAAAATACTAACTTTATTTTTCACTTAAAGTGGACCTGTCACCCTGACACAAAAATCTGTATAATAAAAGTCCTTTTCAAATACAACAAAAGTAGTATTAATGCCTAACTTGCAGAGTTAGGTCTTCTACCTCAGGAGTACCAGTAGACCGTTTCAAAATGTAATTTTTCTGGCAATCAGCTTGGGGCTTGCCTGAAACGCCGTATATCATTTGTGATCCACAAGCTCTGCCTGATAAAGATGGCAAATGCACACTGACTGAATGAATGAGTTTCTTGTACACACATCCTCTAGTGGCAAAAGCAAGAGTATAGTGATTTCCCCCAGGACAATGTGAGTAACATACCAAAACAGTTTGCTCACAATTCCACTGACGTGAGCTTTATCCCATGTAGCAAAATGCATGCACTTTCATTCTTTCATCTTGTAAACAGCCTCCCAATATCTATGAATATTTTCTTTACTTCTTATGCTAGTTTTTACACGCTGCACTTACTGGGATCAGATGTTTGCTATACACAATGTACCCTGCACAACCAAAAAAATATTTAAAAAAAAGAGATCTTGGAAAAATGACCTTTTCCCACAAAAAAAAAAAAAAATCACCTAAAAATATTTGCAATGGAAATAATGAGCTGCCCAACATTGATAGCGGCAGATACCTTGATGTTCTCCCCCACCTCCCACCAGGCACATAGCTTGTCAGATGGAGCTTGTTTGGGGATTTAAGGCTAAAGAGATACATCAACAAAGTGATTCTTATTGCTGCACTTAACAAGGAATGTGCTACTGTTTTATAGGCTCTTCAGCCCAAATCCCCAGCAAAACAGCAGCTAATGATATGTCTAATTACACTCAGTTCAACACTAAATCCTGCATCTGCCTCTTACAGGATATGGATATTCATGCAGGGAAACCTCTGCCCCACCCGAAGATTAAATGAATGGAAATTAACTGTTCAGCGTGTAGCTCGGATCTTGTGGCTTTGCACCACCCAGCCTAGTTCATAGGATCTAGAGAATTAGCTCAGAGCCCCATGTACAGAGCTGCTTCTCAAATTAAGGTTCAGGTCCTGTGTATTTATCCTGGAAACGTCCCATCTGTCCAGTACACAGCATTGACATGTTTGATAGCATGCACAAAGCTCAGGGTATCCTAAAGCCTTACCTAATGCTTCAATGTATGCTGACCTTACAAAGGGCTTTGTTTGAATCCATGCCATATTAAACGGTTTAGGTGGCCATAGACAGGGAGATCTGCTCATTTGGTCATATTGAGGTAATAATATAATAATAAGTCTATTTAATATCCAGGTGTCCCATATGCCAGTGTATAGCTCCATCTGGTTATCCAACTGGAATTGTAGTTCTTTCCTGTGCATTTTCTTTACTTTTACAAATCAAAAATGTGTGTTTATTTAATGTGTGGCCCCAGACAATTTTTCTTTTTCCAATGTGGCCCAGGGAAGCCAAAAGGTTGGACACCACTGCTTTAAGGTAAGTATGTTATATTATAGCTTTTGAATTGGTCTTCATTATTTATTTTTTATAGTTTTTCAAAGTATTGACCTACTTCTTCTGGCCCTTTCCAGCTTTCAAACAGAGGTCACTGCACAGCCAATGAGGATGCAGGGCAAATACTGTCCCACTGTTGTGTGGCCATGAGACCAATGGCAACTTTAAATTCAAACTGTAT
This sequence comes from Xenopus borealis, assembly GCA_024363595.1. Classification (NCBI taxonomy): domain Eukaryota; kingdom Metazoa; phylum Chordata; class Amphibia; order Anura; family Pipidae; genus Xenopus; species Xenopus borealis. Next base: position 82,066,556 of record CM044435.1, on the reverse strand, counting down.
CCAAATTAGAGAGTTGCAACTAAAACAAAAATATTAGAAGTTATGGGTAAATGTGGATTTTACGTTCACCCGAGAGGACATTTTAATGCCATTTTTAAAATGATACAGCAAAAGCAGTATTAATGTCTAACTTGCAGAGTTAGGTCTTCTACCTCAGAAGGAATACCAGTAGACAACAGTTTCAAAATATCATTTTTCTGGCAATCAGCTTTGGCGATATCGAGGTGGGCGATATCAGGTTGATCCAATCGGTGGCCCTAGTGCCCAACGATCAGATCATAATGGAGGTGATACGGACAGTCGGATCACGGGACCGCATACACGCAGAGATCTGACTGGGTTTTTTAACCTGCCCGAAAAAGATCTGGCCGACTGTCAGGGAAGCCCGTCGGATGGCCCCACAAACGGGCCAATAAGCTGCCGACTCTGTAGCTTAAGCCTCTGAAATAAGGAATAAAGCAGAACAGTAGAAAAGGATTGATACTGTGTATGCATTCACTTCAAAGATTCACATGCAGGTACTGTAAAATAGAAACAGATAATCATTACAAGGGACAATAAATCTGGGCATAGTGCTCATTATCAATAAAAAGCAAATGTGAAAAACACCAGTTCCTTTTTGGCAGGATATATCAGAAAGCTTTTAACCCCCTGTTACTAAACCATGTGCTGGCTGAGGGTATTGGGAAAAATTCAAATTGTTGGATTATGTCAGATGTTATTGAAAAAGTCATGTGGTCTTGGGAGACAGCCACTGTGTGCACTGTGCAGGGTGTGAATGTCACTTCTGCCTTTTCCAGCCCCATCCACTTACAGTCTCTCAAACTTTCTTAAAGCACCACACCTCCTTGGGGCAACATCCACAACTTATTACTACAGTCTAGTAATGCCACCCGCAGCTTTTACGTGATATAGAAACAGGGTTGCCTTTATATATTCAACCCATAAAATCACAGTCATTGGAATCCTAAAAAAAAAATGATGCATCTCAACCCCAACTTGTTGATATGTTTCCCATAGCTAATCTGTGGGATTCTAAAGGCAAGGCATGGATGAATATGAGGCTTGGTTTGATACAGTAAGAAGTCCGTGGGGAACAGAATTCCTAAATGCAATGGCACAAAGCCATCAAATAAAGCAGCAATGGAATAGTAAAGCGTGAGGCACTCGGGAGTAAAAACCAGGGGAGAAACTTAATCTGGAATAAAAGTTTTGCAGAGTATCTGCTGGAGTTCTCCTTCCTTTACTATTTTGATTTACTGAGAAACTTAATGCACACGGTACCTGCAAACATGGTTTAGCTTCATCTAAATGTTCTTCAGGCTTGATACAGTCTAATAACAGGCCTGCCAGCAAACATTTGCTAACAAATAATAATGTATTATTGTTAGTCTTATTATAATGTTATTTCTATTTTTGAAGTTGTTGCTCGGCACAAGCAGCCTGGTCAAGTAAGTGGTTAACGCCTTACCTAAGAAGTAATGGATCATGTCACGACTTATTGTCTTCCTTAATTACCTTCTGCTATGGCACTGTATGCTGTGCAGAATTACCTTGAGGTGTTAACAATTTAATCCTTATTACTTTGCCTTTGTTACATGCCAGAGGAAAGAAATGATCTGGAACGGTAGGTATCACATACCCAATATTGTGTTTCCAGCTCAGATGCATTCATTATATTTTATTTATAATTATAGGGCGTTCGAATGTGCCTGGAAACACACAAGTGGGCTCTGAGATGAGCGTACGCCAGCACCAACGTACAAGTAGCTCTACTGTCACATAGACTGTGTATGATATATATACGTGATCACATGTCCTGTAACATGTCTGACCTGTGTTTAACCCCACCCTTTCCACTAATCCCCTTCTTTATTCCCCGCATTACCCCCCCCCCCATAGCTATGTGTGAGTATGTATGGTGATTGTTATAAAGAAATTCGTTTTTTTAAAAATAAGTTTTGTGTAAATATTTTGTAAAAAAACAAATTAGAAAATGTAGGTGGAAACCCCGCGCTATGGTATGCCACGAGGCAGTATCAGTGGCCAGGGCAGTGCAGCAGAGATAAGGTTAATAGGAGCTAAGAAGCTGATCTGGCGCCAGCGTTAAAACGTGGGTGTCCCACCTCATGTCACAGAGCTTACACCTAAAAGCCTGCCCCTTCTTCTCTCAGAGGTTAATGGGAGATGTTTATCAGGAGTCGATGAAAAGCTTTTCACAATGGCTTGATAGTGGCTAGGAAATGTTGAAAGTTTTGGGTGAACTGTTCATTAATGCCGAGCGCAGAAAGCCATTCCTGTGTATTAGTTTAACCCTTGCACAGGAGTCTGTCTAAACTGTTTTAACTAATGCTTCCCCTAATGGTACAGATTGCTTATTGGATTTTAGCATTGGATTAGTTCTTCCCCTGCACTGCTAGTGTGATAGATTGTAACCACTGTTTCTAATGTAATAGGATATACATGTGCAACTTGCTCTGTGGCCTGTCTCTTGCCCTGCATGCTGTCACACACCATTGTTTTATCCCTAGAAGCGCATCATGGGGATACACTGAGCATTTCTAATCAATGGATTCCTTGTTAACTTGTACTAATATATAAAGCAACCTGTGTTGTCTGCATGTTCTGAAATGTATCTTCTCTTATTCAGCTTTACTGCTTCCATTCATTAGTTTCTATTTGGACGATGTCTTTCTTTTTTCTTCAATATACTACAATACAAATATACAATACATATTTCTGCCTGTTATTTGGGAAAGTATATTAGCAAACTGACACATTTATCTGTGCAGATACCTGAGGCAATTTCAAGCTACTGCTTCAAGCTGTCAAGCACCTATTTTTGAGCTCAGCAACAGCACCGAGCTCTAACAACCCTGTGAATCACTATTCACAACATATACCAATCACAAGTGACCCTAGCCAGTGTTTCCTACACTATTTTTTTTTAATTATTACATTCTATTCCATAAAATCACCTTTATTTCTTTGCAGTATAGCTGTTTTTATTTTATTCATAATGTGCAGACACATTAATATCTGTCTCTGCCCCAGTGGAGCTTACAATCTAAGGTCTCTATCTCTCACACAGGGGATCAGTTTCATCAGGAGCTCACTGACCTGCATGAAAGGATTTGATGCATGTTAGACAAGGGGGGGGGAGCACAAACTCAGTAAAGATAGTGTCCAGGTAGGAACTGAACTCGGGACCCCCGCAAGGAATGCTAACCATTGACTTGATTAAAAACAAAAAGATTTCATCTATTTATAACTGGTTTATTTATTATAGTGAAAACGTGAGCTTCATGAATAGGGATTCTGTTACCACTGCACAGCAGTATTTATTTTAGCCTATCTGTACATCTATAGGGTGTATATTTCAGGTTTACAATTCTTACATCTGTATGCATCTGTTTATATATAGAGAGAGTGTGTGTTTGATATGTTGTTTCCATTTCAGCTCTGAATAAGTCTCCACTGGCTGGAATGTGACTCACTGCTGCAGACAAAGAAATGACACCCAGTCTGCAGTCTCACTGTCAGTAACTCACTAGTTGCCCACTTAGCTGTAGAATGGCAGAAGGGAAGGAATCCCATGCCCCTAATAATACTGATTTAGGACCTGCAGCCTTTCTTTTCGCTCTTTTGAATTCCTTTTGGGTGATGCAGGGACACCAAGTTATCAAAAGTTAGAAGACTGCTGATTTAATATCTCAATTCTACAGTATGAATACAAATGGAAATTCGGTACAGGTATAGGATCCATTATACAAAAACCCGTTAACCAGAAAGTTTGAATTACGGGACGGTCCTCTCCCATAAACTCAATTTTAATTTGATGCAGTGCCACTATTCCTTCCCATGCCTGCAGCAAATGATGTGTATTGGCAGTACCAATGCAAGTGGGGCAAGAGAAGTATCTGCAGAAGTGCAATATATATATATATATATATATATATATATATATATATATATATATATATATATATATATATATATATATATATATATATATATGGAGATAATGGACCAACAGGAACCACATTACTTCTCTGTCTCTGTTTAGCTACAGTTTGTTTCTACTTGTATTAAATCCTTGTTTGTATTGAATTATTAAAGGGGAACTATTGTGAAAATGAACATTTAATATCCGCTTCCTCATACTGATATAAGAAACTTTCTAGATATAATCAAGTAAAAATTCTGCATAGTTCTGAAATAATCAAGTTTATCTTCACTATCCCTCTCTCAGCAACTGTTTCCTCTTCATTCTGTCTTCACACAGCAATTGGTTGTCAAATGAATGATCCAATATATCTTAGCAGATGTATTAGTGTTCACTCAATTAACTGATTCCACTACAAACAAAATCTAACAAAATAACTGCCATTTGCACAAATCCTGCATGTAGCGAGAAATGGTGTCTGGTGATTTTAATAGAGTGAGCTCTAATACATCTTCTAGGCAAAAGGAGCCCCCTATAAGTTCTATTGGATCATTCATCTGACAAACCAACTCCTGCATGAAGCCAGAATGAAGAGAAACAGATGCTGAAATAGGAATAGTGAACATAAACTTGATTATTTCAGAAGTGGTGCAGAATTTTTGATTGATTTGTATTTAGAAAGTTTCTTATTTGAGTGTGATGAAGCTAATATAAAATGTTTCCTTTAAGTAAGGAACATGTGGCTGCAGTATGTGTACACTAAGCACAAATATCCCTACAGGTCATTGTCCAGTCTGGCTGTCACCCCACCGTCCTGCAGAAACTCTGCCAGCTGCCATTCCAGTACTTCAGTGACGCACGCCTGGTCCCACTGCTTTTTCCCACGCTCATCTCCGCCTGCTACAACAACCCCCAGAACAGACTCATTCTGGAACAGGAGCTAAGCTGCCAGCTACTCGCCACCTTCATTCAGGTACAGATCACCAGGGGGAGAGGCACAAATGAGTGGTGCAGGGGTACAGGAATTAGAAGAAGTAAGAATAACAGGGGGCAGTGTAAATTATCCATGCTAATGGCACTATATCTGTTCAGGAGATTGGTCTCCATTACTTGACTGTAAGTAGCACATATACTCGGGGAGGCACATTTATCAAACGTTGAGTTTCGAATTCATGTGCGTTTTTAAAAACTCCCATGAGCTCGAAATTCTAATCGAGTTTTTTCTCCGAAAAATACTTGAATCTCAGGAAGGCTGCAAACAACTCCAAATTGATCCCAGAACATCTCCCATTGACTAAAACAGCAGTTTGTCAGGTTTTAGGCGGCAAATAGTCGAATTTGAGTTCTTAAAAAGCCAGTGTATGATAAATCTTACAAAACTTGAATCGAATTTGAACAATTCCCTAATAAAATTTGGCCATAAATTTTTACATTTTCAATTCAGCCCTTATTATTTAGTACAAAAGAGCAAAACTCTCAGGCCGTTATTAATTAGTGCATTTTATGCCATAACTAGGGATGGGTGAATTTGACCTGTTTCGCTTCAGCAAAAATCACATCTATGGGGGTCAACGTGTCTTTTTTTTTTTTTCTGACGCTCAACGCCATTCTATGGGCATCATTTTTGCAGCGAAACAAGATGAAAAAAATTGCCAATCCCTAGCCATAAAATAAATGTATCCAAAGTCCATAGCGAATTTAGAAAATATGTTTACAAAATGAGCATGCAAGTAAAGTTTAAACACTTCTGAAATAAAATGAAATACAGGTATGGGATCAGTTATCGGGAAACCCGTTGTCCAGAAAGCTCCAAATTACGGAAAGGATGTCTTCTATAGACGACATTTTATCTAAATAAACTGTAATAATAAAACAGTACCTTGTCCTTGACCCAAACTAAGATATAATTAATCCTTATTGTAAGCAAAACCAGCTTATTGGGTTTATTTAATGTCTAATGTATTTTCTAATAGATTTAAGATATGAAAAATCCATTATCTGGAAAACCCCAGATCCCAAACATTCTGGATAATAGGTCCCATACCTGTATTATATAATTACATATTATACAACTGGCACAGAAGAAGGCTGCTGTGTTGCAGTGTTGTGAGTTTATAGAGAGAGGAACATTCCCTTCCAGCTCTTATAAATGAGGGTGAGTGTATGTGCCTTAGTTCAGGCCTTGTATAGATGTGCTTGCTGTTTGTTTATACTCAGCTCACAATACAAACCTTTGGAAAATGAACACATGGCAGGCGATTTACTTCTGATCTTCAGCAAAGCGATATCACAATATATAAATATAGTCATTCCAAATTGGGTTTCATACAGCAAAAAAATTGAAATAATCCAATATTAACTGTATTTCTGGGCCTCCGTGTCCTAGGTGAAGGACATTTTGGTGCACGGATTTAAAAGCAGTAATGTGTTTTGTTTATTAGTCTGTGAATGATTCAAACTGAATGTAAAGCTGCAAATTGTTTGGCATTTGCTGGTATTCTAATCGCATCTCCAGTAAATATTAAGAAATAGCAAGCACTTCTGTTATGGTTACACTGATAATAATACAGACTTTGCATTTGAATTCATGAATGCACATTATAATCCATGTCAGGAAACAATAAACACAACATTGTGGCGAGTTGGATGTGACTGGTTTATGCAGCAGAATGAGGATATTAGTGGCGAGCGTAGATCAGCCTTTATGGTGCTGTTTTTATGGCAGTTGCACCATGTGGCTGAGATGAATGCAAATGTCGGCCTTGCTTGTTTGCTCTCAGACACAGTGACGGTAATGCTAAATATGCCAATGTTGTTTCCACCTCAAATTCCTATTACTTTACCCCATCGTGTTAGCGACAGTGATGCATATTTTCTATTGGAGTCTACATTTTTGCCACAAATGGTGGATTCTCCAAAAAATTCTAGAGAACAGCCCAATAAGAATCTTGATACAGGTATGGGGCTCGTTATCCAGAAGGCTTTGAATTACGGCATACCTACCAACTGTCCTAATTTTGACAGCTCAACTCCCAGTCCCTGATTGTTAATGAAATGTCCTGTCTTTCTCTTCTATCACCTGCACTGAACTGCCAGAAAAAGATACAACGTTTCTAAAACTGAGAGCCCAGAATATGTGGCAGGTGCATTTAGATACTTTTGTAGCACTTTCAAATATGCAAAGAAACAATTGTATCTATTTAAAGGGATACTGTCATGGGAAAACATTTTTTTTTCAAAACTTATCGGTTAATAGTGCTGCTCCAGTAGACTTCTGCACTGTAAACCATTTCTCAAAAGAGCTAACAGATTTTTTTATATAAAGTTTTGAAACCTGACATGGGGCTAGACATTTTGTCAATTTCCCAGCTGCCCCTAGTCATGTGACTTGTGCCAGCACTTTAGGAGGGAACTACTTTCTGGCAGGCTGTTGTTTTTCCTTCTCAATGTAACTGAATAGTACGCAATGGGACATGGGTTTTACTATTGAGTGTTGTTCTTAGATCTACCAGTCAGCTGTTATCTTGTGTTAGAGAGCTGTTATCTGGTTACCTTCCCATTGTTCTGTTGTTAGGCTGCTGGGTGGGGGAAAGGGAGGGGGTGATATCACTCCAACTCGCAGTACAGCACTAAAGAGTGATTGAAGTTTATCAGAGCACAAGTCACATGACTTGGGGCAGCTGGGAAATCGACAATATGTCTAGCCTCATGTCAGATTTCAAAATCTGTTTGCTCTTTTGAAAAATGGGTTTCAATGCAGAATTCTGCTGGAGCAGCACTATTAACTGATGCATTTTGGGAAAAAAATTCCCATGACAGTATCCCTTTAAGCTAAGCAAGTCTATTGGGGAAACTGTGACTTGCAGCTTAAAGGGCAATTCACTTCCATTAGAAAAACTGTAATAACAATAACAAAAAAAAAAAAAAACACAGAAATGCGTTCAATAATAATAATGCAAAATTGCATAACCTGCAAAATTGTGTAAAATGAACATGGTAATTAGGGGGATCTTTTTGTCCCTTCTTTCTATTTCCAAAATGTTGGGAGGTATGATTATGCAATGGCCATCTCCCATAGACATTCAAACAACTGTGTGTGCGGACCATTCTTATATTACACGGCATCTCCCATAGACTCCATTTTATCAAAATAACCCAAAGTTTAAAAAAAGATTTCCCTTTTCTCTGTGATAATAAAACATTAACTTGTACTTGATCCTAACTAAGATATAATCAATCCTTATTGGATGCAACCCCACCCTGTTGGGTTTATTTAATGTTCAAATAATTTCCTAGTAGGCTTAAGATATGAAGATCCAAATTACAGAAATATCTGTTATCTGGAAAACCACAGGGCCTGAGCTGTCTGGTTAACAGGTCCCATAACTGTGCCAAGATTGCTTCTTGTGATGCCTTTTATATATCCTGCTGTGATATCAATTAGTATTCTTCACTGTATTCTATATATTCACACTGTTTCATTATGTCATATCTCTGTTTTGTGACACATTGATATTGCATTTATCTTTTCCTAGCCATATACCCCAATCATAAATGATATACCAGCCGCTTTCCTGTTGTTATAATACACAAAAGCCATGAATATCTTATTATATCCTTATAGACGGTGACTAGTGATGTCATCAGTTATAAAAAGTAGTGATGTAATTTTTGTGACATCACTAACTGAAACTTGTGTATTATAATAAATAAAGCACCCCTTTTTGTCAAATATGATGATATTAGAAGTAACCTCAGAGTTCCCTGACCTTTATAAAAACACTCGGCCTTGTGGCTTATAATATCCTTATAATTTACAATAGGGGGTACTTTATTAATTAAATATTGTCATTCTCGGCATTTTTGAAGTGTTACTATATGACAGACAAGTGTATGTTTATCTCTCAGTTATAAACATGTAATCTTTACATTATCAGTCTAAACTGTCTTTGTATTGAAGAACTGCATTCAGTTTGTGACTGCTGAAGTGAAGTGTGTGGCTATTAATGGTATTTGTGTGTGGCTGTATAGCTATTGTTGCCTATATGACACATTATATGGTGGTTGTGCGTCTGTTGGTTCCCCCAGCCTGGCGCTGCTCAGCCACATTACACGCTGGTGTGTTGCTATGTTTTGGGCCAGGGGGGCAACACTTCTCCGCTGTAACCACAAATGACTCGATGCATGCTTCCAAACCATATTTCATCCCATGCTCATATACAGTATTTTCCCTTCTGTTGGCATGCAGCTAATGAAGTTTAGAAAAAGAACTTATCTTTTGGTATTTAGCATATGATTAACCCCTGGGACCACAATTAACCCCCTCTTCCCCCACCGTTTCGGAGCTATACCTGGCCAGCCACACTAAGCAGTTTATAATTGGGTGTGAAGATCTTTTTTAAGCGCCTTAAATGTGTGCGATTTTTTTTAAAACAAGATACGTTGATATATGAAAGTAATATGGCTGGAGCACTGCAATATCATATAGTACTAGGATTGCCACCTGGCCGGTATTTTACCGGCCTGGCCGGTATTTTTGATGTTAAGAATAGGAAAAAAAGGTATATATAGAGGAAGGCCGGTATTTTTTTCCTAAAAAGGTGGCAACCCTATATAGTACAATGGAATAAAGAAGGGCTGGGTTTTGGTGATGAACAATTAAAATCAGCAGCAAGGCCATCTAAACCATTCACATAAATTATTTCTGCATTTTCCCAGATGGAAAAGTGTAGTGTGTTCTCCTAACTACCAAATCCCAACAGAAATAGTGAACAATCCGGTATTTGACTACAAACATACATGCTGGATACAGTACATCACGGCTGAGAATGTGATCTCTTGGGTCCAGGCCTGGACTGAGAGACAAAATAGGCCCTGGCATTTTAGGAACACAGATTCCCAATCAGCCCACAAAGAGGCTCAAACAGCCCCCACCATAGGGTTGCCACCTTTTGCGGTGACTGAACCCGGACAGGGGGGCGGGGCCCATGACGTTGGTGGGCGGGCCCGTGACGTCATGGGGCGAAGCTATGACGACGTGATTGCCGATTGGCCGATCGCTGCGTCAATCAAGCTAATCCCGCCCAGTTTTCCTTATTTGGAAAACCGGGCAGGAAGCATTGACCCGGGCAGCCCTTCAAAATACCTGGCTGTCCGGGTCAAAACCAGATAGGTGGCAACCCTTCCCCACCAGCCCACTAAATACTGAATTTCCATGGTGCCTTATAGCAGCCCCTCTGGTATTTGCCAAAACCCACAGATTGCCAGTCCGGGCCTGCTTGGGTCACCAATTTAACAACTGCTTGGCTAATGACACTTTGCTTTTTCCCCCTACACTGGCTCCAGTATATTGTCATATGTTTTGAGATTGGGGCTTCTCCAGCAGCATCTCAGTGTCTGTAGTTCCTACCACCGATAATGAGAAGTATTCGACACAGTAGCTGTACTGTAGAGGCTGAGGCATTTCTATTGCTGGGAAATGCAGGATTTCCTGGCAGCAGATGAGTTAAGAAAAGTGGAGACAGGAGCCCATGAGCTGCGTAATTCACTGCTGCACAGAGCTACTTTCTGCCCTCTGATCTCCTAACCTATAAACACTGTGTCACATTTGCTTATTTTACATTGTACTGAGGAAGCCACAGTTTGGCTTCTCTCATCTCCACTCCATATACTTCTAATAATACACATGGCCACTGCACAAAAATATAAAGTCTATTTTTTCCCTTCCCTTGTGTCTTGCCTCTTTACACACTCCGTATGTTTTGGAGAAGCGAAGATTAGGAAATACAGCTAAACTTACTTTGAACAGATTTGTTTCTCAAAGGTTTGGGGTATAGGGGGGCCTAAAAAGACTCTGCTGCTGGGCCATTCATCTGCTTACCCTGTTGATTCTTATTTACCCCTTTGCTTGCGCTGTCCTGTGAGGAGTGCTTGAGTATCCATGCACTCGCTCACTATCACAGACACTGCAGCCTGAAATGAATATGAATGTAAAATGCTGCTACAGAACAGCTGTATAGAGCTTTTATTTGTACACAGTAAGCACTGTGATAATGTAGGCAGAATTGGCCCATATTCTAACCTGTATATTGTCTTATGACCCTAGGATTGTTTGCAAGCTTCAAGCCAACCTGAGAGCAAGACTCCTCAATACAAAGGTAAAGTTTTTCTGTTAGATGCTGCTGGCTGACCATACAACATAATGAATGGCTGCTGAATATGAGGAGTACTGAACAATCCCGTAGCAAAGGCCTCATGAGAGGCAGCTTGTTCTACTATTAGCAGCTTTACACAAAGCCTTTGCTTGCTTGAGGAAAGTGTTCCATTGTGAGAAGATGGCAGATCCTTCCCTTGCACCCTCCCTGTGGTACCTCTCAATACTGCACTTCATTCCTGTTCAGCAATAGGAGAGCCCAGGGCAGCCACTCAAGGGGTTGAGGAGGAGGGGAGTTATTACAACCAATGATTATTACAAATAAATAGCTAAATATACTTGAAGGAAAAATGGAGCTTTGTCAAGCAAATACGAAACTAAAGTCAGTATAAATACAGGAATAGAGGGAAGAAACAAACTCCCGTAGTTCCATCATTTCAGGTGATTCTGTGAGGTTCACATTTCAGGGTCATTTCAATTTATACAGCCTTTCAGAATGCTTAGAAATCTCTAAAAGGCTGAAGTTCAGCTGCAATACATCCTGACAATGCAATGTAATACATCCTGACAATGCAATGTAAGTGTGTACTGTGTCTGAGCTGTACAGAGCTCTCCCAAAAGCCCCCCAAATCAAGACTCCAGTTTGCTCACCCAGCCTGGAAAGGCACACCAAACAGAACAGTGTGATTAAATGATTATGTACCTACCTACATACACGCACTTAGTAACTGGAGCAAGTCTAAATGGAGATGAGGGTGCTATGGGGGGGACCATCTGTCCTCAGGGAATTACATGAGTGATCCTCACCAATCCTGTCTGTTAACCAATCAGACTTCTGCCTGTTTCCCTCTCGTTCATGTGGTCAGTGCCTTAATATTGCCCGTTCTTCATGTTGCTCTCCTTTCTATTTACAGGCAATTCTCAGCAATACCTGGAATTCTCCAGCCGTTTCCCACAGAAGTTCTGGGAGCTGTCTCTGCAGTTCTTCCTTAAAAAGGATGATCAATGAGTAATGTGATTATAGCACATTTATATTGTAACATTGGTGGGACCGACCCACAGCAGTTACAGAACTGTTATATTTCTACTTATACCTTCTCCACCGTGTGTACAAACGCCCTTAATAAATTAATTTATGTGTTCTTGGTGTAGATATTGGTGTAGGATTTTGCTAGCATGTTGCCCCATCTAAAATAAATGCCCATTTTTTCATATTTTCCAATAACATTTTTTAACATTTGTTTTTCTTTAAAGATACAAAAGTAATGAGCAGCCATTTCATTAGCTGTTGGGTCATACAGCTACATATAAAGCTTCCTTGCAAATACCTTAAACTGAATTCTTTTGAAAAAGAATTCTGAAGAATTCTTTTCTTAAATGTAAATACATATATATATTTATATATCTTGCAATAAAATAACTTATTCTGTTCATAAGTGTGTCATTTTCTTCTATGAATTTGCTTCTTGCCCTACAAACTCGGCACAGGCCTTGCCTTTAAGAACAGTATTAATGAGGTCAGTGATCTCTATTCCATTTCCTTCAAGATAATTCGGACACCAAGAACTGATTCACTAAAGTCAGTGGAAAGTATTTGATGTTTACATGGCAGACTATAAACTATGGAAAAACCCCTCTATATAAATAATTCATGTATTCTATTGCATTTACAGCTGAATGAATTTGTGAATTTCAACATAACTAACATAGATGATGTACAGACCCATGAATATGCCTCATAGTCACTGCCCGGGAATTTTTTCTTTTTACTAAAGATCGGACTTGTTCAAGGCAAACTATAAAGCAGCATGCTGGACAAAGACATGATGTGGTTGCATATTAATTACAAAATCAGTAGCCCAGAGCAACCAATCCGATGCTGGCTTTCAAACAGTGGGTCAGTAAATATTGCCTGTTGCTATGGGTTTGTAGAAGTGGAACAGACATTCCATCATTATAACAATGCCAATAATATATAATTATGACTGCTTTCACAATGATGCCCCCTGTACAAAAAGTGAGGTGTGTTTGCTAAAATAGGAGTGTAAGATCTTGACTGGCCTGCACAGTGCCCAGACCTCTCTCTACAATGGATTCCAATGAAGAGTTAACTGATCCCGATCTCATCCCCAACATCAGTGCCCAACCTTATTAATGATCTTGTCGCCAAATGGGAAAAACTCCCACCAGAATCTAGTGGAAAGTACAGAGAACATCAATTTTATATTCATTTGAACCTTGGTTGGGAATGAGATGTTAGACAGGCCATTTAGTGTATCTTTAGTTGCATTTCTTGAGTGAATTGTGATGTTTAATAAAGCGTGGCATTAGTATTGGCATTTTGCATAGTGCGGGCATCATTTTATACAGCCTGCTTCCCTGAACTTCTCTGCCAGGTATTCTGTCCTGTCCATGTGTGTATTTGCACGTATGCAGATGTATCCCAAGGGGCTCCTGACTGCTACAAGTACATCTGCTTAGGGGGCCAGGCAAATGATTTGCTCTGGCATCCCAAAAACTCAAGTATCTGCTCTGACAAATGTGTATATTTCATGGAATTGCCCCATCCAGCATACGACTGCTCAGTTTCCTTGTGATTTGTGATCTCACTGACAAAGAAGGAAGATGTATTTCTCCTCCGAGAGCCGGCTGCAGGGATCAGGAGTGAGAAAATACAGCAGTGTCCCAGTGTCCCTTACCCACTGATCCACCCTCCAGGCTGCAGCTATTTACAGCTTTGGGATTGCTGCCAACTTGCCCATAAATAATTAAGACGGCATGTCATTAACCCCGAATAGAAGCGGGCTTGTATTTCAATTAAACATCTAATTGAAAAATCCTAGTCACTGTTTCAAATCCAACCACGATTCTGTACCGTGACTGCCATATCAACAGAGCTGTTGCAGTTAACCCTCAGCAACAGGGACACACAAAAAAATCTACTTGTGCAGTCATTTATCTGGCGCTCGTGATTTTATTTAGTTAATGTAGATTCTGTGCTAATAAAGGCAGCATGCATATCTACTATAGTCAAAAGCAGCACGTTAACAATTTCCTATATCTCAGGCCTTTATAATGTTCTTTACCCCCTCCCATTTACTTCCAACCCAAATTACCTAGATTACCTAGACCTAGATTTTATAACAAACGCTAGTATTTAAAATGAATTCTTTACGGAGTCCGGGGCCTGCACTATGATAAATGACACTGGTGGGTCTGTGATTGGTATTTTTCATCTGCAAGGGAATGTTTCTGCAGAAAGCAGTACTATAAGGGGCAGAATTTGAATAGTCCACCCAATTGTTCTTGCCCCGTGCCACTGAGCAATTCTCAAGTCATGTAGATATCTGTTTTGTTAATTTTCTTGCAAATTCTTTATGAAGATTTTTTTCCCTTTAATATCCTTGATTTTAGTATTGATTTCAATGGCAAATACAAATCAAGTGCACAAATCCAGATCACAGGTAGCGGTTAAGAGAAGCCACAGCTTTATTTCATGTTTGAAAGGCTGACGTGTTTCGTGTATATAAACAGTGTCGGACTGGGACACCAGGGGCCCACCCAAAAACCTTAGACTAAGGGCCCACCCAAAAAACTCAACCTCTATTCTCTTTACATCCTATGATCTATGATTCCATCTATTTAGCCTCTTTGTTCTCAAAGAACTAGGGAATGGCCATGAAATAGGCTAAATGTTTAACAGCATGAGGGTCGAGTCCGACATTGTATATAAACACGTAATCATAGGCATAGAAATGATTATGTGTCTACACACAAAACGCATCAGAGTAAATGTGAAATAAAGCTATGGTTACTTTCAACTGCTACCTGTGATCAGAAGAGTGTGCACTTGATTTGTATTTGCTGATTGGATTCTCCCACGCTGCAGGTTTGGGGTGGTGCACTTGGACCACTTACTGGGAGCAGCAAATGACCTGCTTCTTACTGAGAATTGTTGGGGTTGATTTTCAAGAGAAAAACTTTTATGTGGGACCCTGGCCATCAATATTTTTTAAAAATCTTTTATGTGAAACCTTGGCCACCAATGTTTTTTTTTAACTTATAATGGGGTCCTGACCACCAATGGCTTTATAACTTGTGTGCAAGGGTGTTTACTGTTTTTAGCCCTGTCTTTGTGGCCTTTTTACTGTGGGTGGGGCTTGGGGTCTGGAGTGGGGACCAGAAAATGTCTTTGTACGGGGCCCAGTGATTTCTGATGGCTGCGCTGGTCTCAACTATGTTGCAGGAACAGTTCAATTAAAACACACATTGATTACCCCATTGGTTTGAATCGATCACCACAAGCTTCAACTTGAAACTTTTGATAAATGAGAAAATGACAAAAACGACAAAAAGTGATCATGTAAATGTGTCACTATGTATGTTGCATAGGAGTTTCTGCAGCAGGAATTCTCATCTGGTTCCCAAGTTAGCAGTGACTATGCAAGTTATACTTGTATGTGTGTTTTTGTTATTTCTGCCCCTGCTTTGCTGTACAGTGGAAATGTAATGGTCCAATAGGCAGGATTAGAAAAGTCTTAGACGTAACTGCCAAAAAATCCATCCTATCCAGGAGCCCTCGGTGGAGTTCCCTCTTTATGTTTTCTAAGATAATGTCACTAAATGGACTTGTTTCATTTGATTCCTTCCAGGAGAAAGAGAATGTGGCCCGCGTTGGTTCAGTCTCGAATTGCTGTTTGATTTAAGGCTCCTAAACTTCACTTTTACTGCTTTTTAACATTCCTCAGGTCTCCTGACTCCAGGTAAGCATAAAAATGTCTGGCTCTCGGAAACACTCTGAAAGGTTTGTGCGGTTTCACTTTGTCTGGAGCACTAACCAGTGGGCAGAGTATTATGGCTGGTTGGAAAATTACAGAGAAAACTCAAATCTTTATCTCAGATCTACCAAGTGCACATACGCTAATTCCTAGTTAAATCATTATTTTCTTCTCTCCGTCAGAGCTCATTCTCTCTTTCAGCAAGTATATCAGGGACGTCAGATATGCTGTAGATAATCAGGTTAGCACTAATACTTCTTTTCCAAGCTGCCTTTATCTTGTTGGCAACAGTAAAAGGAGTCAGAGGCACTTGAAGTGAAAAAAGCCTTATATTTGTAGCCATCCGTCTACAGATTGTCTCCTTTGACTTTCCAGAACTTTAAAGACACATGATAATAAGGGCCAATGTTGGGTTTGGCTAAATATTAAACATCTAACTAAATTTAAATCTTACAAAATGTCTCCAAAAGGAATCTTCGGCCGAGTATAGTCAGTGCAATCGTTTGTATTTAGCTGTATCCATGTGAAGCAATTTGCTACAGAGTAAGGTTTCAGTGTTAACTTCATTTATGATTAACATGACATCTCATTATAGCCACTGAGTAAAAATATTCTAATGACCCAAAACTATCCAACAGGCTGAATCTGAACAAAGCTATGGGGCTCTTGGACAGGTTGGCGAGACCAGCTAGAAACAACTGAATCCTACATTGTATCTATGGTCATTTATTTGCATACTTTTTTATTTTATTCCATAAAACATAATTTGGCATTTTTCTACATTAATAGTCATTCTAATGAAGGTTTTTTTCATAACTTGTAGTGCAATTTTTTTTGAGAGTTTTTGAGATATTAGATTTCATTCTTCTCACCCATTTGCGTTTGTACCTCAGTAAGGGCCCTTACACACGGGCGTTTTGGACCTGCGCTCCCCTGCGTTGCGTTTGGCTGCGTTCAGCCGCAGGGGAGCGCAGGTCTAGACGCACCTCATTAGTTTCAATGGCGTTGTACCCACGAGACGCGTGTAAGCGCCGAATGCAGATTCACACGCAACATGCTGCATTTTTCCTGCGTTCGGCGCATACATGCGTTTGTGTGAGTACAGCCCCATTGAAAATAATTTAGTGTGTCTATACCTGCGCTCCCCTGCGGCTGAACGCAGCGAAACGCAACGCAGGGGAGCGCAGGTAAAACGCCCGTGTGTACGGGCCCTAAAAGAAAGTGATTTTCCCAACAACAAGCCAGCTCCTGCTTTATGTAACACCCAGCTGACAGATTTACCGACATGAGTGCAATCACTCACAGCAACCAATCAGCAGTTAGCACTGATTGGATAAATGCAGGTTCTAACTGCTTGGTCACTATGGTGTAATGCACTTGTGTAGTTCTTTGCAAATAACTTTATTAACATAGGAGACCTTGTACGTCATGCGAAAATAGATTTGTTCCACCCAGGAGTACTTGTATTGTAAAACTATATTGAGTTCAATTGAACAGTCCTACAGTAAAATGTCCCTTCTATCCAGGCATGGGCATTTAGGGTACTTTATGAATATTGTTATTATCTTGCAAGAAGTGTTGGGTTAATAAATTAATGGCATACCACTCCAGTTTTTGACTTTTATCTATTGGACTGATAAACAAGACTAATAATAGAGAATGCAACTTCAGTATTTCATTTCAAATCTCCATAATCATTTGTTTTATGAGCAGGGGCTTTCATGCCAATGTTGTCCCAACCTGCTGATGCACAACTGAATGTCTCCCTATATGTGTCATGGTAATGTATGGAGACAGAGATTTGGGATAAAGTTTTATCTAGTGGCTTCAGTAGGCATTGTCATGTTATGATCTGTGGTGCAGACATCCTGTGATGCAATTGATCCTCCCAGTGTTCTCTGGATTATATAATAAAGAGGGATCTCCACAGATCACTACTTATGGATAACAATGGCAAATGCCACAGCTATCGTAGTATCTTCTACTGCCAGTCTTCTGTGCCAAAGTCCTGAAAAGTGGTTAAATACTTATATACATATTTTCTCTCACTTAGGAACAACCCTGTTTTACTCAGCAGATAAAAGACATTTCAAAGTATTATTTTTATTGGTTTATATGTTGTCCTTTTAAAGGAGAACACAACCCAAAAGTAAAAAAAAAACACCCCCCCTACCCTACATATACCCTCCCTCCTCCTCCCCAGCCTAGCTGCTACCTTGGCAAATGCCCCTAACTTTTTACTTACCCCTCGTGCAGATTCAGGGATTGGAGTTCACAGCAGCCATCTTCTGGGTCTTCGGTAAACTTTGTGTCTTCTTCCGGTGCTTAGACAATTTCCGTCAATTTCGGCACATGCACAGCTGTCGCAAAACGGAAAACTGCTCCAACTGCGCAAGTGCCAAAACGCTGCTCAATTTACGAAGATTACTGAAGACCCAGAAGATGGCTGGCCTGAACTCCAATCCCTGAATCTGCATGGAGGGGTAAGTAAAAAGTTAGGGGCATTTGCCGTGGTAGCAGCTAGGCTGGTGGGGAGGAGGGTCTATGTAGGGTAGGGGGTAGGGTTTTTTTTTTCATTTGGGTTGAGTTCTCCTTTAAGCAGTTGTATATGATTCTAAATAACCACTGTCCAAACTGGAGCATGCTGTTCCTTTTCTCAGTATCAGGTTTTGTTCCTACAGCTCAGTTATGAATCTTATTAATTACAGCAATACAATGTCTGTCACTTCAAGTGTATTTTTCATTAATTAGAACTCTATATCACTCTTCATTATTTCACTTTTCAGCAGAAAAAAAACTCACTCTACTTGCTAAGATGACGAACTCTCTTCCATTTTCTCTGCTGTGGAATAAATTATCTGTCAGACTTCTGGGTCTAGTTCTGAAAGTCAGCTTCTACCTGATCAGTTTTCCCAGTGCTGCATTTCTGTAAAGGGGTTTATTGGGTGTGTGGCCCACTCTTTGCATAAAGTGACAGTATGCCTCTCTAGGATGGCTCAGCCTGAAGGCCAGTTAGGGTAAGAATTGGGGAGAATGGCCATTTGCTCTCCTAAACATGAAAGCTCAGTAGAAAGGTTAAGTTGAAACTAGGCACTAGCTATGTATTTGCTGTAATAAATCATATTGGAACTTGGAACTAGTTAAATCACACTGGTATGAACTTGGAACTAGTTAAATCACACTGGTATTTGCCTATACCTGTAACCCTAATCCCTAATCCCTAACAGAAGTTTGGACCTTGAGGAGGGGACTTGGCCAAAGGCTGACCAAGTTTAACAAGCTCTCCTCTACAGAATCCCATGTGCAGACTGTGTGTGATATCACTAGTTTTGGTTGACCCAGAAACCAGCGTTTACTTTTCAAAGTACATTGTTTATTTGCAGTAGGTAGGTCACTTCTAAACCTATCTATAGCCCTTAGGTGACCCATAACAGCAGGTGCTTAATGATGTCCCTGCTTGACCACACATGGAACAATGATTAGACCAGCGACTGACACACATTCATTCAAGCATTAAGTTCCATCTCATATGAGGAATCTGCATTTCTAGGATCAGCCAGCAAGTGTAGAGGCTGAAAGAGAAACCTCTGGATCTGACACAATCTAAAGCCTGTCAGACTTTAATTATACAGTTAAAAACTTGTTAGAGTTGTTACCTGCTATTTATATAGGCATATATTTATTATACAGGGGTCAGTTTCATCCTTATGAAGGAGGAAGCACAAAAGTCTCCATCAGCCCAAATTCTGATAAAAAAAATAGCAGGTGAATGTGGTGAAGCAAACTCTATTATACACTAGAGGCCAAGCTTATGGTAACCCTCCAAGGAAGAATTGTGTGCATGTGGATATGTTTCTGATAATGTTGGCCAGTTAAGAATTTATTACAAACAATTGTAGCTTTAATAGGCAACAGAGAACCCTGTTAATTAATTGAATGTACTTTAATTCCCAGGACTGGCATAGCTGCAGGTAACACTGACACTTCACCTTTGAAGATGGATCCAAGACCAGCTCAGAGAAATCACTTCCCCACTGGGGTTAGCCAGTCCTTTGCATGGAGTCTGATGTTCAATAAAGCTGCCCGGTAAGTTGGGTTTTGTTGCTACAGAACATACAGAATGAAAACATCTAGTACAGTAGGTAACAAACACACCAACAAAATCAGCCAAACGGTGACAGTTATTCCATGCTGACGTTTTTCTAGCAAACGTACTGCTTTGGTGGGTACAGGCTTCAGATCAGCACTGGGAACAAAAGAATATTGATTGGAGACTGAGAAATAATAGTGATAATGGGGCAGCATAAAAGACTCTGTGTTTTACCTTAAAGAGATACGGTCATGGGAAAACATGTTTTTTTCAAAACACATCTGTTAATAGTGCTACTCCAACAGATATCTGCACAGAAATCCATTTCTCAAAAGAGCAAACAGATTTTTTTATATTCAGTTTTGAAATCTGACATGGGGCTAGACATTTTGTCAATTTCCCAGCTGCCCCTGGTCATGTGACTTGTGCCAGCCCTTTAGGAGGTAACGCTTTCTGGCAGGCTGTTGTTTTTCCTTCTCAATGTAACTGAATAGTACGCAGTGGGATGTGGGTTTTTATTACTGAGTGCTGTTCTTAGATCTACCAGGCAGCTGTTATCTTGTGTTAGGGAACTGTTATCTGGTTACCTTCCCATTGTTCTGTTGTTAGGCTGCTGGGTGGGGGAAAGGGAGGGGGTGATATCACTCCAACTTGCAGTACAGCAGTAATTGAAGTTTATCAGAGCACAAGTCACATGACTTGGAGCAGCTGGAAAATTGACAATATGTCTAACCATGTCAGATTTCAAAACAAAATATAAAAAAATCTGTTTGCTCTTTTGAGAAATTGATTTCAATGCAGAATTCTGCTGGAGCAGCACTATTAACTGATGCATTTGGGGGAAAAAAATATTTTTTCCCATGACAGAATCCGTTTAATGTTGGAGTTTGAATTGTGACTGAATTTAATTATTATTTATTTTTGGACATATACATCCTTTAATTCTCCAGACGTTAGGCTGTAAATGAATGCCCACAGCAGTTGCCTCTCACTAATCAGGATTTCACTCATGGTGCAAGAGGGATGGGGCTTATGCACTTTTCATAGATCTGTGTAATTGATGTGAAACGGAACACTTGAAAAGGAGCCCACAGCTCGAAATATGTTCTGTTTAATGAAGAATGTAGCAGCATTGATTCAGCATCAGCGTATCTGTTCCTAGATCTACTTTGGCATAGCAATCACACTTTATTGAGGACATATAGTTTGGGAACAAGATACAATTGTTGTTAAAGTCTTCACAACCTGGTCCAGCAGCACCATTTGTTGAAGTCATCAAGAAAGGCAAGGGCTACTCCACTGTGTAAGAACAGGACTGAGCAAGAACGAAGCATATAAAGCGGAGATTTATATAGAATAGGGATTTTGGAACAGAGAACTCTTGCCTGGCAGGATTATTCTGCACCACATAGGGTTGCCTGTGTCACAGGGAATATATTTAAAACAAAACCCTTAGGAAAACCAAGCAAACATTCTAACATTTTTCTTGACCTCCAAGACCACTGTTATACTGGAATCTATGAACGAACTTTCAAACACTAGTTCCAACAGTATGGCAGCTCCCAATTACATGAATGAAAACAATATACACAGAACACTCACTGAACAGAATAACATCTTCCATTTAGTTTTACCGAACATAAAGTTTGACTTCTGGTTTTCTGACCCGACTGGTACACTCAGTATACCAACATTAATAATGCGGAAGCATGACGGTAAAGGCAGGATTTTGATATTCCGGAAAAAGTAACAACTATACTGAGCATTTATTAGTAATATGGAAAACTATAAATATAGCTTTGAGGCAGCAGTAAAAGGGCTCATGCAAAGCTCTCAGCAGGTTTAAACTAGGTGTCTATTCCATGTACTGGCTTCTCCCTCTCCATGATAAATTGGTGCTTTTGCAACTGCAGGAGGAATGTAAACAAACAGCCTGGATATGAATAAAGGGCTCCCAATAGGAGCAGAAATGAAACATGAACTTTAGTGCAAGAGGAGGATGTGAACAGAAGGTTTGGGGGAAAGGATAAGGAATGACTGTGTCTGAGGCTTTGGTTTCATAAGCTGCCTCCGGCTTTTCTCCATTCATTATCTCTCCTTATTTCCGGAGATCTTAGTCACTTGGAGAGCTAGAAATGTCCCAGCCGCTGACCTGGCATTATATAACCTGGGGCCACCATCCCCTCCCCCTCCCGCAGCACAGCTATTCCTCCTGGGAAATGAATATAAACCAGGACACGCCAGACTGGTTTTGGGAGATGGGCTGGACCCCAGAGCTGGCCATACAGGGGACACGCAGTGTATCATTTCCAGGTGATGCCAAAGGAAGATAAGAAGTTGCCGGTTGTCTAGACTTTTAACCTGACAAGTTATAGAAGCAGAGCTCAGGGATAGTGAAGGCAGTCTGGCCTATCCCTCCTCAACCAAAGCATTTTCTCTCAACAAACATAAGAGAAAGCACAGCTTTCCTTCCCAATGAACAGTTAAAGCTCTGTAAGGGACAACACTCATAAATGTTATATACACCCAGAACATGCTGACAGTGGTTTTTGCCTGGAATAGTTGCAAATCCTATCCAAGCACAATCATGAATCAGTCAGCGCAGTGAGTGAATGGGAACAAATTGTACACTATTTAACAACCAGGAGAAGCACCCCAACAGCCACACAAATACACAGCTCTGCACTGATGAATTATGATGCAATCCTAGGTTGTTAATCTTTATTATACGTTCACACTTGAATGTTCCGGTTTCCTGCTGTAAAGTATATTTTCTTGTTATTAAAAGAAATGCAGATACACATAAACACACACACAATGTTTATACTTGTGCCTCCAACATTTTGCCCTAAACTGGGCCGAAACTTTGGAGGCACAAGTATGAACAATAAAATATGTACCCAGAATCATTGATATGCGGTTTTACCCTGTTCTGAAGTTATTTTATTCATCCAGGGATATCTTAGATCCATCTCAAATTGCACTAGCTGCTGTACTCTCTCTCCTGCTGCTTTCCCAGAGCACAATTTCAACTCATCCACCATGCAGCTCATACAAACAATATAATGATATTGCTCATTTCTGTGCTTTAAAACTGCCCAAAGGAAGCTACTAACCCTGTCTCTCTGGCATTGCCCTGACATGGAGACATGGCTTTCTTTGGACCATATCACACTATACTTTCACACTAAATTTCACATTTAACCCCTTATAAGTGGGACTTAATGCAGACAGAAAACAGAGTCTGCTAGGGTTCAAGTGGGCCACAAGTGGGCAGCCCTGACTCACTATTTCTTCACTAAGGGCAATAGAATACCCTTACAAAGAACAAAAGTAAAACTGGACTAAGACAGCTAAGTATCAATATTATAATTAAATTGTACTAAAACCTTATTGTATGAACAATTCAAGACACCTGGAGTCCTGTAAATTGTGTTGTCATTACTTTGTTGGTTGATAAGAATCAGAAAGACAGAATTAAGTTGGGTGAGGCATTGTCACTCCTACTTTAATTTTAAAAAAAATATTGTTTATGGTGGTGTAAAAAATCTGAAAATGGAGTTGACATTTGTAAATATGTTCTGGAAAAACATGTACTCTATTTTCCAGTTAGGGAAAGGAAAAAAATTACCTAGTGTCATTAGATATTTATGTAAAAATACAGGTTATAATTCCCGTATTCAGCTTGTACTAGTGGCAGGGGAAGGTGCTCTTGTGTAGTTTTCGGTAGTATACAGTAAAGGCAGCTGGTGAAACAACAAATCTACTGAACTAGAGCAAGCAAACAGCAGCTGGCTTTATTGGATTTATTATTAAAATAAATAATAATAAAAATAAATAAAACCTCTGATTTGTTTTATACAGAAGACAAGATCAAGGCAAATTGTTGCCCCTGGGATTGAGAAATGCATGGGTTCCAGTTAACTTGGAGTAAGAATCCTATTTACAGGTAACCTGTTTCCCCTGTAGCTAAATGTGTTCCAACTACAAACAAACCTGACATTTTTGTGAATGACATACAGATATCTTCCAACCTTCATTACCCCTCAACTTGTCATTTCTGAACTAAAACAGCTGCATTCCAGTGCAATGGCCTAAGGTCTCTTACAAGTGTTTATCCCTGTGCTCCCCTGCGTTCCGTTTTGCTGCATTCAGCCACAGGGGAGCGCAGGAATAGACGCAAGTATTTCTTTTCAATGGGGCTATACACACACAAACGCACGTCGGCGACAAACGCAGGAAAAATGCAGCATCTTGCATCTCAACCTGCGTTCAAGCGTCTACATGCACTTGTGTGAGTATAGCTCCATTGAAAAGAATTGCTTGGGTCTATTCGGCTGAACGCAGCAAAACAGAACGCAGGGGAGTAAGAGCCCTGAAGCAGATACTGGTGCATTGGAAATAAGCACTGAGTATTGGCAGAGAAGTGCCAGCTAAGAGGAAAGTTGTTGAGTATTGTAGGGCTAACAATTCCATGTGCCACTGGCCTTTGCACAGGCCAACGATAAAGCTGTTGTGTTGATAGTTCAGCTGCACCAGCATGTGTGTGTATGTGTGTGTATGTGTGTGTATGTGCATTCACTCTCTTTAGTGTTCAGCAATGTGCATTTTATATTATAATTGTTCAAAATTACAGAAAAAAAATCACTGTAAATATAATAAATGAAGGTTCATTTTTGATCGTACTTCTAATAAAACACTCTGTGAGCATGCCAATTTTGATTAACATATACTTATATTATAGTTCAGGTTGGCTCCAGTTTTATTAACATATACTTATATTATAGTTCAGGTTGGCTCCAGTTTTATTGCATAAGGAAGTGCCTATACTAATGAAAAATACAAGCCAAAGCAATGGGGTTTTATCACTGTCCTATCTAGTATGCTCCATATCATTGCATTTAGTAGCCTGTCCTCAGTGCACAGCAGATCTAAAGGTGACCTATCATGTCTAATGACCAAGGTAAGTTCCATGTGCACTTGTTTTGTTTATGCATGACTGTTACATACGGTGCCTCCACAACACCATATTAACAATATGAGTGGGCTTCCTGTACAGGAATGTACAACGCTGTGCAAAAATAATGTATGGATTGGCCTTAAACGTGTGGACCCTGAAGGTTCAGGCTGACCAATTGTTCCCGGGAGATGGGATGCAGGCTAAATTCATCATCACTCCTCCTAATCTCTGACCTCTCTGTCTCACAAGTAATGGGACAATCCCAAAGACCCAATAAATGATGTTGCTGAACAATTTTAATTCTGGAAGCACAAATCCCATAGATATATGTGCTAAACTGAAAAGGATTTCTATACAGATTCCCACAAACCTCTTTCTATGACTACACTGTTCTATGCTATATATAATAATGATAATTATTAAGTTCATCAAGTTAGTATTGATTAATCAAAATGGAACAGTTTCCCAGCAGAAGAGGTAGCCACAAGTACTGTAACCCATTTCCAGTATGCCTTGGGTCAATTTAGGGCCTTACTGAGGATAAATTCAGCATGATATCTTCAAACAGATCGGTGACAGGATAAACTGGAAGAGAGCTTGCCTTCTTTTCTTACAATATGTTACTGATTTAATAATGCTACTTATTTCTACAACATTAATATTTCCATATTATTCCTCAGCTGTGACAAACATAACAGTTTATCCAACTGGATTGCAGGATGGTCTAGCAAAACAGCCCTAAAGATGGTCAGGCAATATGATCCAAATCAGCCAAATTGCTTGAATGAATCTGGGCACCATGTATGGCCAGCTTTAGGTTGTGACTTGAAAACAGAATTAACCCCTTTCACACTGCCTCTCCTTTAAGCATGCCAGGTTGCTGGTTGGAGAGATTTAGCAACTCCCCTATGGATTCCCAATAAAGGAGAGACCAGCACCACGTCGGCAATTTAAAGCGGGCCCACCCCTGCAAAGTTCATTTGTCAGCTTTAGGTTGTGCTCACATCGGTAGATTGGTGTCTGCTGGCTGATAAAAGACATTGTCCTTTTCTGTGGGCCAAGTAGTCTACTTTGGTCCTAGAGAGTAGTAATGTGTGAGTTTGAAAGAATCACAACCTGCACCCAACTCTAACCTTTTCACCTTCAACACTGTTTTCAGATAGTTCGTTATAAATAAAGTCTTTTTCCAATTACTTTTTATTTTCTATATGCAACAGTTTTTCAAATATTGAAGTTTAAAATTTCATTTTTCACATTTTTATGTCTTTTTTAAGCAGTTCTGGGAGGCAGGGGTGATCAACTCTGTAAACTGTTCTAAATTTATACATTTAGTTGATACATTTCTAATCTTTGTCCCTGCTGAGCAGAATCCCTGGGATTCATTAAAGGCAGCTGTTAGAATTCATACAATAGTTGCTAATATCCCACAAATGCATCTGAGAAAGGTATAAACTAATGTACCAAATTGTAACAGGTCAGAATATTTGAATCACTGAGCTGCCAGATGGAAACAACAGAGATAGTAAAATTAAACTTTGAACTTCAATTTTGGAAAAACTTTAAAAAACAAAAGATGGAAAGCAATTGAAAGCAATCTATATTTCTGATGAACAATCACCTCTTCTGTGAGGCGACAATCTCCCCGAACTGCCTTCTTCCTGCCTTCCGTCTGCTTGAATGAAGAATCGCCTGTACTTATGCACTCGCGGTGCTTTGATTTCCGAAGTTGCCCAAAGTTTCCCCGTGAAGCAATTTAGAAAATCAAAGAGCTGCAGGTTCATTAGCATAGGCGATTCTTCATTCAAGCAGCTGGAAGGCAGGTCAGGGGGAAAGTCGCCCCGCAGAAGAGGCGATTAGCCACCAGGTGACTAAATCTCCCGAGTCTGCCCCTACCTTTAACCCGCACCCAAACCTAACCTGTCTGCAGGGCCGCCATCAGAGGGGCACAGGGGGTACAGCTGTACCGGGCATGGAGCTATAGGGGGCCCGGCTGTGCTCGAATGTTTTTGTAGCGCCAAAGACCCAAAACCACACTGAAGACACAAGATCCGAAGCTATAAAAGGAGTCAAAAAAGCTGAAGAAGAACCTAAGGTAAGTTCCACTGAAGACCAATGTTTTGTTTTTTTTAACTGAACCCCTGGCCACCAATATTTTTGTTTAAATATTCTAAGGGGCCCCTGACCATCAATGGTTTTGAAAACCTTTATGGGGGGTCGTGACCACTGACAATTTTTTAAAAAAAATTTGACCACCAACGTTTTTGAAAACTTTTATGGGGGGCCCAGTTGCAATTTTTTTATTTATAAGGGGGCCTTGCCAACAAAGAACTGATAGGGGGCGCCAATAGTTTGTTTTTTTAACATATAGGGGGGCTCTGACTACTAATGTTTTCTAAAAAAAACTTTATGTGGGAACCTGGCCGCCATTTTTTTACTTTTTTAAATTATAAGGGGGCCCTGACCACCAATAGCTTTTTATAACTTTAAAATTGAGGGGGTTTACCGTTTTTAGTGCTGGTTGTTGTGTGGACTTTTTACTGTGGAGTGGGGTGGACGGGATCTGGGTGGGGCTTGGGGGAGGGATCTGGGGTGGCAGTAACAGAACTAGATGGGAGTGGGCCCTGGTGCGAGCCATGCCACTGCCCCCCACGCTCGTCCGTGTGTATTTTCTATCGTATCAGGCGCAATCTGCCGGGGGGGGGCCCTGCGGGTCTGCGGCCCCTGGTCCAATTGCACCCCCTGTTCCCTCAGTCGTTACACCCCTGTGGGGTGAGCAGGGACCAGGCGGCCCAGAAAATGTTGCTGTATGCGCCTTGGGTACCAAGACAGGGAATGTTTGGTTGCAGAGAAAGAGTGTACTTATACAGTCTGACCCACACTTAACCTGCAATGGTTGGCAAAATTCCATCCCTAACCCACTGACTGTAAAACAACAGGTCCCAGCAAGTTTAAAATCAACTAGCACATAGCTTCTAGAGACAACATAACCCATTTCTAGCCAATTAAAAGCTAATAATTACCTGCAGAAGTACTAAAGTGGCAAAACCGATACTGCTCCAAAGGCCTGTGCTCATGTCTGGTGATGGTACAGATCACTAGTGTAAAGAGCATTTCCTCAGTGCTTCAGAACCAATGTGGAAGCAGCTGGGTGGTATGCCACCCCTAAGAATCCTGTCACCCCTAGGCCCAGGCCTTTGTGGCCTTTTCACAAATATGTGCCTGTCTACCACATTTGAACACAAAAACAGGCCAGAAGGAACAGTCTGTACTGACTGTTTCTTCTCTAGTTATTTGTATATAAATATGAGTGTGGATCATCTAGAGGCATCATCTACAGGCCACTACTTTGGTAGCACCATATCTTACAGCCATCCAGTGATGCTGTCTATGGAAAACAGTTCATTTGATGCATGGATTATGGTATGGCAACTCGCACAGCTGAACACACAAATATGCACAAGTACTCTTATAAATGGAAAATAAAGACAATGTACAGAGCATATAAATGTTCGCTCACAGTCTCCTGTAAAGTACTACTTTTCTTTCTTATTCCTCCCATAGTACAATCTCTAGCTTTTTTTATTTCTACACAACCAATAGCTATTACATTTAGAAACAGGACATGGGGTAAATGGAGGCACCAGAAAAAATAATAGGAGGGGAAGGACTGGAGTAGGTGCCGGGGCTAACAAAGTTACTTACTCCTGTTTCATACACTCACTAACCATACAGTAATAATGTATTAAAGGGGTTGTTCACCTTTGAGTTAACTTTAAGTATAATGTAGAGAGCAATATTCTGAGACAATTTGCAATTGGTTTTAATTTTTTATTGTTTGTGGTTTTATAGTTATTTAGCTTTTTATTCAGCAGCTCTCTAGTTTGCAGTGTCAGCAATTTGGTTTCTATGGTACAAATTACCCTAGCAACCCTGCATTGATTTGAATAAGAGACTGGAATATGAATAGGAGAGGACTGAATAGAATGATCAGTAATAAAAAGTGGCAATAACAATACATTTGTAGTCTTACAGAGCATTTGTTTTTAGATGGTGTCAGTGACCCCCATTTGAAAGCTGCAAAGAAACAGAAGAAAATTGCAAATCATTAAAAAACTATGAAAAATAAATAATGAAGCAATTGAAAAGTTTCTTAGAATCGGCCCTTCTGCAATATACTAAAAGTTAACTTGAAGGTGAACCACCCCTTTAAGGCAAAGGTACCCAGCCATCTCAGCTGGTCCTTACAGAGAAGGGAAGTTCACATAGGATCAGACGAAATACACTGAATACCAGCAGCATAATCCTTGGTAAAGGCTGGACAATTTATACATACTGTAAATCTGTTTGAGTGGGGCTTTTCACATTAGGACTGGTTGCCAAGATTGCAAAAGGGACATTTTTGTTCATATCCCTAGGTCAGATAAAAACACATCCCATTTAGATCACATTCTCAAAAATCAAATTTGTTTGTAAAAATCCAAATCACTTCTGAAATATGAACAGGCTTCGGCTAAATGAATTAGCAATGAACTAATTATGAACAGGAAAAGGAGAAAATGTTTTGGAAAGGTTCCCTGTAAAAGATCATTTTCTTGAGTCTGGTCAGAGGGAAATGTATTTGTAATAATCACTAACTCCTCCTGCCTTCCCATAAGCGAAACACACAAACATCAATCCTCAGTGTGAATTACACGTCACGCTTTACTACTGCGCATCTTACTAATAAACTTGCCAGCATGGTATCCTCACGGCATTTCTATTTTTGATATTTCAGTTTGATTTTCATATGCAATTTTCATTACAAAATTCAGGAAAATACATATTTTCTAGATTTTGTGGGACTGTTTAATGTGCTTCACTCAACTTTCCTTACTTATTTACAAACATTGTGACAATCTGAGGTACAGCCAATGTTCCCTCTACTTCTGGGCTATGCGTGAAAAAAACTATTTTGTGAGCACCACAATTTTTTGCGAGCTCTGGCCTCAAAATTTGTATGCATCTTTATTTATAATTTTCACAAATTACTTCACATAACTACTAGGTGGTTTTACAGGCCTAACTGGCCTTACCTCAGGAAGGCTTTTTCCTGCTTCGGTCTCTATAAACTGCTTCAGCTGGGCACCTTCACCTTTCCACTGTATCAATTCCCCATTTAGGTAGGAATGTCACTGTGTTCTGTTGTGAAGTGATGGACTCTGGGATTTGAATTTCCTCTGCTTTCCAGATAAGCTGTGAACCAGAAGTCCCAGAATCCATCACTTCAAAATGAGGTGAGGCAGGGGTTATGAGCCTAAATGGATGTTGGAAACTGGTTTGTTGGGAGTAAAAAGATTTCCATTTGTTAATTTTATATATAAAGTTATGGAACCTGTTATCCATAATGTTAGGGAACTTGGTTTTTCTGGATAATGGATCTTTATGCAATTTGGATTTTCATACCTTTGAGGCTGGTTCTGCTTACAATAAATATTAATTATATCTTAGTTTGGGTCATGTACAATGTACGTTTTTATTATTATAGCGAGAAAGGAATTGGAGACAGCCATTTTGTTATTCCGAACTTTCTGAATAACGGGTTTCCAGATAATGAATCCCCTACCTGTATGTATATATATATATTCATGTGGGGGGCAGGTGTTACTACAGAGGAAGCAGACCCTGTGGCTGCAGGGGGCTCAGGAGGTATAGGGGCCCAGGGTCAGATTGGATTCGCACGCTTCACTGCTTCTTTCTGCCACAACCTCCCGTCTTCAGGACAGTCATGGCAAAAACACATTGCACACGTATGCATGGCGCAGTGGGGGAGGGGCACTGAAATTGCAGCCCCAGTGGGCCCTGGGTCCCCCAGTCTGACCCTGTAGGGGCCCCATGAGGCCATAATTTATATACAATTTCTATAAATATTGGTCAAACGCTATAGACATTTTGGGGGGCTGTAAAGTAATTTGCTGTGAGGCCCAGTAATATCTAGTTTCAACACCGGGTAGGAGTATATTCTCATTAGACACAGGCTGTGGGAATCAACGCTCACTGTCTAGTAACGTCATAAAGCCCATGTCACACCAGAAGAAGAAAACAAAAAACACACAGTGTATATGTATATATTATTTCACCAATAATCCTATAGATTTTTTTAATGCCAAACTCAAGCAGACAGCGGCCCCTAACTTGAGTTATTATGTATCTAGTCCTTTTTCATTAATATTCAAAACACTGTGTGAGAAACTGAAAGTGCAGGAACAGGACCATGATGACCGCAATTAATTCAGTGTGTTTTTGCAGCTCAGGCAAACATAAAACACACAGAAGAGTTCTATAATTAGTTTGAAAAATGTTTTCAGTGAGATGTAACCCTCCCTCTGCCGGGGGTATGTTGTGTGGGAATAAATAGCCAAATATGTCCTAATGGTTCGCTGTATGAAAGGTTCTACTCCAAACAAACCACTTACTTTTGCTGATTGTTACCAATTATTTAAAAAAAAAAAAAAA
>CM044435.1:82003059-82028514 GCA_024363595.1 Xenopus borealis | reverse complement strand
GAACAGCCGATGTTCGCGCGAACAAGTTCGCTGGCGAACAGTTCGCGCCATCCCTACACACAGCAGCTTATTTCAGCAAGTGGTCTGAAACAGCTGCTGCTTTCTCCTATTGTCGTGAATGGGAAAACTGCCTCACTCACAACACTAGTACAGGTTATTTTTGTTTGAAAATACTCTGCTAAATCTGTTTCAAGCCTAAAACTGCCTGTACCAGCAGTATTGACCAGCTCCTAAAGAAACATCATACAAGCCTCATAAACAAACCTTTATAGTAATGTTGTTACAAAACAATTTGTAGTATGGGATCCATTATCCAGAAACCCATTATCCAGAGAGCTCTGAATTACAGGAAGCAGTGGTATAACCAGACATTACTGGGCCCCACAGCAAAATATTTAGCACTTGATTTGTTTTATCAATATTTATTGAAACTGTATATGAATTATGGCCTCATGGGCCCCTATACGTCCAGGGCCCTCCTGCAGCCAGAGGGTCTGCTTCCTCTATAGTTAAGCTTGTTTCCCATGGACTCCATTTTCAAATACTTCATATTTTTTTTAAATTATTTCCTTAAGGTAATGGGGATCCAAGACCCCTTATCCATAAAAGCATCCAAGCATTCTGGTTAACAGGCCCATACCTGTACAATGTTAAAGGGATTATCACAGCTCTACGAAATATGTTGGTGCTATAGAAATGCATGTTAATAATAATAATAATAATAATAATAATAATTATCTGACTACATACTTCTTGCCAGTGTAATTGCAATACCAATCATCAGTGTACAATTCACCTGATCACCCCAAACAAAATGTGTCCTTTAATGTTTTTAGAGGAAAAGACTTGAGCGAAGCTGAATAAAAAGCTGTTGACCATTCATCCATTTATCATGTCAGTTGTATTTAGCAAGCAGTGCTCTTTGCTACATTACTCACTGTTTTGTCATTCAGTTGCTGCTGCTGGAGCTGTTTCATGAGAATGGATCTCTTCTTGTCTTTACATCGCTTGTTCTGAAACCAAACTCGGATAACCCGCGGACTGAGTCCAGTCATTTCAACCAGCTGTTCCTTCATCAGGGCATCTGGACGAGGATTGGCCGCATAGCATGTGCGCAGTGTATGTAGTTGCTTTTCATTCAGTACTGTCCGAACCCTGGTAGTCTTTTCTGTTTGCTTGTGGATGTGAGACCTGAGGGATGAGGGCCTGCCAGAGTCTAAAATAATAAGGCTAGTATCAGCTCTGGAGGGTAACAAGAACAAAGGTAAATGCTTGAATGAGGATATATTCATTAACATAATATGATGAGAAGAAGGCACACAGGAGGAGGAGACAATATGGATGGGCAAACTGAATTTATAGCTAATGGCATTTGATTATGTCCCTAAAAATGACGTGTATATCACAGGATAGAGTGGAGCAGAGTCTACCCAGTAATTGTGTGATGCGGAAATGTGTTGGCACTCTATAAATACATGTTATTATTAATAATAATAATAAAGTGGATAGTATGAAATAGAAAGGGAACGAATGTTATCTTCAGATGGTGCACAGTAGGGTGTAAACATTCACACATTTCCTTAGCTATAGTGGAAACAGCTGTTTTAAGATGCAAATATGGCACTTTTACTAGTTACCATTTCCTTTAGGAAAGCAGTGTGATGCTCTGCAATTTCATGCAAAGCAATTTCTCTAAGTAATAAGGTTGATAATGGTCCACTCCAGACATTTGTGAGACCTTATTTCATGGCATCATTTAGTGTAAGATTACCAACTCCCCCAATTATTAAGGACATGTGTAGAAAATCCAGATAAAATGACTGAAATTGTATTTAAATGCAATCAGCCCTGTAACATGCATGTGTTAGATAAGTACCTCAGTGATCTGGTAATCCAAATTTAGTTTTGAGAGGAATTAGGTTTAACCCCCCCAGGACTGGATTATCATCATACTGTTGACGTGGTTAGTTGACATTTCTAATATTACTAGTGTTCTATAGCTGCTTCGTCATGGCTGTTTTCTTCTGCATCTCAATACCAGATGCAAAGATTATTTTTACAGATTTTTAATTCAAGTGCTTTCAGGTTTTTCGCCTAACAGTGCCAGTCAATGTGCCAGTGCATCAGATACTGATCCTTCCAAATAAATGTGAAGGACTATAATTCAGGAAATTATTAAAATCCAGAGCAGGGAATTTGCTGTGTGTCAGACTGGATGTGAGACCCTGTTTAATGTAGAGGGAAAATCCCAGTGAGCAAAAGCCCCCAAAATCCTTCTGTGTGATATGCCAAAGGTGCATGTTCGTTCATGTTTTTTTTCAAGGGCAGTTCCAGGTACAGCTAAAACTCCCAAAACAATTTATCACAACCTGGCTGAAGGAAATAGGTTTCCCAGAGAGTCAACGCAACATACTTTTATTTTACTGGCCCTGATACCACCATCTTTATGTTTCCCTTGTAGAGGTACTTGCAGCAAATTAGTGCCTCTGGTGTGTGCAGATAAGCAAAATGTGCCAGCTTGTCACCGACATATAATCCCTACCCTCTTCCTCATTTATACCTGTCCTCTAGATATGACACACATTCATTGGGAACCCATTGTCCTATAACCTTTTACAGGCTGAACCTGGCAGAGAAATATCAGCACTGTGCCTAAGCAAGGGACAAGCAAAATAGACATGATCTGAACTGAAGGAGCATTTTTATTTTAAATAGACAATTCGTAAATGCAAAATACGTTCTCGAAAATGGAACAATGAAATCTAGTTTCATTTAGACAACAGACACTCACATGTTTTGATGTTCCATGTGAAATGCCTAATAAAATTCAGTGGTCAGGGAAAATGAAACTGGAACACAACGGTTGCAGTGATTGTAGGCTATTTGTAAATGTAATTATTACTGACGACAGTGTTTGATTACATTACACTGAAACCATATTTCACACAGTATAAGAAAATACTTAGCAGGCTTATACTAAGCAACTTTACAAAATACACAAATTAAATTTTAGCAATTGCTAATTGTAAAAAATAATTGACAGCAGTATCTCAGGTTGTTTACTTTCTCTTCACTGTCGTTTTTTGACTCCTGAAACAATATATCAAAAGCCAGCAAATTAACAGACATGGAGGAGAGCTAGCTTATGCTACATTGTTTCAAGCGCAAGGACCAGAGAAGTTGCAGTGCTTTTAGTAGCAATTACATTGACAAATAAATTCAACCATTGAAATTTAACTGTATCTGTGTTTGTTGTTTGCTGTTGTATGTAATCTGTATGCTCAATGTATACGCCCATTTATAGTACAGCTTTGTGTAAAATGTTGACACTTTTTAAATGAACATATTATGAATAATTCTAATTGTAAATATTAGAAAGTTACATAGAATTACATTTCACTTCCTTATCCAAAAATATCTTTTTGATTGGAGCTCCCCTTACACAATAAAAATTGCAATTGGCTTTATGGCACAAGCATGTAATGTAATAATTCAACTTCAGTTATAGCCTCTACTGTAGTATTATTATTATTATTATTATTATTATAAAAAGCTGATTAGAATAAGATTTAAGGCTTGGACATAAGCTAAAATCAGGAGCAACCATCTAAAAGCAGTAACTTACAGGCACATTTCACAGTGTTATTTCATAGACTTGTGCAGTAAGTAATACATCAAGGTCAACCCTTCAACTCAGACAACGAATAATCGGTTGCTATAGGTCGCAGCACTGGTGCGATTTTGCGCTTGTTTGGCTGCTGTCATTCATATATACATTCAAATTATGCAGGAGTTGAAACCTACCTGGAAGGTTGTGCTCAGCCCCACACAAGAGATCTTGGTCCCTCAGGCTGATCTCTTCCCCCGGGAGCAGGCGGCGGCTGCAGACAGAGCATCTGAAACAATCTGTGTGATACACTTTCTCCCCCACTCTCATCACCAGCTCCGAGCGGGGCAGAGTCCCCTGGCATCTGGGGCAGCGGGTACTGAATAACCTGAGGGTGGAATGTCACGCTGAGCTAAGTCAAGTAAAACTGAGCACAATGTGCAATCATATTCAGTGGGCAGCGATAGTGTATTGTTTGTGACTAGGGCAAGATCATGTGATATATCGCTCATAATCATGGCCCGATCGCAGAAAGAAATGTATGTGCGTGTGCATTAAATAATATAAGGATATGACAATCACCAAGTAGTTCTGGGACATAACAAAGTGGCAGCTCTTGGAATTCCAGTCTGTCTGTGGTGCACATGGTAATCCTTTATTAGCCACAATACGCCAACTTAACTGAGTTTATTAGAACCGAGTTTATTAGAGCTAACTGTGTTTATTGGAATTAAAACGAGCTATCCAATTCAATTGATACGAATATAAAGCAATACAAATGATGATAGAGATAGATAGATAGATAGATAGATAGATAGATAGATAGATGATATCGAGATAGACAGAGATGATTTATATAGAGAGAGATAGATGATAGAGAGAGAGATATGATATAGAGAGATAGATGATATATAGAGAAATCGTATAGCTCTGACAGTTGTTCGTGTAGCGCCAGCAAATATAAACTACCTTTTTCATGCTGCACCTTACAAATATACAAACGCCTTGAATATTCTGTCCACACAAATATATATATATATATATATATATCTACTTTACCAAAAATAACCGCACTCAAAATGTCTTATATAGATGAGAAAATTTGTGAACATTTATTTCAACGTTTCGGCTCACTGACTTGGGCCGTCTTCAGGAAGTGACGGGCCAAGCCAGTGAGCCGAAACGCTGAAATAAATTTTCACAATTTTTCTCACCTATACAAGACCTTGGAGTGTGGTTATTTTTGGTAAAGTAGATATCAGATGATTTGACCCAGGCGGTTGCCAATTAAAGGTCACGAGTGCACGACTATTGACTATGTTCCTGCACTCGTGATCTATACAATCTATACAAATGTCATGGTCTAGAGTTTGAAAGTTTTATATATAACATTTTGGAATTAAGTAACCACTTAAAACATTATGTAGGATCAGTAAGTCTGCAACTAGGGTAGGTACCATGGGCCGGCTAAACGCCTTGAACATTATGCTGCACTCAGCATGGATACATGGACACACAAACACACACACACGACATTATTAATATATATATATTATATATATATTGTTATGCAATTGTGCAGTGACATCTCTAGCATTGGGTACATGTTAACGTCACTATAGATTGTGGGTCTGCATGTTTCACTTTCTAGATGTAAACTGTGATTCTGCTGCTTGGACATTATAGGAATAGGTGTAATTTATTTATCTGGACTATAGTCATAGCCCATATCTGTCATAAAGGTACTACAGATTTAGGAGACAATGAAAGGACTTCACGTTGGTGGGTGCATCTCTCATATTGGGTCCAAGTGACTTGGATTGAAATGTAAACATATTTATATTTTCTTCCTCTGACACGTTCTATGATTGTGGTGCGCTAGTGTTACAGTGTTACATTGTAAAACACCCACAGGCATGTCGCATAATTGTGCATTTTTTTCAGAACTAGAAAATATATCGACGGATTGTGTGAGATTGTTACAGCAATAAGGTCTGTGCTCTGCGCTGCAATAAGGAAACGAGGATTCGTAAAAGTAGTAGAGTAATGCTGTGAGTTAGTGTATACAAACTGGAAACACTGAGAAGTACAGATTGTATGATTGTATACACAAGTCTCTAGACACGTGTGCTTATATGCAGTGAATATTTGCAGTGAAATCCAGCAGAACGCTTCCTACACTGTTTTACACGAGCAGTATATTTACATTTGTGGTTATATATGTGGCTTTAATTCAGCAGAGACTGATAACAAGGAATGTTCGCTAAAATACGATTACTGTAGAACTGAAAAGGTGCCTGATAAGGCGCTGCTCACAATTCACCATGTACCAGTACGTGTATACTGATTTTCGTAAAATCGTAATTCGCCAGCAAGTAACCGTAAAAGAACTAGGTGTTAGCAGTTAGCAGAAGCTGATATAGAAGTAAAAACGCTAATTGCATATCCCAAAAAAGCACCAACCGCATCATTTGTAGAGGAAGTAGGACTCTTCCTCCAAAATGCACTTTGCTGCACTCTTATTCTTGTCACCCCAGTGACTTCAGAAATGTCTGTCCGAACCATACAACCATTCCGCAATTACGTTATACCTAGTTTATCCCAAGAAAACGTCAAATGATTTTAATGATAACAGTTATGTTAAAAACCCCAGTCCCACAATCAGCCTACAAAACTGGAGACACAGTAGTAAGAAAGCACAGACAGACTAGCAGCCATAGGTGCGATAATAACAAAAGAAAATTAAATTGTGCATACAATAATTACAAAAGGAAGATCACTAGATAAAGCCGGTCTGACAAATTGTACATTTCCATAAGAACGCGTGTGTGTGTGTGTATATAGATAGATAGAAGAAAGCAGTTATTTTCATCAGTCCATCAAGGATTTATTCCACATTCTCTCTCTCTCTCTCTCTCACACACAAACACACATATTTATATATAATATATATATATAGTAAATGCAGGGGGTGACGGCACGTCAAAACAATAAATTACATAGTCAACCAGATGCAGATATATATGGAGGTTAAGAAAATCCAATAGCAAGAATATATCTATCTTGCACTTCCAATTTGCACGTAATTACAGCCGTCCGCAACATATGGGCACAGCACAGATGTGTCGTGTTCTGTACAAAAATGAACAGGCTAATAATATAATCCAGAAAGGCTGAGCAGCCCGTCTCTGGATATAGCAGATTTCCTATAAAGCAGGATAGTATGAGCTCAGAGCCTCAGATAGAAATAGAGCCTAGACAGAGATTCTAAAGGAGCGCAGTGATTGCTTGAGTGGGGGCTCAGAGCAGCAGCCACAAGTCACTCAACGAAAAGAACGTTCGGCTCCAGAGAAGGAAAACAAACTGCTTGGGGGCGTCGGATATTATGGGGCAATGTTGTAGTTATCTGGGATGATACATGGACATGAGTAACCCAATTGATTCATATAAATCGTGCCATTCATATGCCAATTTACTGCATGCGTCCGATTATTAGCAAAGAAAAAGATATATGTATTTAATCCAGATGGTCATGGGCCTGTGTCGCTTTCCCATTGAGTTATAAACATACAGCTTCAGTTTGATGCAATTACCTATGTACATACTACAGCAGCTGATAAAGGCAACACACAATAGTAACAGAATTCTTCATAGCCAATAATAGCAGTTCATAGGTCAGATAATGCACACTGCCAGTTGCCTTGCCAGTGGGATAGGTAGGCAGCTGTCTATCGGCGGGAATAAATATGCCTCTTTATACCGGGCACTATAACACGCACTATTATTACTATATTATCTGTGCGTCTATGGCCAACACGGGGAGACTGCAATTACAATGCTAAGAATGCACGTGAAACGAGGATAGTGAGCTGTAGCTCGTATAATTAATATACCCAAGTGGCTGAACAGCAGCGGGATATAAAGAGGTTTGTCTGTGCCGCCTAGACTTAAACACAAGGAATGATGTTGTACTGTATACCCAGACCCGGCCTTTAGGTTATGAAGTAGCAGTAGTATGTTTCACTATGGGGCTAAATGATCATCCCGATCGAATAGCCAGTGAATGTAAAATGTGACAAATCAGTATATGTGATTTATGATGAGGTCTCTAGTCGGTGCGCTGATCACAATTCGGCGCAGACCTGATTCCCTTACTAAATATTTCCTCTCTCCCTTGCAGAGATTGGCAGCGCCTAACACGTGCAGAACTAGCCCAGGACAAGCTTTTTGTTGGGAATCATATGATACTTCTCATACTATATAGAAACATATAATGATTTGGCATTATTGCCGCTTAATAGCACCGACTCATGTACAGTTTTATACACAGTACAAAAACCAAACGATGCAGAACAGTGTGTACAGGTCAGACAATGCAATAACCAGGCGATCAGTGCTTTTATAGAATGTATCCAAACGAAATCTCATTCGGTCTTTGCTGCTTCGGCGCTGCGCCCATTTTTAGCGCTATTTCTGGGTCCTTGTTGGGGCTGGGTATATGCAAACAGCTACACGAATTTTCTCTGGCGTTCATAGTTCCACACTGGCCCTTTTTTCTGAATTCCAACAGTAATTTCTAACGGCAGCCTATAAATGGGGAGTAACACTAATGCAGCCTGTGTATAGCAAGCTGTAGTCTAGTATAACAAGCTCGCGCAGGTAGATATATTACAATTACGGTACACATCAGTGAGCAAACACAGAATAACTAATGAGATTGCAAGTGATAAAGAGATATATAAGGATGTATCCTTGGGGGCAGTCTCACCTGATATAGTCCCTCTTGCAGTAAGTCTTGCCGTCTCGCACAAAGCACGTGCAGTTCTCATCCAGGTACTGGCTGCACTCGGCGCACTTGAGGCAGGCTGCGTGCCACTCCAGGTCGGGGGCCACTCTGAGGATGTACTGATCCAGGATGTGGCTCCCACAGCCCACGCACACGGCCAGGCCGGCTTTCTCTGGCGGGGAGACACACAGACAGTGGCACACACATTTAGGGCTTTTGTTTTCTTTGGAATATTCAGGCTGTAGCATAAGTACAACACAAGGAACCCAGATAGGCCCCTTGTGACTTACTAACCTGATCAGGTGTTTAGGGAGCAGAGAATGGCTGAGCCAGTACAAGTGCAACCTCGTGTCAATGTGATGCCTTGTCTGTAACAAAATAGCCACGCTTTGCCATTGTCACCTGTCACACACTAATTATTTCCAATCAGTGCCACTGATACCCTCCGCAAAGCCATTCCATGTCGTCACAATGCTTAGACTCTGAGTCAGTGGCACACTCGGGCAATACAGAATTTCTGTGGCACAGACACAACACATTCAATGTGCAAGTACATCGGTAGCAACGAGCAAGTCTCTCAGTTATTAGCAGCTGCCAGAAGCTGCCGTCTCCCTGGCACACACGCAAAACATTTCTCTCCTATGATCTGTGGTTGTATAGTAACTTCCATAAAGCCAAGCCCCCGTGCCACTGGCACTGCTACTAACAACAGCTACCCATCCCTGTCTGTACCACTGCCACTGCCTACTAGCACCACAACTACTGTCATTTTATCAGTGCCACTGTTTCTCTGCCTGTGCCACTGTCACTTCCAATAACCACATGTACAGACCCCATGTCTGTGGCGCTATCACTACCAATACCAACAGATACTACCCCAATGCACAGCTCTAGTTAATACCGACAAGCTCCAGCTCCTGTCTCTGTGGCACAGGTCCTTGTACTGCTCTACCACCACTATTCAACAATGACACTTATGCTCTTTTATTCCAACTGGCTGCTGCACATGATGGCACTGCGCTCTGTTACTTTCTATAAATAACTGGCCGCTGGGCACCACTGTACTGCGTTTCCAACACACAGATCAGAACTGCAGTAGTAATCTATCTAACTACATAGTTTCCATCTATTTTACATATCTATTTATTTATTTAGCTATCTGTCTGTGTTATGCTATACTGATCTATCTATCTATCTATCTATCTATCTATCTATCTGATTAGCATACATCATTGTCTCCAGTTAAATAATCAATGAAACATTCCGTTTTTTCCTTTTGCGCCGGTAGCAGCAGCAGTAGCGCAGGGCAGAGGATGAGAGGCGGACAGCAGAAAGTTGAGGCGCACACTGCAGATATCCCCAGGTGTAGAAACAGTAGGACACAACTCCAACCAGGCGGCAGCAGGACTTACTTTTGGGATGCTCTCCCATAGCAGCCAGGAGCGGGCAGGGCACGATGAGATCCACCATATAGAGCTGCAGTCTGATGCCGGGGTCCGATCAGGGAGCACTTCCAGCACTGGAGCCCGGGCAGGACACTGCACTAACTCAAGCGCCGCATGATGTCACCGCGCACAGCCTTGGGCTTCCCTGGAACTCAGGGGAGGGCGGGGCCAAAACAGTGACAAGCCCATTGGGCAAGAGTTTAAATGGACAGTCAGGACAGGAGAGGGTGCACGCTCACAACAGAGGAGCCCATGTGGAGCAGTCTATGTATTAAGCTTTCGCAACATATATCCATATTTCATATAGATCTTGGCTAACTTAGAGGTAAGAGGTCTACAAGTTCAGGTTCCGCTTTATGGCCTAATATTTTGGGTGACGCCCCTAATATTTCCCAGTGGCATGTTACTAATATATAAAAAACACTTATTTTGAAGTAGTTTATCCAATTTGCCATCTAAACCTCCACTCCTACCCGGGCTTTTAGGTCAGTGAGTGCAATGAATTTCCCTCAGCGTTGGCCGTTCAGCGTTGCGCCTTCTGTGCTAGCCACACGGAACGTCACAATCAACCCACGGGTAGTTCTACGCACACTTCGCTATAAATCGTTTCAAATGAAAACAACCAACCCAATATGTTTACTGTTCCCTTTTATAATGGATTGTACGAGCTGTCTGACAGCCCCCGTTTCATTAACACATTGTCTGAATTGTCTGCCGTGTTGCTACAGTATTTCTGACCTGAACAAACCTTAGCACCAACATCGCGGCCTAATAATTAATTTAGAATTAATTATGAACATTTTTTAAATCTGTATTGGCTATAATAGGAGTACATATACAGAATTAGAATGGATGACCCGTCCTAAATAATATGTGGTCCCTTAGATGAAGAATCCCCACCCTAGAGATTTCTCTTCCTCCTAATCATGCCCCTAACTCCCTCCTTTAGGCATATAGTATTCTCCCTATGAATCTCAGTAAGTTTACTGAATTTGACAGAAAACGAATTGCCCCCCCCCCATCCAAATGTACAATTGCCCATTATATTTCTCCTTCTCTCTTCAGTGTACATCTAGCTGAAGAGAGCCCTCTACTGGACAAAAATACTTTCATTCCAGATTACAGCCAACATTCATCAAATAGCTAAAACCAATACTTGTAATTGTGCGTTGTGATGCATGCCTTCTTATAAACCATCTACTCATCTATCACACAGTTTATGTGGTGCCATTCATATGTAGCATTTCAGTTTCACTCAGGGCTGTCATTAGAAATCACAACAAAATTTTCAGGGCCCACTGGGCCCCGCCCACCCTGCCATCCGAGCCCCAACCCTGATCCTGCCCACTCCACATAAAAATTAATAGACCACACAGACATCAGCGCTAGAAAAGTAACCCCCCCCACACACATAAAAATTGGGGCCAAAGAATTAAAAAAAAAAAAAACTTGTTGCCAGGGCCTCCCTTACAAGTTAAAAAAACAAATTGGAGCTCCCCTTCATGCCGGGCCCGGGACACTTGTCCCCCCTGATGGCGGCCCTGGTTTCACTATAGAAAGTAACAACATTGCAGTGGCAAACCTGTGGACATAACAACATTCCAGCAAAGGTATATCAGTATAGTAGAGAGGGGTAACCTGTTAGTGCTTTTCCATTATGGCAACTCAATGCAGGTGCAAGTGTACCAATGTTTGATCAACCTAGTTACTCTGCATAAGGATCACATGATGCCATTCCAGTACGCCTTTGTTTGTATGGCCATCCTACCCTAATTCCTTGAGGAAAAACTTAACTATTTTATGAACTGTGCTTCTGTTACCTTTTTCACTCCCCACAAGCAATGGGCTGATCTAGAACCCTACAGTAGGAAACCCAATGGTTTGAAATGCTCCTGAATCAAAGAATATTTCTAATTCTTTTTTGGCTTTTTGTACTGTGGTGGATGATGTTCAATTTGAGTCATGCTGAACTGCACAGAGTACAACACACGCCACCTGTGCCCCATTCGCTTTTGTTTTGTTACATGTAGCGTTGCCATCATTAACTAATGGCAGAAGTCGACAGATGTAGTAAAATAAGTCTCGTGCACATCACTGTTTTCCTTCATTTCCTCTTTACTACCCCAGGCTGTTCAAAGAGACATGCAGAGAGCTATGGGAAAGGATATAACATTTGCCTACATGCACAGTGTTTAATATATGCAATGGTTTTGAGACTGTGACACATATACACCTATGTATATGTAACTCTACATGACAAATCAGCTAACAAATTACTTGATTATTGCGAATACTCTTGCACAGCTACTTTATAATTTACTGATGTCTCATAGCCTCTAGAAGTCAATTGCAGGGACCCCAG
The DNA here is from genome assembly GCA_024363595.1 of Xenopus borealis. Taxonomy (NCBI): domain Eukaryota; kingdom Metazoa; phylum Chordata; class Amphibia; order Anura; family Pipidae; genus Xenopus; species Xenopus borealis. Next base: position 82,016,314 of record CM044435.1, on the reverse strand, counting down.
TAGGTCACCCATTATGTTGTTCAGATGAAGAATGGAACTGTCCCATGCTGTGCATGTAATTGTTGCTCAAATGTACAAAAAGTTAAAGTGATATTTCATCCTAGGAATGGGATGCTTCTTCCTATCTCTGGCCATTTCACATGTACTACAAAGTATGTGATTTATGTAATCAAATGCCCCTAAGGCAGACCTCCTGAATGGCTAGAGATAGGATTAGGAAATATGAATCGTCCATTAAATGTATCAACTGGTAGATAGACATTTTGTGGAGATCAATTGATCAGATCAGATTATTGATATGGTCCCTATGATGAAACGGGGAGGAGAGAGGATAAAAAAAAAACTTCTGTATAGAGAAGCAGGATAAGAAAATTTCACAGTCTTGTCCCAATGGTTTAAACATGGAATATGACCTGTCCCCTATTTTTAGATAAATGATTGTATTTTAATTTGCAATGTTATCTTCCATCTTTTTTCTACAGCTGTTATATGGAGACTTTACACGTCACTTAAATTGCGACTTTGTTTCTGAAATTGTTCGGTTGTTTCCCTTTGAGTTAACTTTTAGTATGATGTAGAGAGTGATATACTGAGAAAATTTGCAATTGTTTTTTCATTTTTTATTATTTGTGGTTTTTGAGTTGTTTAACTTTTTATTCACAGGCTCTCCAAGTAGCAATTTTAGCAACCATGCATGGCTTTGAATAAGAGACTGGAATATGAATAGGGAAGGGCCTGAATAGAAAGACGAGTAATAAAAAGTAGCAGTAACGATACATTTGCACAGCATTTGTTTTTAGGTGGGGTCAGTGACCCCCTATTTGAAAGCTGGAAAAAGTCAGAAGAAGAAGGCAAATAATTAAAAAACTATAAAAAATAAATAATGAAGACCAATTGACAATTTGCTTAGAATTAGCTATTCTATAACATACTAAAAGTTAACTTAAAGGTGAACCACCCCTTTAAGTAAAGCTAATGATTGTTTTGTTGCTGCTGACTGTATCTTTGCACATTATTGGACTGAATATGGCTTGGGCACTAGAGGGTGCTAGTCGCAAAGTGGATGTAAACTGGTCAAATAAATACACTAGATTGTTAGCTTGATGGAAAAAAAAGCTTGAAATGTTGCTGTAGCCCTTGATGTGAACATTTTTAGTTATAAAGATGGGGTGCTGCCTATAATTGTTGGAGTAGAAGTAGATTCAGGAGAGGAAGGACCCTGGTGGATGCGCACCCCTTGATAAAAAGTGCAAAAAGTGAGTGCTGTCTATTTTCTATTTGTGAAACACCCATTGTGTCGAACCTATAAATTGTTCCTTAAACTTAAAATTTAGAGAGCACACAAAGTGGAACATGAGGTATCTTCTGGCCAAAGAAGCATGTGTGCATTTTTTTTATTCCTTTTTGGTTTTCAGACATATGTAATTTTTATGCCTTTCTGATTGTCGACTTGACACTCAGACAGTCCATTAACTAGAGCCCCTGCTAAAAATCTGTAATGCTTGCCAGGCTTATTCCACCAATGCTTCACATACTTGTCATGGTCAGGACCTAAGCATTATACATTTGTACAATAACAAACTATATGTATAGCTACAATTTAGTAAGATTCTTTTTAAAAATTACATTTCAATTTTTAAATATTCTGTGGTTTAGAATCACTTATGCCTCTTGTTGGAAGTTATAGCTTTGTATTATTTGGGATTAGGGATGCACCGAATCCAGGATTCGGTTAGTTATTGGACCAGGATTCGGCCATTGTCAGCAGAATTCGGATTCGGACGAATCCTGGTGCCTGGCCAAACCGAATCAGAATCCAAAAAATCATGTGACTTTTTGTCACAAAACAAGGAAGTACGTGGCACTCTTTTACCCGCCCCCTTGTTAATTTGCATATGCAAATTAGGGTTTGCATTCGGTTAGGTATTTGGCCGAATCTTTCACAACAGATTCGGGGGTTTGGCCGAATCCACAATAGTGGATTCGGTTCATCCCTATTTGGGATCAATGGGGCCCATTCTAAACGCAGACCAAGAAACAGCTAATTTGCGCAAGTCTTCTCCGTGATGAAGCAGCACCTACAAGCACAATGTCAACCTGGGTGCAGATACACGGATCACATTTTGGCACAAAAATGCATTTTCCACTCTTTGTCTGAATTCATAATGTTTGGTGGAGGAGGAATAAGTGTACAATGACATTTAACAATGCTGTGTTTTCTACTTCAGTTTAGTGTCAGTTTAGAAAAGGAGCTGTCCGGATTTAGCACAATAATGCCTCTATACACAATACAAGGTATGCATAAAATAGGCTTGCTGAGATGGGAGTTGAGGAACTTGACTGGCCTGCAAAGATCCCTGACCTCAATCTAACTGACACATAAGATCACCTGCACACCCGAGCCCTTCTTAATAGCTTCCCACCCGGTGCTCGGACCCTAGGAAGTCGGCACTTCCCCAAGGCAATCAAGAAAAAAAGAAGGTACCAGCCCTTCGTCAGGTCGATGACGAAGGGGGTATGCTCCCGAAACGTTGTGACGACAAATAAATTATTAAGGGGTTGTCCCTATTTTGAGCATCACCCTGAGTGCCGGTACCTTCTTTTGTTCTCAATCCAACTGACACCAGTGCCCATGAGCAGCCCGGTCTGAACCCAGTGAATGGATGCAAATCCTGCCAAAATGTTCTACAATCAGAAATCTTGAGTAATACAAAATTAAATTACTGAAGCTATTCTATTCTCACCCATGTTTTCCAGTGTCTGAATAAAACCAACATTTGTTTGGGAATGGTCAGATTAGCTGCTCATTGATCTTTATCAGTCATAAAAATGGCCCTGAGCCCAAGAAAAGTTTGCAAACTGGCAAAGGTGTTTGATCCCAACTTTCTCCTGGTTTATATTACCCTGTGTAATAGCTAGATCTGCAACAATATAGAATATGTTTGGCTGTTTGACATATACTCAGCAACAGAAGAGACAAACACATATACCAGGTTATCTCATATCCCAGTTTCTGCTGCTTTAAAAAAAAAAAAAAAAAATCAGTAGTTGCATGCAGTTTATTAATATGGGGGTAGATTATTATAATCCCTGCAATGGAATATAATATTTAAGATCTCTCTATCAGTTTTACATTATTATTTCTTTTGGAGCAAATTTTTCATTATGTGTGTCTATTGGACAGAGCAAGAATCTTAATGGATGTATCAATTATGTATGTTGTTCTGACAGTTACAATGTTTTCCACATGTGAATATTTTATATGATGGTTTTTTGCTTTGCTGTTGAAAGGGAAAAAAAAAAAACTAATGAATTCACAGGGTAAATCAATTCTTCCAGACAAGCCCCAAGCTCTGTAAGCACTCAGCTGCTTGAGGGGCATGCACTGTAACTGGGGCTAATTGTCAAACTTCAGAGGAATAAAGACACAGAACAGTACAAGGTACACTTAAAGGGAAACTGTCACAGTTATCAACATGCACCTCAAAATGCAGTGGGTAATTAAGAAATGCATATTTTTTATATAGTTATTCAAATATGTGTTTTTTTATTGTATGTCCTCAACCTAACTTTTCTGTTGTTTGTCATGTAGGCATTCCAAAAAGGTAAATGTGTAAGGAGTGAATTAGTTGTTTGATGATAGACACCCCTCTAGAAAGTACAGTCTGGACATGCCCTTTTGTAGAGGAGTTGTACCCCCTTCAATTTGCTTTTGGAGCTAGCCACAAGTATCTAGCAGTGTACGGGGGAATTTTATTTACATAATTTTTTTCTATATATTCCAAACCCAAAAGCTTCCAGGGGCCCTTGGATGCCTTAGAGGGGCACTCTTCTGCAGAGAAGAAGCACTGCCCCAAAGAAAAATAAGAGATTTTATGCACTGAGGGTGCCTAATCCTTACCAGTGAATTTTACTGTTCTGGTCCTTTAACCATGTACAGTAAGAAAATGAAAATAAAGACCAAACAGAAGTGCAAATTGCTTCCTGCTATTGCAAGATGCTGTATTTCTTATACATCAGGGAAGGTCTGAACTATAGATTCCAGCATCTACCAACTTGTTGGTGCTGATGCCGGAAGTTGTAGTTCAACAAGAGCTAAAGGCTTGCAGCCTGCCCCTGTTATATATACATCTAATTAGTCCTGGATATTTAACTTATAGATTGTGAAGAACTAAGATCACACAATTAAGCTGCTAAATGCTTGGGCAAGCTGTCGGCATGACCTTCAATCCAATTAAATGCAGGGAGCAGACTGAAAATGTCTAGATCAATCCCAAATCAGGTTTATATTCAATCCATAATCACATTAATGACGGTCTGTCCATAATTAGCTATTTGATAATCCCACAGAGCATAGAAGCAGGTGTTCTGTTATCATGAGAATGACATTCTGTGCTCATATATCTTCCTTGATGTAAAAAAGAAAAATAGAAAGCTTCTTCTTTTCAATCATGTACCTGTTATGATTTACACTAAACGAAAGCATGGGGAGTTGTGTGATTTGAAGGTTACACTGTATGGGGCTAGCTATGTGCCCTGACAGCATGCACACATTCAGCTCATCCAAGGAAACACTAGCACATAATCCTCACAACTCTAATCAAGCTCATGGAACAATTAGTAAATGGCATTGTCTTTATCATGCAGGCTTCTTCTAAGCTATCAAAATCCAATAATGCCAAAATAATCCGTTCACTAACGAACTAATCAAAAAGAACAGAAAATATCTGCCCTGTAGATTAGAGTGGTGTGGAATCGGGTTGAAATCTGAGGAAGGACAGTGTTCAGAATGAGACTCCACAGTCTGTGGCCACATTACATGATACTCATACTTTATACAGATGCTAAATATTAGTTATACTTCATCCTACCAGCTGGCATATGTCTCTCAAATCATAAATATCATGTCTTTATCACTCATCTGTTGTATTGCTTACTACCTCACCATTAAAAAAAACACCCTATTTATAAACAATCTTTCATATGTATGTAGTTTTTGCACAAACTGTAAGGACGTAGTATATTGTGTGTACCAGTATCCTTTTCTCTGCATATTTGTATTAATATATGTAAGATGCAACTTCCATACTGTTAGCATGGCCCAGGCATTCAACACAGAATGCTGCAAAAGCATTACTGGTGGTCATAAAGGTATTAAGTTGCAGTTGTGCTCTGTTAGCCACAATAGTGTTGGCAAACACAAATTATACAAGCAAGCCTGCAGAGCAAGAGGTCACTGTCCACTTGCAAGCTATGCTTTATTATGACCCTTTAATTATACAGTGTGTGTGAGGGGATATGGCTTCACCTACTGCACAGGCTATTGGCACATATCTCAGCCACAGCAAGAAGTCACAGAGACACAAAGAAGTGTAATTAATGTGGGCTTTATATTTGTTTTAGTGTAGTTCTAGTTTTATTTCATCTGAACCCAGTTAACCTACTAAAGAACCAGAGCAACCATAGGAAACCATCAGAACATTTCCACGTTCCACTTAGAATAAGCCCTGCTAAGAGTTCACTGGTCAGGACCCTCTGTTACACATAACAAATACAATAAAAATCCTTCTGCTTTAGACTTATATCACACCTGGCATTTTCTCCATCAGGGTTCTGACCAGTCACATGTTCATTACGCACAGAAAAGCACATCATTCACTTGTCAGTGCTGACAGTAGTCACGTGAGGCAGATTGCAGAACAAAAATATGCTTATTTGGGTCAAATTTGTATCGGAGACATGTATCCACGTGTGTTTTTAGCCTTAAAGGGATAGTTTGCATTTTAAATTGTTTTTATTTGTTTTATAAATAACAAATAGTATTTACAATAGCTTTGTATTGTTTACCATACAAATGAAAACTAACATAAATTGTTCAAGACGACTCATTCACATATCCAGCATCACTAACAGTTCAGTTTTCATGGCTAGCTCACTGATGAGGAAAAAGAGAAAAAAAAGAAACATAGAAGAGAAGAAACTAACAAACAAAGAAAAAAGAACATAAACTGTTGCAAACAATACAATAAGATAGTTCACCTGTAATGTAATTTTAGTTTCATAGTCTTAATAATTTTTCAGTTGCTCTTCCTAACATTTAATTTTTTTTCTGAGGCCACAATTTTATTTTTATTCTTAGAGAGATACTGTCATGTGGAATTTTTTTTTTCTTTTCAAAATGCATCAGTTAATAGTGCTTTTCCATCAGAAATCTGCATTGAAATCTTTCTCAAAAAAAGCAAAAAGATTTTTTATATTTACTTTTGAAATCTGTCATGTGACTTGTGCTCTGATAAACTTCAGTCACTCTTTACTGTACTGCAAGTTGGAGTGATATCACCCTTCCCGTTCCCCCCCCCCCAGCAGCCTTACAACAGAACAATGGGGAGGTAACCAGATAACAGCTACCGAACACAAGATAACTGTCTGGTAGATATAAGAACAGCACTCAATAGTAAAATTCAGGTCCCACTAGGACACATTCAGTTACATTGAGTAGGAGAAACAACAGCTTGCTGGAAAGCAGTTCCATCCTAAAGTGCTGGCTCTTTCTGAAAGCACCTGACCAGGCAAAATGACCTGAGATGGCTGCCTACACACCAATGTTACAACTAAAAAAACTGCCTGGTTGCTAGCATAAAGAGGACAGCCACATACCTGCTGGACAAAAAAATTATGTATTATTAACCACAATTACAAAGTTGCCCTTACCATTTTACTGACCTTTCCAATTCTACAATTAATTTACACCCCAAGCTATAAAACTTCTGATTTAAAGGCTACTTGCCATCCTTTTTATGCTACATTGTTGCCTTGTTAAAGTCATACTGACAGGACCTTTTGAAAACGTGAACCGATGTCCAGAGAATGCAGAGATATTTATTACTGGTAGAGAATAAATACATTCTTAGTGAAGTATTGGGCAATGTTGGAGTTATAGCCAACACTGCCCTATGCAATCAATCCCTTGCCTGATTCGAAGGACTGGTATAAAAAAAACTTCTAGTTATTACTTGCCATCCCTCACATTGCCTAATTATACTTTGCCATAAAACAAATCAATATGTCTATTATTTTATACTTTCATTATCTATCTTTCAACTTAAGGATTCTTTGTTATTTTAAAACAAAACCTTATTTGTAATGTACCAAGTACCTCATTCACCCTGTATATTATTATATCCGTTTTCCTATACCAAGGTAATAATAATTTTAAAGAATTATTATTAAGAAGGTGTAGTATTATTCCTTTGAATAAAATCTAAAAATGAAAACTGGACTGTGTGCAATAATTTTTGGTTTCCTGACCGAGATTTGTAGTGTTTGACCAGATACAGATGGTTAGATATCTGACACTACTGGTAACAAGATGAGATTCCATCTGTTCACTTCATAATGGATTTAATCCATGACCCCATCTGCACTCATAGTTCTCATATTCTAAGGACAAGATAATATTCTCACCCCAAACTGCTGGCCACACATATTAGGTTGCATATTGCTTTGAGAATTCTTCACAGATACAGCAATATGCACCTAGTATGTTATTATTCTATTACTTGTGGTGGTGGTGGTTGATGGCAGTAGTGACTTTGCACCTCTATAAGTGCCTTGATGTACAATATACAGTATTTGTAGCTTCACTGTACATCCCTCCACTGTGCAAAGTGTTCTCCATTTCAAAAAGGGGAGGAGGAGGAATTCTAAGAAGATTTACGGTAAAGACTAACTTGTACTTGTGTAGGAACTTCCAGAAAATATGTTGATTGTATGACCATTCTATATAAGTTTGTTGAGAGGACAAGTGAGGTGGATGCAGAGACATCTGTTACATGCTAAGAGGTGTCACTTTCTCCTGTTAAGGAGCAAAGTTCATTTTAAGGAACTTTAAATGAGACTACCAGCTATAACTTTATCATAACCATTTGTGCTTCAATAAGTAATGAACCATTCATTGGAATCCATCCTTTCCAAGTTATTAGAAAAGTTTATCTATTGGTTTTGAGAGCTACACCCCCATATAAAAGTTCCTAACATAACCGTTCAACAGTTAAAGTAGAGCTTGTACAGTAGGTATAAGACTTGCGAGAGAACTTAATTTCAGTTCATCAGGGTAAAATCATTACCCACTAACTGCCAATGGCATGGGGTATTCATTGTATTTATAGCCTGTGCATTTTCCAGCATTTCCTTTCTCTGCTGACTCCAGTCCAACGCACACACCCTAAATATGGGTGGTTTTGTATCAGTGTACACTTTTTAAAAAAATGCATATCCAAATATAAGGCTAACTGAGAAATAAACAATCAAGACAGAAAGAATAGGAGCATAAAGTGCAGTACTTATTGGTTAAACTCGTTCTGCACCCAGTGTCAGTTTTTACTCTAATGTGTTCAGTAACCATAGGTTTAGTTGCCCTTTAAATTGGGATTAAGTTAAAAAACAGAAGTAACTCATGCACTGTGTAGGAAATAGTGTTGAATGTTTGTATCCTCATGGGGTACTATTCCTCTGATGAAGCTGATTGACAGCGAAACACGTCAGGCAAATACATTACTTACTGCCTGAGTGCAGACACGAGGGAGGCGAATACTGGCTACCCAAACAGTGCGAGTATGAAACCCAGCTGCTCAACTCTAAATTGTGAAATGACTGACTTTAAAAGCACAATTTTAAGTGCATTAAGGTTACACACTATGGGCAACGTGCCTAGATTTTGAACTTCATTTTAGATCGCTGTGTGGCAGAACAGATTATGCAGAGAATAAGTTACCTATTTTGATGGGCAAATTGAAAAGTGCCACTCTGTAAGTAGGTAAGGTGTTGGTGGAAGTATTTTTCATAAAAATAAAAAAGGCAGGCACTTGCAAACACCAATTTTCCAGGCAGGCTTGTCAAGTAGTTTATTTCAGTGCACAAGGATTCAGCCTCAAGCGTTTCATATCATTCAGATACTTAATCATAGGCTAAGATTTACTAAATTCACATGAAGGAATCGAATTTTCAAAAAGATTCAAATTCGAATTTTCAAATATTTTTTAACTCCACTTCGACCATCAAATTTTGAAAATTCGATTGAATCGAATGATTCAAATAAAATTCTATTTGAATATTCGTCAGTCGAATTTCTTGCCCTTTAAATTTTTATTCCACTGCCTAGTTCGCCAGATTAAACCTACCGAATCGCTATTAAACCCTATGGGAAGCTCCCATAAGGTTTATTTTTTGCATTTATAGATCGAATTAAAAAAATTCAATTGAATGGTGAATCGATTCGTTTGATTAGAACAATTTAATCTTTCGATCTATTTTTTTTTTATTCGATCGATCGAAATTGCGGAAGAAACCTTCAAATTCGATATTCAAAAGTTTCAATTCGATTGGTCGAATTCAAGGGTAAATTCACTCTCGATTACGACCAATAGAAAATCTGCCTCTAAGTGTTCACATTTCCAATAGGATATTTAAAACCAGAGTTTGACAAAATGCAGCGTCATTAACAAGGTAACACAGACTTTTGCAATTGGAAGCTGTAAAGCTGGCCATAGATGTAAAGATTTTTGAAAGATCCAATGGTTATTGTGAGACCACGATTGTCTCAAAACGATCGTTTAAAGTGGACCCGTCACCCCAAAAAAATATTCAGAATCCTATTTTATCACACTAGTCAAGCAAAATGAACATTAATTACACTATATAAATTACAGCGCTACGAAATAACTTGGCGCTATAGAAATACATGTTAATAATAATATTTGAATCTTGTTTTCTTCAGTCTGGGAATTCATAATTATAGCAAGCAGGCAGGAGCCATTTTGTGGAAACTGTTATTAAGGCAAGCCTTGCATCATCTCAGAATCTTGTTTGTGCACCAGAATGGGGGACCTGATGTCTATCCCCATGTCCTGGCTACACAATTAAATGGTTAAGAGAACTGGGGGAATGTGTGGGGAGCAGTGGCATCTAGGAAGTGCAGAATGGAAAGTGAAAGTAATTATCTGCCCCGCCTCTATGCCTAAGGCATAGAGGAGTGGCAGAAAATATTTGATTGACAGCTGAGATTTTTAAATGAGCTTAAAACAGCTATGAATGCTTAAATACAAATTTGAAATTGGATTTCATGTTTAATTTGAAAAGGACTTTTATTATACAGATTTTTGTGACTGGGTGACGGGTCCACTTTAAATGTCCAATGTGTCCATCAACTAAAAAGACCATTTCAGGCGATATTGCCAGCAAAATTGAAGGATCGCTGCCTGCTTGGCCCTGCAAACATAGACAGATTGCATTGGGACCGATAAAGAGATTCTAAACTGGCAGATCAATTTTCAGACCGCTGTCGGACAACAAATCGTAAGATGTACGATCGTTCAAATCCCACTAACTGCACGATAATATAGTATAATATATTTTCACAGTGAACAATAGGAATTTTTTTATGCGATAGTACACATACATATGTAAACAAATGCTTAAAGGACACCTATCACTAAAATAAGTTATATAGGTATCAGTACTTTTTTTAAAAATAAAAGTCCCCTGCCAGGCAAACTGTCATGGCGGCTCGCACCGGAAACTCCCTCCTGGTGCGAGTTTGCCTGCGCTGGCGGGGAGCATTTAAAAAAAAAAAAAGTACTGGTACCCCCAACCGGAATGTGGGCTCTATCAGCTTGCACCTTTGGTTGGGGGTAACTTTTTTTAGCGATAGGTGCCCTTTAATAAGCTATTCATTCTTATTATGAAAAATATGTAGTTCTTAAATTTTACATTTTAGATATTTGATAATGTGGAATTGTTACAGCACCTATACATTCAAACTTATTAATTCCCACATGTAGGGTCATTTAGAGCCAGAAAAGATGGTATTTTATTTTTTAGAGAGATATGAATAAGATACATGTCCTTTGTATTAAAAGTAGCATGTTAAATCCTACTCAATATTCATTCCTAAAGGAAACCTTGTTGCCAGGGTAAAGATCCATTTGGTTTCAAGGTATAGGAGTTCCTTAGTGATGTCCCCCCCCTCTTTGATCCAGAGACACCCTTTCTATACCCATTATAGAGAAATATTCCAAGTTCTTAGAACTACAAAGATTGAAATGTTTGTGCACATTTATTTCATTATTTTTTATATAAGTTATTTATGTGTTATCTGGCCCTCTCTTTCAGTGTCCTGCTTGTCTGGCCAACATACTGTTTTCCACAGTGTAGGCAAGATATTAAATTTATAATATTGTGTGTATTACAATTTATATACAGCTTAATTTCTTAAGTGGTATGCGACATAAAATTATCTCTGACTGTTAAATACTAGTATATATATATATATATATATATATATATATATATATATATATATATATAGGAAGTATTTTTTTATTGTTTCCTACACAGTGCATGGGTTTCAGCTGTTTTTGAACTGAATGACAATTTAAAGGGCAACTAAATCTACATTTACTGAACACAGAGTAAAAATTTACATTGGGTGCAGAACAAGTTTAACCATAAGTATTGCACTATATGCTCCTATTCTTTCTGTCTTGTTTGTTTCTCCTTTAGCCTTGCAGCGAGGGGGTTTGCATTGTGAACCATAGTAGAGAAACTTTGTGAAAATCGGAAGGGTAATCTCTGTTAAAGATAATTAATCCCATTTGAGGCTAGTTGACTGCTTAAAAAATGTCAGCCACAGCCAAACACTAACTATTAAACAGGAGATACAGTATGTGTCATTTTCATTCTACATATTCTCTACAAAAACAACTTACATTTTGCTTTTTTATTTTTGTAAGAATAATGACAGTTTCCCTTTAACATTTAGCCAGTTACCCGAAATACTAAGGAGTCAGTGTTATCTGAATCTTGCAAAACATGCTTTGATTTAATTGAATCCCCAATGCTGCATTTAGCTCATTCACAAACTACAATCCCTGTCATTCACTAACATATATATTATACACCTTCCCAATATAAGGTCATACCATTTTCAGTGGTTATTAGGGTTGCCACCTGGCCGGTATTTTTGATGGTTATCCCAATGTTATTAATAGGAAAAAAAGCCAAATATATATGAAGGCCGGTATTTTTTTCAAGAAAAGGTGGCAACCCTAGTGGTTATTAAAGGGGTGGTTCACCTTTCAATTAAAAGGTAGTATGTTATAGAATGGCCAATTCTAACCAACTTTTCAATTGGTCTTAATTTTTTTATTTGTTATGGTTTTTTAATAATTTGCCTTTTTATTACTCACCTCTCCTATTTATATTCCAGTCTCTTATGCAAATCAATGCATGGTTGCTAGGGTAATTTGGACCCTAGCAACCAGATGGCTGAAATTGCAAACTGGACAGCAGGCTGCAGCTGAATAAAAAGCTAAATAACTCAAAAACCACAAATAAAAAATGAAAGACAAGTGCAAATTGTCTCAGAATATCCCTCTCAACATCATACTTAAAGTAAACTCACTCAACATTAGCCCTGATGCTCTGTCTCGGCTCTCATTGCTATTTTCTGCACTACTAAGTCAGCTGAAAAACACTGTTTACGTTTACTTTGGATATTTGTTTTCATGGGGCAGCGTATTTCCTACTGCTTGTGTCATTGTCTCTAATAGACTTTATATAAATACGTTCGTGTTTTTCATCCTGTGCTTAGGATTCTTTGTCCCGCTCGGTCGGCAAGTATGAATTTGACGTCACTAGTTTGCGCCCCGTGCTGACTGAGTCGCTTGCTGAAGCTGTCAGTGGCCGGGTCACCTCTGCGTCTGTCCGAGAGTCCAGCATGTACCGAGCATTGAGTACCGGGAGGCAGAAGGGGGTGAGTAGTCTCTGACCAGTCGGTCTCCTCTAATTAAAGTCGCACTTTGCGTTGGTTACACAGCAAAGAAACATCTTCTATAATTTGCTTACACTCGCTGTCACAATAATAGTAATTTACTCATTTCTAAGCATTGTAGAAGTTGATAGCTAAGTAGCTAACATGCCCCTCTCCAGCAGAACAATGTGGAGCTGACCCTCTGTCTTTCTGTCTATGACCCTCTGTCTTTCTGTCTACAGACCCCAACTCTGCGCAGATTCCTCAGTGCCCTGGTTATTGCAGAGCATGACACCCAGCAGGTAACACCGGTCACTCTCAGCGCCATAACTGCTGCCAAGAGACTTGGGGGAGATGTAGCCTGTCTGGTGGTTGGGACCAACTGCAGTAAGGTAAGTTCTTTGTAATAAGAGTGCAGCCATTCCTTTATGATTCGGGGGGGGGGGG
>CM044435.1:81981255-81993932 GCA_024363595.1 Xenopus borealis | reverse complement strand
GTTTCAGTCACATTTCATCAAGATTTTACATCACAGCATAGGTAGAGGTAGAGGGTTGTAATTTAGCCAGCCTGCACAAGATCTTTCCTTCCTTCCTCTTGTTTCCTACTATGGTGTCTGTGGATGTGGCTTGTACTCCTTACTCCTCAAAATTTTTATTTATATAGGTAATGCTTTATGTACTGTGAAGTGTGAGGAGTCTGTCAAGGTATTTTCTATAAGAGGGACATCCTTTGAGGCTGCACCACCATCAGGAGGAAGCGCAACCTCAGACACAGGTAAGACTAAGCTTTAATTGGAATGCAGTGGATGAATTAATCTCCAGACACTTAATGTTTAGCCCATTGTTCCAGGATGTTGCTATTGTTCAGATGGTTTTTTTTCTGTTTTGGGAACCAGTCGTTGAAAATATTTTACTAATATAAATCATGGTTCTCTTGGTTTATTTAAAAATAAAGTATAATGAGATGATGAGGTTTTCCAAATGTGCCTCTATGCTGTGTTAATTAAGTATTATTGTACTAACTATTTGAGCAAAAATATGTTTTATAAAAGTTATGCTGAAGATTTTGAGATTTAATAACCCTTTTAAATAATCATGTAATATTCTCCCCAGTATTCTCATTAATTTCATAACTGATGTCACAGTCGATTTGCTACATGTCCATAGATGCTAAAAATTAACCCTACACTTCTCTAAAGGGGTGTGTGAATAGAAACAGTTTGTATAAAATGAGTGAGACACAGCTAGATTAAATGACACACCCATGTCTTAACACTCTTCCACCCCTCCCTCTTTTTTTAAAAATAGAAGGTCAAAAATAAATCACTTTAAACAATGTATAGATTACCCTGAATCATAAGCATGGGGGTATCTCCCTGTGTGACAATTGGTACATGGGGGGTACATTTTAAATGGGAAGGGGTTTTGTTTTCTCTTGTTATTGCAAAAAGACATTTGGCAAATTGACATCCTTTACTTGCAAAGTGCTATTCTACCCTTTACAGCAATATAGAAGCTTAAAAATATGAGTTCTTTATTATAGACTTTGGTGTAACAAAGCAGGTTCCTGTATTTACAGACTTACAAGTGTAAACCATGTTATTGGAAAATCATTGTTCTAATAAGGGCTTTTACCCAATTTCTTTAGTGGCTCCACCTGCACCAGTTGGATTATCTGAGTGGCTTAATCAGAGTTTGACAAAGAGCGACCGCCCAGAGCTGACTAGTGCCAAAGTTGTTGTATCTGGAGGTGAGAGACTCGCATTGCAAACTGTTAAAGGAAAACTATACCCCCAAAATGAAAACATGAGCAACAGATGAGTTTATATTAAATTAAGTGGCATATTTAAGAATCTAATCAAACTGGAATATATATTTAAGTAAATATTGCCCTTTTACATCTCTTGCCTTGAACCACCATTTCGTGATGGTCTGTGTGCTGCCTCAGAGATCACCTGACCAGAAATATTTCAACTCTTAACTGTAACAGGAAGAAGTGTGGAAACAAAAGACAAAACTCTGTCTGTTAATTGGCTTGTGTGACCTAACTTTATAGTTTGTTTGGTATGTTTGTGTGCACCGTTGGATCCTAGGATCCCAGGAGGCTGTCCTTATTTTTTAAAATGGCAATTTTCTATTTATGATTACCCAATAGCACATGCTACTAAAAAAGTATATTATTATGAATTGAGTTGCCACCTGGCCGGTATTTTTGGTGGTTGATCCCAATGTTATTAATAGGAAAAAAACATAAATATATTGGAAGGCTGATATTTTTCTCCAAAAAAAGGTGGCAAACCTAGTTACAGTAGATGATGTTACTTCTTTTAAATAGAGTCAACTACAGTGCCAGGATATTGCATACTCTTTGTTCTGGTTACCACAGTCTCTAGAGGCAAACCAGTATCTTCAATAGTGATTGACAAATTGACTGTATATGCACATCCAATATATAGCTGACTGCCTATTTTCCATTTTGTAAATTAAAACACGCACATAGTACAATAATGTTGGAAAATATGAAAATGCAATATTATGGCCCTGTGTAGGGTGTGCTACTGCCATATAACTATGTTTTAGGAAACAAGCAGTCCAGTTGTGTATCACTTGATTTCCAAACACATCCCACAATTTTAGATTCTTGGCTAGATGTCATTGCATATTCAGTGATATCTCTTTTAATTTATACCTGGTCATTTCTAGTTCTTGAATGCATAACAAAGTAGTTTAATCTCTGTTTAGAACAGTTACCCTGAGGGGCATACACTTTGTGCTTTATCATTCATTCATTCATTCATTCATTCTACCCTTTGGTGATGGCCCAGACACATGAATCTGGTCTGGCAGTCAGCTGGGTAGGCCTTGTAAATGCTTATGTAAGTAAAATTCACTTCATACAATGTACACGTTTTATGTAACACCTTTATGCCTAATATTTGGCATTGTTTATTCTGATTGGTGACACTGCCTGGAAAATAGTTTGAGAGACACCTAGATTTTTGAAAGTGCTATTAGCTTATGATTTATTTAGCTACAGTGTAACATGGTTGTATAAGAAGCCACTGTTATTTGACCTTTTGTCTGCAGGATATGGATGTATACATTGTGCTGGCAGTATGATCTGCACATTAAGATTCGGTTGTACTTTTTCTAGGAAAGAAGGATAAAAAGCATTCTGAGCATCTACCAGTCAGATATAATCTAGGCAAATATCCGTATTATTAAATACGCCCTTATTACTCTTTGTGTTTTATTTTAGGACGAGGTTTAAAGAGTGGAGACAATTTCAAGCTGTTATATGATCTGGCGGATCAGCTGAATGCCGCAGGTAATTTATGTATGAGAGAGCCTCACTGTAAACCTATAGGGAGTGCATATATAGATCATAACTGTATTATCAGCTACCGTTTCCCAGGTTTAGAATAACTAAAGAAAAATATGTCCTTTCCAGGAAAGAAGTCTCTATTCCATGAATATATTGTGACAGATACAGATGTGTATCAATTGCTGACTAAAACATTTGTACATTCTGGACAGCCATGTAGTGTGATACAGGGGTACAGTTGCTGGGTCCTTAACGAAAACAGCAATATTTAATAATGTACACTTAAATAGGGCCCCAGAGAAAGATGCAGATTTTTAATGACAGCAGAAACATTATACCTGTAGGGTTTTAGATAAAACAGGCAGTTTTAGGGAAGAAGTAATGTGCATATGTCTGCAGTTTAGTTAGGCTGCTGCTAAAGTTGCGGTACATTATGTCACATATTGGCATTTGTAAATTGTTTTATTAATGTCTTGCTGCAGGTGTAAAGCCTACAATTTTGAGTTCAGGGGTTGATCAAATATCATTGTCTGTTTTGTTTGTAGTTGGTGCTTCCCGTGCTGCTGTGGATGCAGGCTTTGTACCCAATGACATGCAGGTGGGACAGACAGGCAAGATTGTTGCTCCTGTAAGTATTTCTAAGTGTTAGGCTAATGGCACACTAGACGCAGCCTCAGCTTCTCTCTGCCTGAATTTGTTGTGTGTGGAGGATAGAAGTTGATATCAAGCACACCCATTTGCTTTGTCATGACAGGCACAGGGTCGACCTGTGTGAATAATTGCTGTGCTGGAATAAGTAGCAAAGTACATTCATCTGAAATCCGACAGACATATTGTTATACTATTGGCTTATCCACAGACCTCATTAGAATCAGCATTAATTAGATATGACTACCATGGGTGTGGTCTGTATGCATTATCAATATCGCAGTTAACCTGCAGTTGTTAGATGCACAATGCAAATCAAACTCCATGAAAAGATGCACTGGTAGATGCAGTGGTACTATTTTTTCCAATGGAAAACAAATTTAGAGGGTTATAAATAAATGCACTCGTAGTTTGCACCTGTCCTGTAATGGCTGTGCTAAAGGAACCAAAACATGTTGATGTGGGGGGAACATGTGAAAAGTTTAATAACTTTATCAATATTTAGACCAGTGAGTGCCTCCACTTTCTACAATAGTGAGATACATTTTGGGAGATGCAGCCGGGACTTGGCTGGCTTGGCAGTATACCCCCCCCCCCCCCTTTGCAACATAAATGCATTCGAGTTTGGGCTGAAAAAACGGTCTATTGTTTTAATCACATAAAAGAAATGAAGTTGAAGCTATTCCATGATTTCATTCATTTTGGAATGCCATAATCATTAATAAATATTGTGTTATGTAGCACTGAATCTGGATTACTGGCCCACAGATACACCTGTGTGTTTACCTATTCTTCAAAGTGACCTTTGTGTGACTAATTTTAGCATTTATAGTCGGATAATTTGTTACCTCATCTGCTTCAGTGAAAAGCGACTAGTGACTTTGTAGATTGTTTCTTGCTTCTTTAATTGTGATGGATACTAAAATTCTTTGCTCGTTCATATTGTGTAGAATGTGATATCTACAGTTATAGTTCATCCTGGATATAGCACAGACTTGGGTGTCTGGATATGTTATTCCAGGGAGATTTGGTAAGTGATAAGGTAAATCATTTGATAATCTGTGCATAATTCAGTCTAGTAAGAAAAGTGTGGGGGCTATTGGGCAAAGTTGGGTTGACTGCAGCATCCTTTAAAGCAGGGGTCCCCAACCTTTTTTGCTTGTGAGCCACATTTAAATTTAAAAAAGAGTTGGAGAGCAACACAAGCATGAAAAAGTCCATGTGGATGTCAAATAAGAGCTCTGATTGGCTTTTTGGTAGCCCCTATATGGACTGGCAGCCTACAGGAGAGAATGTTTGGCAGGACATCTGTTGCAACCAAAACTTGCCTCTAAACCAGTAATTCAAAAATAAGCACCTGCTTTGGGGCCACTGGGAGCAACATCCAAGGGGTTGGAGAGCAACATGTTGCTCGTGAGCATTGGGATATATAGTGAGTAATATACCAAAGCAAAAATGGGTTTAGTGGTCTGTACAAAAACTATAAAATTGCTGTATGTCCAAAAATTTTAAGGAAAAGGAACTCCAGCAGATTTACTGCACGTTTATTCCAGGTAGTGGCAACACAACAGGTTTTGGGTCAGAACCCTTTATCAAGTGAAAAATGTACTCCCTGTTGTATAATATATGGTTATTTTAAATCAAGGAGTTCCATGTCCATATAAAAGCAAGAGGCCGAAGACTTAGTGCTTTTGTACAGGTGGTAGAACCTGAGGTGACTTCTAATATCATCATATTTTACAACAGGGGTACATTATTTATTGTAATAAACAAATTTCAGTGAGTTGTGACAGAATTGTCATCACTAAGCACCAGTTGTAAGTGATGATATCACTCGGCATTTATATGTATAACATTTACAGGATATTCATGGATTTTGTATATTAGATGGTGATAAAGAAGTCTTCTACAACTCTCACAGCAACTGCTAGCCAGGCCAGGGTAAATGCAGAGTGGCGCTATCATTGTCAGCAGAGCAGGTCATTTCATTCTGAGGAATTTGCAGTATTCTACTTGTAAAAGGCAGAAAATGTTATCTTTTTAAACTGCTTTTATGATTTTCAAATGTTAGCTCTTGAAGGATTTTAAAGAAAGAATGATGCTTATTTGTCGATTCGTTCTGCTCTCTAATTCTGGTATAAACCTTTGTAAGATCGGTCAACTTAAGGTGAAGGTACAGGGGAATAAAGTAGAAAGCAAAGTGTGGGTACCCCTGGGTAAATTGTATATTAAAGAACAGTAACGCCAAAACATGTGTATTAGGTAAGGAAAATATAATGTGCTGTTGTTCTGCACTGTACATGCGGGGTTTCTCTTATAGTTAATATAAACAAGCTGCTCTGTAGCCATGGGGGTAGCCATTCAAGCACAGGACACATAGTAGATAATGGATACTCTGTAGAATCCCATTGTGCATTTCTGTTATCTGCTGTGTAACCTGCATCTTTTCTCCTTTTTTCAGCTTTGAAAATGCAGTCAGCATCTGAAAATAAAACTAAGTGCCTACAAATCAGGGGAAGGCTATAAAAAGATTTTAGAACAAGAAGAACATTTAGTTGTCTGCACGAGGACCCAGCATTTACCTGCAGGATAAGCCAGGATTTACCATTGTTGTGGTCTGATATTTTTGCCCAAAGGCAAACTGATTGGATCATAAGGATATCACCTAGCTCGAGGTGGCCGTGTCTGGGAAAGAGCCGTATTTTAGGTATAAGATCTTTAGGTGAATGGGCAGGTTAAAAAATATGTGGGTCCATCTTAAACGTGTAAGACAGCCCAAGAAGATCTTAGAAATAGAAGTGATATGAAAGAAAGAGTGGGCTGAAAGCCCTAAAACTATCAAAAGACTTAGCTGGATACAAAAGGGATTTACAAGTTGTGATCCATGCCGATGTGGGAGACTAAATACTGACTGCCCAAGCTTTTGTCTTGAAAAATAAAATATAACTGTGCATTAACATTGGCAAATAAGTTGTTTTCCAACACACTGTTTCCTGCAGTAGTTTTTCCTGCTCTTCACTTACAAAATGAACTAAACGTAGTAATTTGGCCAGTGGTGCCAAAACTTTTGCAATTCAACTGTATGACTCCACTTCTAACAGCAAACAGGGTTAATCATTGAGATTAAAGGGAAGTTCAAAATGCGTCGGCCAAATAGCTTTTATGTTTAACCCCTCGGGACCAGCACATCAACTGCTTTCAGCTAAATGCACTGACATATGAATATTTTACAACAATTTAATGTTTTTCCGGCTGCCCCCAAGGACTCGTGAATCAATTTGTGAAGCCTGTACTATTGCAGTTAAAGGCTGACTTAGATAATTCAGGATGAAAGAGCCTGTCAGCCCAGAGCTTTTTAAAGGGTTTAATAAGGAAATAAAAAAATGCCTCTATCCTTCCATCGTCTGCTTAAAGTTTTATGGATGGAGTTTGTTTCACACTCTGCTGGCCAGCAAATCACACAATTATTTCAGAGTGCTTTGTGTTTCCTTGTTTCTCAACAAAATGCTTGTGTCCCTGCAGCTCTTGTTCAACCCTCATGACTGTCAGGGTGTGTTGGGAGCTGTAGAACTACAAAAGGATGCCTGCAGACTGGCTTTCCCAGTTTTATCCTTTTCTTTTAACCTTGCACCTTACTATTGCTATTATATATGTTCTGGGATAGCATATTATTGTCTCTGAGAGTACACCCACCCACCTTGAGTAATGTCAGAATATACATTCAAATAACTGTTTTATCCATTGTATTGTACTACTGTTTTCCCTGAGTTAAATGGGAAGCATTACTGTCATTTGTTATATCAGTTCCATTCCCAGAACAGTTTTGACTGATTTTATTTCATTTGATTGTAATGATTCATTTTTAAACGGAAAGTATTAGTATGGTAAAGAATGGCCAATTCTTAGCAACTTTTCAATCAGTCTTCGTTATCTGTTTTCTATAGTTTCTGAATTTCTTGCCTGTATCTTCTCTTTCTAGCTTTCAAATGGAGGTCACTAACCCCTTCTAAAAAACAAATGCTCTGTAAGGCTAAACTTTAATTCATTGTTATTGCTACTTTTCATTACTCCTCTTTCTATTCAGACCTCTTTTAATCCTATTCCAGTCTATTATTCAAATTAGTGTTAAGGTAATTTGGACCCTGTTAATCGGATTGCTGAAATCGCAAACTAGAGTGCTGATCTTTGAACTATATGATTCTGTATATATTTGTGATTCTTCTTCCCCATGTATAATTTTTTATATATATATATATATATATATATATATATATATATATTAGTACTGTATAGCGATGCTTCTCTTTAACAGCGCGTTACAAATAAAGTTATACATTCATACATACGTTCCTACATTCTGATTTGCAAGGAGTTCTTTTTATCTTTTCACAGGAACTTTACATTGCTGTTGGGATCTCAGGAGCTATTCAGCATCTGGCTGGAATGAAAGATAGCAAGGTAATTCTGTAATGTATAAGTTGTTTGGGGGAAGAAATATCTAAAGGTGACCATTTGATGTATAGGTTGAATAGAAAATGTGTACAATAATAAAAAAAATTATATTTTCTTTAAAAATGAACAATTAGGAGCAAGAGGCTTCATGCGCATTGGGGTTCTAAATGTGCTTTTATTGTTACTTCTTGTATTGGTTACATCACTTTAAAGAGAAGAAAAGTTAAAATTAAGTAAGCTTTATCAGAAAGGTCTATATAAATACACCAGTAAACCCTCAAAGTAATGCTGCTCGGTGTCCTCAAAAGAAACACAACATTTATTTCCTACAAATGTGTACATATGGGCTTCTGGATTAAACATCCAGGTCTATTACTTGAGCATGCTCCGTTTGCTCCTCTCTCCTGCTACCCCTCCTGGCTGTAATCTGAGCCCAGATCTATGAGTGAGCAGGGATAGACTGTGGCAGGAAATGATGTCACACCAAGCTAATATGGCAGCTGCTATGCTAAACAAACCAGGACCTTCGAAAGCTGTTTACTCAGGTATGGTAAAGCATTCTGCAGAATAAATACTGTTCTACTATTGTTTAGGCTAATCTATTGGCAATAAACTGCTTTGGTAGCTTTCCTTCTACTTTAATGGCAAATGCCATGGTTCTGTCTGCACCCATAGAAACCCCCCAGGAAGGGCATGCTGCTGTATTTTAAGCTCATGTAGCAGATGGCAGTATTTCTGATTCCATCCCAATTGGACAACCCTGGCACATCATCAAGAACTGTCAGGGGCACAAACTTGGTTTTAGTCATTCATTTGCCTCATTTGATAGCAAAGAATTGGAGAAAGTATAAAACAAATGCCCCATGCCTAGAGAGTCGTTTCTATGATAAACTCATTATCCATAACCTTGCAATTCCTTAGAGTTAATTTATATTATGTGAATATATCCCTGTGCAGTCCCACTACAACTTTTAATATGATTAAAGGATTTTAAAGTAAAGAAAATATCATGTAGTGTTGCCCTGTGCTGTTAAAACTGATCTGTTTGCTTCAGAAACACTACTATAGTTCATATAAACAAGCTGCTGTGTAGCAATGGTGGAAATTGAAAAATGACTATATGTCACAGGATAAGTAATGGATAACAGATAACATTATGTTTTACAGAGCTTATCTGCTATCTGCTGTGTAACTTGAGCCTTTTCTCCTTGGAATGGCTGCCCCCATGGCTACACAACAGCTTATTTATATAAACAATAGTAGTGTTTCTGAAGCAAATACAGCAGTTTTACCAGTGCAGGCCAACAATGCTTTAGATTTTATTACTGTAAAACAATTTCAGTTTTTGATGTTACTGGTTCTTTAAAGACTTAAAACACTGGAATTCAATCTCAAGGTAACACATTTCTTTTGATCTGCATCTGTTTTACCGATTATCCTGTATTTCCTCCCTTTGTAGCTTGTGCAATGTCTTTGCCCAAACCCAAGCTATTCCTCATACCCTTGAGCTGTGATATCACCACCCCTTTCCATTGGAGTCACACAAACCTCATGTGTATTGTAATCTATATTTTGCAGACTATTGTTGCTATAAACAAGGATCCTGAGGCACCGATCTTCCAGGTGGCTGATTATGGTCTGGTGGCAGACTTGTTCAAGGTAAATTGATTTAAATCTCTATGTTTTCCCTTGTGACTGCCCCAGAAGCATGTAGTATCAGAGACACAACTTGTAGCCTAAAGACAATCAGAAATTGATTAGAACAGGTATAGGATCTATTATCTGGCTAGTTTGGGACTTGGAGCACCATGTCTAACATCTATTAAACAGAAAAGCAATTCTTTTATCAGTATAAATGTATATGTGACTAGATAAAATTGCAAAGCGTTGTCTTACTTGTTTCAATATTTTTATAATAAAATGAGTGCCAGCCCCAAAATAGGAGGTTAGCAGCCATAGGCACTGGAGTGACATCACCCCAGTAATTATACATGTCCTTTCCTTTAAAGGAGAAGAAAGCCCAACCCCCTACACTCACACACACTATTTTAGTTTTACGTTTGTTGGTTTTGTCTTTTTTTAGATTCTTTCTATAGTCTATGGAATACATATTACACACATAAGGCTTGTATTAGCTCATATTGAGCAACATGTATCTTATAGACTGTAAATTTCTAGATACATATATACGTGAGTCTTTGCTTTTAGTAATGGTGTGCCCTCCTTGGGCAGCCATAACTGCAACTAAACATTTCTGGTAATTGTTGACCAGTCCTACCAATCAGCTTGGAGGAATTTTAGCCCATTTCTCCTCAGAATAGCTTCAAGTCTACATGGGCTTTCTCACATGAACTGCCTACTTCAGGTTTTCCTCAACCAAATATCTTTCTAAAACATTAAATTGGTAGATACATTTGTGTCTTAGGGGTTGTTGTCTTGCTGCACGTCCCACTTTCTCTTGAGCTTCAATTCGCTAATGAATACCTGGACAATGTGCTGGTACAACTGAGAATTCATAGTCCCATAAATGATGGCAGTCTGTCCTCTCCAGAGGAAGCAAATCAGGTCCAACCGAAGACACTGCCACCACTTTGTTTCACAGTAGGGATAAGGTTTCTCTGCTGTAATGCAGTGTTTGACTTTCATCTAACAAATAACTTTTCATCTAAGCCATGCTGAACCTGCGTTCGGCGCTTACACACGTCTCATGGATACAACCTCCTTGAAAAGAATGAGTTGCGTCTAGACCTGCGCTCCCCTGCGGCTGAACGCAGCCAAACGGAACGCAGGTCACAAACGCCCTTGTGTAACGGCCTTAAGGATGGAAAAGTACCAGCAGAGAGTGAAAAGTTATAGGTGGGTAAGTGCAGGAGAGAATGTATCAGAGATTGGATATAGGAGGCGAGAGGGTATAGGGTCAAGGGAGCAGGTTGTGGGTTTTGAGCAGGCTAGAAGTTTGCTAACTTTGTCTAGTGTTGCTGGGTGAAGGAGTGCAAAGTGGATGAGAGTGGACTGCACATTAGTCTGAGATTGTTGTCAGATGGTTGCTCAGTCTGAGATTGATCTTTTCATTAAAGAAATTAGCAAGATATTGGGCAGTTATATTAATGGGTGGAGGGGGGCATAGGAGTGAGTTAAATAGAAATGTCACAGTATAAGGTTGATTAAAAATTAATACAGATAATAACTACATGGCAGCACAGAAACCAATGCAATTATCATCAGAATTTAATAATCAGCCCTGTAGCATCAGCTTATATTACAGGCCAACCTCATTTTCTGCTGGATAATTAGTGACAACCCCTAAGCTCAGCTTCTCAACAGCTGCTGAGAGTAGGGTTTAGTTCTTTAAGTTAAAGGTGAACAACCTCGCTTTTCATCCCATTGAATGAAACAATTTCCCCTTCAAATTAACTGCGAATCTTAGAGGTGCACATGTGTTTGCCACACAAAATTATGTAACAATCCTTTTCCTCAATAATATGAACTTGATAATATGTTGTCATTATGTAGTTTTAGGAAGTGTGTAAAAACTGCTTTGTCATATTTATGAAGAGATATTGAAAATTCCAAAGGGTTCATAAACTTTCAAGCACCGGTGTAGTAATATAGCTAAGGGCATGTCCTTCCATAGGCTGGAGTCTGTTTCTATTTGTGATTAGCCTATGGAGTGATCGCTCCGTCCCCAGCCCAGCGTAACTGAAACAACTCGGCAAGATGATTTAATGGTGTCAGAGGGTCGCATTGACTAAGGTTCACTGGGCTGGGGGCAGCTTTGGGAGACTTTCAGCTGCTTATATTACGCGAGCAGCCTCTCTTCACTGATACTAACATGTTCCTATTTTTATAAGAACGTGTTCCTATTTTTATAAGAATGTGTCAGTATCACTTTAATGTAAAGGTATTTCTTTCCCTACTGGATTCCTGTGACTGGCAGCACTGTTGCTTGTACATGACTAGGGACCCCCTCTTTTATAGGACCAGTGATGTGCAGAGATATGGCCATTTGGGAGAGGCAGGTAGCACAGCCAGCACTTAATGCTGTTCCTCAACTAACGCCTGCTGGCAGATCTAAGCCCCTGCGCTTGCAGCAAACAGCATGTAGACAATTCCCCCAGTACATATTGTAGAAGTGTATTAATTACACCTCCTGGAAATGTAGATATGGTTAATAATTGAAGGAATATTTCCATCAGAGGGGATTTGAAGTGAAACTGCGGGACATGTCAGAACAGGGATGGAACCTTATAACAAACATAGAGGGAAAATCTGGAAACAATACAAAAGTTACAGTTAAACAATTATCTTATACATGCAGTAGCAACAGCCGCAGTAATACCGGCAGCAGGAGCCGCAGTAATACCGGCAGCAGGAGCCGCAGTAATACCGGCAGCAGGAGCCGCAGTAATACCGGCAGCAGGAGCCGCAGTAATACCGGCAGCAGGAGCCGCAGTAATACCGGCAGCAGGAGCCGCAGTAGTAGTACTAGCAGCAGTAGTGAACTTGAGTCACTTTATTCCTGCTTCTCTAGCTCCAGTGCCCATGGTATAAATCCACAAGCAAGCTGTATGAATTTTGAACTGCTTGGTAGCAGAAATGCAAAACATGTTACACTTGACCACTGGCAGATTGCACAGCTGATGTTTAATCCGTGGGGGCAGATTTGTTCTAGGAGTCAGGGGAAAAATAGTAATTTAACCCTTTCACTGCCAGCCATTTTGTCCAAAACGGAACATCTACTGCCAAGCA
>CM044435.1:81952080-81968221 GCA_024363595.1 Xenopus borealis | reverse complement strand
ATGGGGGGGGGGGGTATTAGCTGCAGTAGCATAAAAAACAAAGCAGAGCCCATGATATTACTTTTTCCTGGTAATGCAGGTTCAATCACATAGGTGGATTGTTAGATGTTAATAAATTGAGCCCTAAATATGTGATCAGACAAGTGATCATTTATGCGAAATCTTTATCTCCTGAGAAAGAGAACCTGGACTGCTAAAGTAGTCTGTACAGTGAGGAAGAGCTCTGAAATGCAGCTTGGCTTTGATTCACAGTGCAGTGACCCTTAATTTACTGCACAAGCCTGAAGAGGAACCTAATGGCTAGAAGAACCAGTATTAAAATCTGATTAGGGACTTTTTACATCCTGAAACAATATAATTCTGTTTATTTACTTTCTAGAAGGTGAAGTTTAACAGGTAACTTTGCCTTATCGTGAAATGTTCCAAATCCTTCCTGGGTCATGCGGTTGCTGCTGTTTATTCCAGCTCTGTGTTTAGGGCTAGATGAACAGAAGGCTGCAGGTTTGCTCAAGTGAAGGTTGGCTGGATCCAGCTTCTTGTGAATTAAAGATGTATCTTCAGAAAAAGATGATAGGAGTTCCTTGTCCGCTACATTATTCACTGTGTGTCTGACAGTTTGGGCCAAAGGACAGTAATCTGTGGACTCTTCCCTGGTACTGAAGTCCGTAGATGAGCAAAACACCTGACTGCTAATGCTCTGGGCTAATGTTTCAGAGCTTTCAGGGGATCGGGACACGCTCCCTGACGTCACGCTGCCAGAGCTGCTGTTCTGTTCTGGGTTGATTTGTACTTCGTTTGAGTACAGGTCAGAGGATATGTTAGGGTGGTGATGAACATCAATGGCAGCCGTAGTGAATATGCACGTGCCAGGAACACCACTTTCTGCACACAGAGAAAAATGTATATGCATTACATATGCCTTCTCAGAGTCTAGATTGCTAGACTATATGGAAAATGCACTGATTAATGCAAACATATAGGCTACAAGAGAGAGATCACTGCTTCTTCTATTAGGAATTATTGGAATGGTTTTCACAAACTTAGCACATACGCAGTCAGCACATCATTTGTGCCTTAATCAGAGAGCTTTGTTTCTCTATGGAAAATAGTAAAGAAAAAATACAGCATGCAGGGGGTTCAATAGTTTAATCACATTGTAGCCCCCCCTAGTAGTAATGGAGGGTCCACTCTCTTTGGATACTTTAAAGATGATCATTTTCTGCAATTTGGGTATGTCCAGACACGTCATAAAAGGTGCTTAAAGGAAAACTATACCCCAGAACAATGTAGGTCTCTATAAACAGATATTGCATAAAACATAAAACCTTGCTTCATGTAAATAAACCATTTTCATAATATTACACTTTTTTAGTATCATGTGTCATTGGGTAATCCTAAATAGAAAATTGCCATTTTAAAAAATAAGGACAGCCTCCTGGGATCCTAGGATCCAACGGTGCACACAAACATACCAAACAAACTATAAAGTTAGGTCACACGAGCCAATTAACAGACAGAGTTGTGTCTTTTGCTTCCACACTTCTTCCTGTTACAGTTGAAATATTTCTGGTCAGGTGATCTCTGAGACAGCACACAGACCATCACAAAATGGTGGTTCAAGGCAAGAGATGTAAAAGGGCAATATTTACTTAAATATATATACCAGGTAGGTAAGATTCTTTAATATGTCACTTGATTTGATATAAACTCTCTCAAAAATTCATTTTCGGGGTATAGTTTTCCTTTAATAAACAAGAGTATTTAAATAACCTGCTTATAGCTCACTGGTTAATGCAGTCAATAGCCCAAACTAAAACCACATGCAGAAAACACTATATGAGTGCATGATAATTCTACTGTGGATACAAGTCAGAACTTGATATGTTTGTTGGTTAAGTGAACTCACCAAGTATCAATGTTGCCAGATATGCAGCACCTGGTACCAACTATATAGCACAGGGACATTCCCAATGTAAGGCTAAATCTATGATCGATAGATAATAACGCAATGTGTTTGAAAGGTCATTGATCCCCAAGGCCAGGTATTGACGGTTTAATTTATAATTATTATGTTGATTGTATAAAATCCCTATTATCTTCAAGTTACAAAATCTTAATAAAAAAAAAAAATAGAAATGTATAAAAATCTGTATACACAGCCCATGTCTAGGCTAATCTTTATATAGTCATACCCATACACACCACAAGTACAGACAAACTGGATTACAAATACAGCCATGAACCTTACCACTGCTGGGTTCATTATAATACTGTGTGATGTAATTGTTCATGTCGTCCTTCATAATGACTTCTGAAAAACAAAAGTACCACCCAGATGTTACAAAAAGTTGGGAGTGCACTGCATTATGGAACACAAGCAGAACCATTAAGCGGAAATCAAAAGGGGTGCAAACACTTTTTTTTTGTAACAGAGGAAAGTACAAAGCCTGATTTACACAATTTAAAATTCTAAATCCTAGTCTACTGGGTACAGCTGACACACAGTGTGTGGCTGTGTCTAGGAATAACAGAATAAAAGCGGGGGCAAGCATTCACAATTATTTATTGTGCCAGTATAACACAGTGAATAAGATTTGGAGGGGGCTGTATCTCCATGAAGCCTTAAATGTTATACCACTGCAACAGCTTGCCCCTAGTTGTGTGTGTGTGTGTATATGTGTGTGCTTGGCATCATGATGAAGATTCCTATGCACACTTGCTAGAAGAACTATACTTGCGGCACAACTGAATTTTTGCATCACTGGAAGAAATGATGATCTGCAGGAGGTCGCTGAAAAATCATATTCCTGTTTGATGAGAAACACCTGGCATCCTCCTGTGTCTGCACTCCCACCCACTAACTGAACTCCTTCCCCTGCTGCTCAATTCAGTTCTACTGCAG
This sequence comes from Xenopus borealis, assembly GCA_024363595.1. NCBI lineage: Eukaryota > Metazoa > Chordata > Amphibia > Anura > Pipidae > Xenopus > Xenopus borealis. The sequence continues at coordinate 81,965,319 of CM044435.1, read as the reverse complement.
TGTAACAATGGCACAGCCCAGATGAGAATGAGTCCAGTGTTGCTAGACATAAATAAGATTGAATACATTTGCAGCATACACATAGGGACTTTATAGGCGATTCAGCTGCAGCAGCTGAAAATAAAACCAGTCTGTTGGTATACAGCAGTTACTGTGCAATTTCTTGTCTGTATGTATTTACAGCACAGCTCTAAGACCAGCCATATAACATGACTTGAATTCTGTTAGGAAAAAGGCTCAAGCTGCATAAGTAGCAACCAATGAATACAAAAGTCTAAATGAATTGGGTGCTACTGGTATTAGACTTTTCATTCAGAATCCTTGGGACCTGGGGGTTTCCAGATAAGGGATCCTTCAGTAATTTAGAGCTTCATAATTTAGAGGCTCGTTCACCACCAAACAGCTAGTTGTTTTCAGATCAGATCCCCAGAAACAGTGACTTTTTCCAATTACTTTCTATTTACCGTTTTTCTGATATCGAAGTGTAATTTTTCACCTTCTAAAGCAGCTCTGGTCTAAACTGATACATTTAGATTATTTTTGTCCCTGCTGAGCAGAATCCCTGGGTTTCATTACAGGCAGCTGTTACAATAGTTGCTAATACTCCAGAGATGCTCCTGAGAAATGGATCGACTAAATGTTGCAAAATTGTAACAGTTTAGAGTGCACCTGAATTACTGAGCTGCCAGACTCAAACACCAGAGACATGAACATTCAACTATAATCTTAAGATTTTGGAAAAACAGTGAAAAATATATAATGGAAAGTAATTGAAAAAGTCTTGAGGAACAATCGGAAAACAATTTAACTGAAAACATTGTTTGGAAAGTGAACAACCCCTTTCAGTCTACTAGAAAATCAAGTAAATATGAAATAAACCCAATAGTCTGGGTTTGCCGTCAATAAGGCTTAATGATATCTTAGTTGGGATCAAGTACAAGCTACTGTTTTATTATTACAGAGAAAATAAAACATTTTTAAAAATTTGGATAAAATGGGAGTCTACAGGACAAAGCCTTCCTGTAATTTGGAGCTTTCTGGATAACAGGTTTCCAGATTATGGATCCCTGCTGATTTGCAGGTGCTACAGCTCTTATTGCAGCCATATTTGAAGAATGTTTGTGACTCCCTGGGAGCCAGATGCATCACTGGCCACTGGGAAAAGAAGTGTCGCTACATCACTCTGTGGTTTGCAGTTAGTTGTTGAACATTCTATTTGTACCACCCAGACAGTGCTGCCTCTTACTCCCATGCATCCTGAAGACAACAATCAAAGTTGACAGGAAGACAAAATGAGCCTGATCTGTTGGTCTTGGTTGAGGTTTAAAAGCTTTTTTGGCCATGTTGAGGCTAGATAGCCTGCAGTTAGGGGAGGGCTGGTGCTAATGGGAGAGCTTAGAAGAGCCTGAGTGTAGCTGAGGGCAGTTTGACTCATGCACAAAGGCTCGCTTATCTAATGTTCAATCCCATCATTGTTCTCATCTATAATTCATGCTAAATATTATCTGACCACAAATAGCCGCACAAACACCCATTCCATTTGGTAGCACAGCAGCTGGACCGAACAAAACAAACACAACTCTTTATACAGGAAGTGTTGTGATTTAAGGAAACCTATACCCCCAAAATATTTTGCATAAAACAGCTCATGGATCCGTTACCTGGAAACCAGTTCTCCCCATAGTTAAACATTAAGGGAAGGCTATCTCCCACACACTCAATTTCAATCAAATAATTCAAATGTTTTCTCTTCAATCATCCTAAAACCACTCCCAAGTAACCCAACAAAAGCTCTCTTCTCACCCAGCCAAAGTGCTACATTTTTGTACCTTTTTGGACTCTTTCACCCAGTCCCACAGAACCAACCCTTCCTGGCCAGATCAGCCTGGTGGCCCTTACATCGATGAATTAACACTATTTACATATACAACATTTTCTAGGGGTTGAATATTGGAAATTAATAATTACCATGAGGTAGCTCTGTAATATTCTCTGTGGCATCATCATCCGAGTCTCTGTTTGCGATCACCTTGAATCGATCATTTTGTTTCTGGAGTTCATGGGGGACTTTTAGAGCCCTTTCTCTCTCTGCAACCAGATCCAAGTCCTGTTGTGCTAGATGAGCCCTCAGCTGTCTAATCTCAAACTGGAAAGACAGAAATTAAATGACTATTAGCTTCATCCTTACAGAGTTCATTACCTGAGTAAAGGCTTCTTCAATTATTTTTTTGAAAGAAGTGGAAGCATTTGTGCCGTTACCATTGTTGGACACCAGAAAGGACAAACCATCACTTCCTGCCTGTTAGATATACTACAGGATAGATTTACAAATGGCTTAATTTCAGTAGTATAATTTAATAAAGAAGGCTGAGATTATGGCATCTTTCAGAGGATTTAAAAATAAAGATACAGTGCCTCTATAGCTTGATGCAAATCTGCACAACTATTGCTTGCGTATCCCTTTTAAATCTTGGTTTACCAAATATTGTGTCCAATTGAAAACTACAGGAAATATCAGAACATAATGACCTGCAGTATTAGGAGTTTAGAATGGCATCCCACCCATGGAAACCCTTGTTAGTATAATATAGCAAGTGGTATACTACAACAAGCTGACACTGGTCTTTATTTTTTGGGGCTGTGTTTTTTGATTGTATACATGAATCGTAGAAAAGATTTCATGCTTGGAATTTTTATCTGGTTGTCAGGGCTTATTTTCCATAACAACTATGCAGCAGTTAGGAAGGGAGGACAGAAGAGGAAGGAGCATGAGCAATAACAGTAATACAAAAAAAATCTAACTGAAAAGTTGCTTAAAACAGTAAATGTTCATCTATTATAGAAAAGAAAGAAATTGCTGTAGATACATGTATTTTATTAATAAATACAATTCTAATTCTATTAAAACATTATAAAATCTAATTATACCTGTAATACATTATTATTACAGTTCAAGACCCTCTACATCAATATGATGGCTATTTATATTGTATTTGCTTAGAAATTTCCACTGGCTACTGAAACAAAAAGAATTACTGCTGCCCACAACTGTGCTTGCCAGGGGGATCAGGAGGTTCCTTGAGAAATCAATAGGCTATCCAAGACATCGGCATATGCCAAGACTCTGATCCAGATGATTATACCAGCAATGGGCAGCAGGTAGGTGAGAGCCGGCAGTCTTTCCTATCAGTGTGATTCACAAAGTGAATAGAATTCAGACCACTTACACTTTTGCACTCTCTCATAACAATGTCCTCTGACAGTCGGTTGCTCTACTGGTGACAACTGGATTCTGTGTTCATATCGCTATAAACTGAAACTTTACAAATTAGCTGTAGTAGTACAAATACAGATATTCCGCAACTGCACTGTATTTGAAATATAAAGCTTAACCTAATCCGATAACAAAATGTTAATCGGAAACTGAACACAGATCAGTTGCTGCCATCTGCTGATAAGAATACAACACTATCAGTATCAGAAGCAGCTAAAAACTAAACTGAAGCAGTATCTGAACCAGTTTCAGAGAAAGAACAGACCAATAGCACTTCTAAATGAAGGAATGGAGCTGGACAGCAGCCCTGCACATTATTACACACAATAAACAAGAGCTTGGGCTGGGACTTACAAGGGAAGTTTAAATGAATTCAGAGCTAGGAGTAATGGTAGATTGATTAATTATTGGACAGAATTATTGGACAGAAATGCCATTGTACAGTAACGACAGCAAGACAAATATGGTCATGTATACAAATTCACAGGAGGAATCTGTATGTGTCTTAACCTATTATTTTCTACAATTTTTCTTTACACTTTGCCTTTCTCCCTCTCTGCAAACACAACAAAATGTTTTACCCCTTAATTCCAAGCAAGAATGTAGCAAACCCCAGAAGCCTAACCTACTAATATGATATTCTGATGTAACAGCTGTGCACATAGCTTAGCACACACCACTTCCATACAATTTAAAATAGTTACAATTTAAGCCACAACTCCAATCCACCGTCCATCACAAGGTTATGCCCTGATCTTACTTGAATTTTGCCCACACTTTGGGGAGTCTTGTCCGTTTCAGGATGTGCTTATGAAGTGAATAGTGACATGTTCCTAATGTGGAAAGTGTCTTAATCAGCAGCTTCAGCTTCCATGCCAAATCTAACCTCACTTTCTGGTAGCTTTTAGATGGTGATTTCTCATCAAAGCCCTAAACCACAACGAGCATGTGCAGTGCCACTGGCACTCAAAATAATATGTGCTGCCAAGGTCAGAAGATGGGTAACTGCTGTGAAGGACTTTAGTGTTATTGGGCTGCTGAACCTCTGGGCCAGTACATTAAGCTCAAGCTTTGTCTATAAAAATGTATACATACGCCACTTGGGCCATACAGGCAAGATATATTGTGTGTATTAAACAGGTCCACATAAGTTTTGGGATATGGAAAATTCTCTCATATTTCACAGAGTAGACAAAAGCCAGAAAGTGTCATTCCACTTCCCATGAACATGAATATGACAGCAACAATACAGGAGAGTTTCTGTCTGATCTAATGGTTAAAAAGAGTCGGTACTGGCACCGATCAGATGGTTTCCATTCAAATGAAAGGTAGATGGTAGAGGCAGTTTTGGGTACTTCTCCGTTAGCTGAAATACACTGATAGAGAAATGCTTGGTGTTTGAACATGCCCTCTTCAGCGTTTGATTTGCAACTTTCATTGGAAATCTTACAACAGTCATAAGTTGTATGTAATGTTTTTTATTCCAAGTCCTCTGGAAATGATTCGCAACATGGGTCTGGATACTAAAAATAGTAGCTAAAGTGCTTTGATGCAGTTACCCATAGCAGTCAATAAGATCTTAATTTATACTTCATTTATAATTTGCATTTAAGTGATTACAAGTAATGACGTTAAGGGTAGGGACAGACAGGGAGATTCGGGGAGATTTTGTCGCCTGGCGTTTTTAGCAGGCGACAATCTCCCCGAATTTCCTTCTCCCTGTCTGCCAATCGTAAAAGGGACAAAGCGCCAGCGCCTGTGCAGACTCGGCGCAGCAATTTCCGGAATCGCCCGAAGATACCTCGAGGAAACTTCGGGCGATTCCGGAAATCGCCGCGCCGCGTCTGCACAGGCGCTGGCGCTTTGTCCCTTTTACTAGCGGCAGACAGGGAGAAGGAAATTCTGCCTGCTAAAAACGGCAGGCGACAGAATCTCCCCGAATCTCCCTGTCTGTCCCTACCCTAAGAGTAACTGCATTTGCACCCAGGTACCTGATATAACCCCAACAATCCTATTCAGACTTCTATGGCTGCTACCAACCTGATTTACTGATAGCCCTCTGTAGAATCTCTTGATATGTCCTTGTTATCTGATATAGATAGCTACTTGGCAGGAAATTATTTTCTCCATCACCGAGGGAAAAAAATATCACATTTCTGCTCTTTTACTGTGTGCATATTTCTCTCTTTTTTTCCTATAAGCTTAGGAACCACTGGTTTCATTTGTGGCTTGGCAAAAATTGTTGGGAATGTTGGATGAGTAGCTGTTAAAGCTATAGTGACCCACTCTTGTTTTTATTTGTATTCTGACACATTAAAATTATTTCTTTACTTCATTTAAGAATGAAGCATGTATCTTTCAACTTACGGCTTGCTCTTGGCACATTTGAGTTAGGTGTTCCAGCTGCTCCTCCTGGATGAGTTTGGTTTTCTCATACTGCTGTACCATAATATCCATCTCTACTTTCATTGGTAAAACATAAGCTACAGGAAATACAGAGGCAAAAAGAAAATAGATTTGCTTGCTCAAATGCTGTTAATTTGTAGAACTTCTATGATGGATATACAAGTTGTGCTCAACACCAAACAATTTTAAACTATTAAGTATGGGCGCAACATTTGTACAAAGATAACAAAGCCCTCTGAACTTTGTGCATTAAAGGGGCTGTTCACCTTCCAAACACTTTTTTCAGTTCAATGGTTTTCAGATTATTCTCCAGAAATAAAGATTTTTTCAATTGCTTTCCATTTTGTAATGTTTTTTCAAAAGTTAAAAGTTGAATGTCCCTGTCTCTGGTGTTTGAGTCTGGCAGCTCAGTAATTCAGGTGCAGATTCTGAACTGTTTTGCAACATTTAGCGAATGCATTTCTCAGCAGCATCTCTGGAGTATTAGCAACTGTTGTATCAATTCTAACAGCTGCCTTTAATTAAACTCAGGGATTCTGCTCAGCAGGGACAAAGATAAGAAATGTATTGACTAAATGTATCAATTTAGAAGTTCACAGGGTGGTGACCCCCCTCCAAGAGAAGGTGAAAAATGAAACTTTACACTTAGAAAAAGTCACACATAGAAAACAGAGAGTAATTGGAAAAAGTCTATTTCTGGTGAACTATCTGAAACCAACTGATGTGTTGGAAGGTAAACAGAACATCCTCCCCTTTACATTTTGTGTATAGTTGCCCTTTAAACAAAACAGGGATTGTTTGTCCATATATTGCAGTATTTATGGCCAACTACATCAGTCCTCCCTGGTCTGGCCAGTCCTACACAGACTTTAGCCTGATTTAATAAGAATTCTATTGCCTCATTATACATTTTACACAAGTAGTTTTACCTGTAACTTGCTGTTTTCAAGGTTAATACTCTCAAAAATGGTTGCCATTTTTTATTGGCTACCAATGATATCCCCTGACTGTAGCTGGACAGGGTGGGAGCTACAACATGTAGTTGACCACTCCTCTTGTATAGTGTGAGTACAAAATTCATGTAGACAGAGACAAGAGATACTCTGCACTTAACCCATTATTAATATAATAAAGGATATTACAACATTTTGTGAATTAAGCTACTAAAAATGCTCTTCCCTTTAAACAAAACAGGGATTGTTTGTCCATATATTGCAATATATTTAAGCTGGCCAACTACGTCAAAGTCATCCCCGGTCTGGCCAGTTGTAAATCAGTTTAACCTTCTATTACTTAAAGGGCACCTATGGGGATAAAAAAATTCCCCAAACCGAAGGTGCGGGCTGATGGAGCCCGCATTCTGGTTTGGGGTTCTAGTAGTTGAAAAAAAATTCCCCCTGCCTGCGCTGGCTTACTCGCACCGGGAGGGAGCTCCCGGTGCGAGCCGCCATGTCAGCCCATGCGCATGCGCAGAATGAAAAGCTGCCTGAACTTGTGGCAGCTTTTCATTCGGCTTATGCGCATGACGTCACACGCACATACTGCACATGGACTGTCATGATGGCTTGCACCGGGAGGGAGCTCCCGGTGCGAGTAAGCCAGCGCAATCAGGGGGAATTTTTTTTTTAACTACTAGAACCCCAAACCGGAATGCGGGCTCGATCAGCCCGCACCTTCAGTTTGGGGAATTTTTTTAGCCCCATAGGTGCCCTTTAATTTTTAATTTAGACCAGTGTAAAGAAAGCCATCGCAATCCATTTTGTTATGAGTCACACAGGCGATTATGACCTAAAATACTGAAATAAGTACTCTGCCCTGTGTGCCATAAGTGAAGGGAAGCAAGCTTCTGCTTGAATTCTCTTACCACCAACACACATCTTTTCTCCCTCATAAGTCCTACCACGTAAGGTTGATTACTTGATGTTTAAGGAGAAGTCATGGCTTAAGATCGATCATCCTAAGAAATAATTCTAAATTCTTTTCTCTTGTGTTTGTCTAGCAAAATACATTTTATCCACACTATATGAATTATTTAATTCTTGTCTTAAGTCATAAAGAGGTGAAACAAGAACCAAACCCAGGTGTACCCATAGCAGAGTCAAATGATTTAACCACTAGGCGACTTCTCCCCACAGCAAAATATATTCTTGCTGAATATAGTTCTCAAGACTAGGCCCCATTAGTGTACCACTATGAGATTAGGACACAATGATAAAAACAGCTGGTTTTCTATAGAGTACATACCATCAATAATTCTTTTAATTCTCCAAATGCGCAAGGAGATGAAGAGACTGATCGCGTCCCAAGGGCTGTTAGGACCATTGGCAACAGTGGAGGCAACCATAGGAGCCAGTGAGAGAACAATTACTGCCCCGTCAAACACCTTTTATAAACACAGAACAGCAATATTAGCACATTATTCTCACTATTATGTTCCTATAGAAAAGGGCAGTTTTTTTCCCATGTAGTTTACAGTGCTACAGTCAGCACAACATAGATAAGACAAACACATGACTTTATCCATGCAATGCCAGTGGTTCAGAACCAGAGCCAGCAAACAGCTGTAGGGGACTGTAGGAAAGCTAACACAGGAGACTCAATATAATCTGCATGTTTTAGCCACTTTAAACATGTCACTAGCTGAGCATATACAACAAAATGCTATTGGTCAACGTGACATGGTTAATAATCTTCAGTAAGCTCTTTACCCCAGCAGTCCTCTAATCTTTAAACAGAATTATGTAACTACCAATTGTTATCCTTAAGAAATTGAAACACACATATTTACAGATCAGCTGCATTATGTGAATATTTCTAGAAACCTGCAATGTCTGTGGTATAGTTTCCCTTTAACCATTGTCTTTACTTTAAGCAAAATGTATATTGATAAAGCATACATAAAATAAAAATTGCTTGTGTCAGAAGACCACAGATAGATACTCACTTCAACTTTGTTTTCAATATAATCCCATATACCCAGTATAATAATCCTTAGGACAGTCTAATAAAAGAAAAAAACTCATTACTGACAAGGGAAGACATACATTGTACGGTTTATTTCTGAATATGGATTTTTCATAAAAGTATAAAGACGATTATTGTCACTGCAAATAAATATTCCATTAAGACAATATTTGTATCACCTTAATTTCCTTTGCCCCCCCAATAAAAGTAAGCCTCAACCTCTCAGAAAACAAAAATATTGGTATAGAAAGAAAGTATTATGATTTCTTGCTACTTTAAAATCTTAGTTGTAAGAACTGTTGAATTTCCTTACCTCCACAAAAAACATTGACAGGATTGCTAAACTAATCCAGTGGATGATTGCTGAACACTGAGATGCACCTGAAACTGGAAAAGAAAAATAACAAGTCAATCCCCAAACCCACCTTTATGCAGTGAAGCCTGTTGTTTCTGTTTTTATTCTAGACTGCTTTTCAGGGCAGAGAAGTATGCAGTTTTTTGTTTTCTCTCTCTCTCTTTACTGCTTATGAGTAAGGATAAAGGAACCTGGGGCTTTGGAATAGATCATTAGCATCATAGGGCTGCAATCACATAATTCATACTTGATCACGTGGAAAATCTTCCGGAATAAACAAGCTTGCCCATAGCGTTGCTATTCTTTACAGACTCCCAGACACTGAACAGCTTTTACACTTCAGTTGCAAATATAATATTTCAGTTATTTCCAGATAAATCAAGGTGGCTGCATGAAAACATATAAACAATAAATATGATAGATCTCTTGATACTTCATAAAACAACATACATCATATTATGGAATATATTTCTAGAGCCACCACACAGCCTATGCATCAGTCTGTAACAAAACTATACTCAGTTAAGCCACTTACACCCCATCTCTGACATAAGAAAAAGATGGGGTGGAGCAGTCAACCCTGTATAAATAGAGGCTGCCAGAGGCAGAAGTGGGGCAGTAGTAGAAAGGTTTCAGGTGAGAGAGAGGTAAAGAAGAGCTTGGTCAGAGAACCCACCCGTGACACGCAAATCTTGTGTTCATGTCGGCCCGAACCATGGGTTTCAGGCAGACCCGCACATTACTATTCCATGCATATACAGACCCACTGAAGAAGACAGCAGTCAACAGCTAGGCAGGTATCTGCCTTACTACAATCCAAATCAATTCACCTGTAACTATACCAAGGACATGTAAAACAGCGATCACCAAATTTACTCACACTGTAGCAGCTTTGTGTCTATCAGCAGCTCCATTGTCAACAGAATGACCACAAGAATCACACAGGCTACCAAAAAGCTGTTTAAACCAGCACTTAGCAGAAACATGTGCCACATAGTGGCTCTTCGTCCACAGCAAGGCTTCAGCCAGCTAGACCTAAGCATAAGAAAATACACTTTGATTAAACATTGCCGGTAATTTATTAAAGGGGTGGTTCACCTTTAAGGTAATTTATATTATGTTATAGAACAGCCAATTCCTAGCAACTTTTTAATTGGTTTTCATTATTTATTTTTTATAGCTTTTTGGTTATTTGCCTTTTTATTTGGACTCTTTGCAGCTTTCAAATGGGCGTTGTTGAACCCTTCTAAAAAGCAAATGTACTGTAAGGCTACAAATGTATTGTCATTGCTACTTTTTATGACTGATCGTTCTATTCAGACCCTCTCCTATTCATATTCCAGCTTCTTATTGAAAACAATGCATGGTTGCTAGGGTAATTTGGACCCAGATTGCTTAAAATGTAGCTGCTGAATAAAAAGTGAAATAACTTAAAAACCTTCAATAATAAAAAATTAAACCAAATGGTAAATTATACCAAAATATTCTATATCAATATTCTACATTATACTAAAAGTTATCTCAAAGGTGAACAAGCCCTTTAAAGCAGTATTAAATCTGACCCATTATATTATGGAATCCTAAAGGATTCCCAGTAGTTGAGTATGAAAAGTAAATCATTAAATCTGGAATGCATTTTTTTTATGCTCAGTAAAAAAATATTGGGTGAAAGGATCTTCCCCCAAAACGTTCTTTATTCTACGTAGCTTTTGAATTCTTTGCTTTTCACTTCAGCTTTTTTTCCCCAACCTGAAAAATGTAAAATGTATCGATCAAATAATAACACTTTTTTGCAATTACATTGTTGTTTGACAGTTTAATCCATGTCCATCAAGTTGAAAGAATAAAAAAAAAAAAAAAAAGAGAGAAACCTACCGCAAATTAAAAATAAATATGTGTGCTTGTTTTGTCTCCTTTGTTTCTTTAATTGTTCCTCTCATTTTCATGTTTTTTGTGTTCTTTGACATGTTGTACCCATAAATAACTGTCCAAAACAAGAACTAGGTAGTAGGCTAGAAATGTTGTACATTATGTTTTGTGCTTCTGTACCAGCCCAAGCTAACCATAGCCCTTTAGCAGTAAAGATCTGTGTCTCCAAAGATTACCCAAACTCCCCATTTTTTTTCTGCTGATTCACTACACATGCTCTGTGATGCTGTAATTTACCTGAATGTTGGGACCAATTCACAAGATTCACAATTCACAAGATACTAGAAACCAGCAGAATTAGCATCAGAGTTTATTAATCATCACTGAAGCATAAGCTTATATGACAGATAAACCTCATTGTCTGCTTGATAATTAGTGACAAGCCCTAAGCTTAGCTTCTCAACAGCTGCTCAGAGCCCACTGAGCATGTGTGTGTTGCAGACACTCCTAACATTATTCAAGAGGAGAAACCCCTATGACAACTTTGAAGGCCTGGATTATTACTGCTATAGAGATGCTGAACCTTTAGGCTGAATGAATAAGTTCAATATATAAAATGTGGCATTTCTAGATATATTCATTTTAAGGCTTTAGTTCTCCTTTCATAATATAACTTGTTTACTATGATGTCATCACAGGAAGTTTTGCCTCTAAAACTGCATTACCAGGTATATAAATCCTGTGGCAAATCGTATGTTGTTTGTTTGTCTAAGGAAGGTCCACTGAGGGACTGAACCAGTGACTAAACATACTTAAAAAGTGCTACAATAAGTATAATTATATAATTTCACAATCTGAACTTTTTGTAGACTGCCCAGTCCGTATCCTTTTCCCACATTCCACACCCACATTTAGCATAATCCCAAATTTGGAGCATATGTTATGAATTTGTGAGAGAGTTAGGAGTTCCCCAGTTTTATTCTTATACTGGGAGGTGGAAATCCTGCATTTGGCACATTCCTGTTAATCGATAAGAAAACCAGAAGGTGCTTACGGATTTGTATAAACTATATAATAAAAATACATTTGCAGTAACCGACAAAGTAGTATTATTTGCAAAAATAAAGTAAAAATATTGTATTTAAAAATAGAGAAATAAAAAATAACATACAAATTAGAGAACTATGAGAAAAACAAATGCTTTAGTTCTAGTTGCTTTTATTAAAGATATGTACAACCATGAAGTTTGGAAAATCCACAAAATCATCTGTACAGACCTAATGTTTAGTTTACTTTGCAGCCAAACCCACATCTCATACAGAAAAAATCTACAGTAACAAAAGCTGTCTAAGTAATTATGACTAGGGATCTACTGACACAGAAATATCCAGTCACGGGCAGAATGGTGATATGTAGGTGTTTCTAACCACAGTGCCCAGGGCAGGTTAAATCCAGTATTCTCTGGCTGTGGATGAGCAAACAAAGTTCCTTTACATATACCTGTACATGTCACCAGCAGCATTTCATTATCCTTAAATGCACTCTTTAATTCTGCAATAAATAATACAAATACTAGGGATGCACCAAATCCACTATTTTGATTCGGCCAAACCCCCAAATCCATTGCGTAAGATACAGCCGAATACCGAACCCTAATTTGCATATGCAAATAAGTCAGAGGAAGGGTAAAAGCCAGTTGTACACAAAGTGTGCGGTTAAAAATGTTTTTACTTATTTGTTTTGTTATGAAAAGTCAAATGATTTAAAGGATTTGGTTCGGCCAGGCACAAGAATTAGGCCGAAGTGGAATCCTGCTGAAAATGGCCAAATACTGGCTGAAAGCCAAACTGAATCCTGGATTCGGTGCATCCCTAACAAATACACTAGGGCACTAAGGACACACAATTTCTTTATTCAGATGAATATCAAATCCACCCCCCCCCAAGACTAAATGTCTACTGTTTTTATAAGAAACGATATGACAATATGCAGAGAAATTCTACCTTCGTTTTACTTATAGACAGCTTCAGATGGTCCCTAACTGCTTTGCAGGGAAACAGTCATACTTTCAAATGGCAGAGGGGAGCCCCCACCTTACTTCCCAGAACTCGAGCAGCTTTGTCTGTTTCACTATAACAACTGTGTAGATTTGTATCTACAGACCCAGTGTAGTCTGTATATTCTGATTATTAATCAGTCTTGCAGTATCTTGATATTATTTGACTTGTGCTGTTTTGATCATTTATGACGATCCCTAAGCTTAACCTCCCAGCTTAAGCCCAGATCACACTGAGCATGTCTTGGTATTGAAAAAGATGTATAACAAAGTTACAAGATGACAGCCCCCTGCGCCAACTTTGAAAGCATAAAT
>CM044435.1:81936518-81950484 GCA_024363595.1 Xenopus borealis | reverse complement strand
TAAATCACTACAATATATATATGTTTTTTTTTTTTTTTTTAACAGAAGGTATTATCACAAGAAGGCAGACACAACTAAATAATTAACAAAAAAAATATCAAAAACAATGGCACTAATACTGCTGGTGAATAATAAAGACAGATTAACAGCCCCTAAAAATGGGTATCAAAAGTTTTCATCTGTTGGAATTCAGCTCAGATCCATAAATGAAATCTTGGCAAAGATACTTTAGCCGATGTTACAGTAAAGAAAGCAAGATAAATGGTTTGTCAAGGGCACAAATATCGCAAACAGGTGTCTGTGTGTAGGTCTATTGATGAGCATTGGCTACTGTATGAATTTCAAGTAAAGTTATGAATAGGGTTGCCACCTGTCCGGTTTTGACTAGGACAGCCCGGTATTTTGAAGGGCTGCCTGGGTCAATACTTCCTGCCCGGTTTTCCAAATAAGGAAGACCAGGCGGGATTAGCTTGATTGACACAGCGATCATCCAATCGGCGATCGCTTCATCATAGCCCCGCCCACTAATGTCACGGGCCCGCCCCCCCTGTCCGGGATCAGTCACATGAAAAGGTGGCAACCCTGGTTATGGACCTTTTGGTTTACCCTCCCTACCCCATGCTCTTAATTACAGGAGATGCTAGACTGTCTGGGTACTGCCACTGACATCACCATATGACCATCTCAGCATGAACGATTATCTCCACTCAACCCAAGTTTATGTATGTAATTAGCTTTTGAATGTCCAGAATTAAACCCATAAATATAAATCAGAAGCCACTGTAGATGTATAATACTCAGCTTTAAAGGGGTGGTTCACCTTTAAGCTAACTTTTAGTATATTATAGAATGGCCAATTCTAAGCAACTTTTCAAAAGGTTTTCATTGTGTATTTTTTTATAGTTTTATAGTTATTTGGCTTTTTCTTCTGACTTGCAGATTTCAAATGGGCATTGGTGATCCCTTCTAAAAAAACAAAAAAAAAACAAATGTAAGGCTACAAATGTATTGTTATTGCTACTTTTTTTTTTATTACTGATCCTTCTCTTCAGGCCCTCTCCTATTCATATTCCAGTCTCTTATTCAAATCAATGCATGGTTGCTACTGTAATTTGGTCCCTAGTTACCACATTGATATCATTGATACTAAAAAATGACTTTTAACATAGGAATGCACATTAAATGTTACCTATAGGTCATGTTGATCATTTTTTGCTGAGAGGTCTGTTTTTGTATATAATTGTTAGTTGAAGTTCCTGAGCCTGACTCTCTGACTTTGCCAACCTGACTGTACCATCTCAGCCTGTTAGTTACAGTTTCTATTATATATAACTAGCACACTGCAGATAGATTTATTGAAAAACTTTTGACCATTAGAACAGTCTGGATTCACAGTGAAATAAACCCCATGGGACCCTCTAGAAATAGTTCATATAGGTCCTCTGCACGGAAGAGTACTTTAGCTCTTCAGGGCCTCAAGAATGACAGACTACAAGCTCTTGGGAGTAGCAGATCACGTGCCTGATGCCATTAATAAACCCTGCATTTACGCTGCATTGGCAGCCACCTGCATCCATTCAGCTGATGTGGTGGAACTGCCCTACAGCCGGCTTTCTCTTCTCCCATCAGCAGCAATGGCCTCCTCCATCGATGGAGCAGACGCCCCGGGTCCGAGGGATTTGGGTGTTTTTTTGTGCTGCACTTACTTGGATTCCCAGCCATCATGCTGTCACTGAGCTTGGGAAGGGAGGGCGGTTGCTAGGATGCATGCATATGCTTTTCCTCACACTGTATTTCTGTCACAGACATGTAAGCTCCGGTAAAGCTCCATGGGATTGGATATGCTGCAGGGGAAGTTCAAACTTCACTTCCGAAGTCTACAGCTCACCGACGGGAAGGCGTCTAATCCAAGCACGTGCATAATGACCAACAGTCCCCTTTTTTACTAAAAACTAATACAGTCCCGAATAGCTACTTACACCTCCCGCACAGCTGTTAATTAGAAGCTTCCTACCTCCTGTCATAAAGAAGACCCTGCTATTCTCATCACGCGAGACTGTGGCGTCACGAATACGCGTAAGAACGGTTACGCGTTACGTAGCAGCTTGGGCCATGTGAAGCAGAGTGCGTATAGCACAGTTTTTGCGTTTCCTCTGCCTGCACTTTCTACTTTTTGTTAGAGGACAATAAAAAGAAAACAATAATTTTCTTTTGTGTTGGTGGCTTTCAAGTTCCATTACCTTTCAGCCACCTTAGCTCTCAATTGTTTCTATTAAGCATTAATAGTTTCTGCTCAGGGTTCTGAGTCTGACTTGTGCCAAGAAAACAGACTTTTTTCAATTTGACCTAAAGGGGAGACAAAGGGAATTATGTAGATAAAAGGCACTAAGTTTGCCCAGGAGTAGTAATTAGGGTTACCACCTTTTCTATAAAAAAATACCGGCCTTCCTATAACTTATTTTTTTTCCCTATAACATTGGGCTCAGCCATAATTTTTACCGGCCATGCTTGTAAAATACGGCCAGGTGGCAACCCTAGTAGTAACCCATTGCAACCAATCAGGAGTTAGCATTTACCTGTTTAAATGTAAACATTCTATTGGTTGCTATGGGTTACTGCTAGGGTTGCTTCATTTACTTAAAAAAATACCAGGATTCCTCTATATTTATCTTTTTCCCTATTAATAAGATAGGGGTTAACCATCATTTTTACTGGCCAGGGGGCAACCCTAGTTACTGGTCCTGGGCTTATTGCACATGGGTTTTGCAAATTAGGGCCAGGAGATCATAAGTTTTCTTGTTAGTACTTTGAGACACAGTATTTTTGTGTAATGCTATGGTATGCTGGCAAGAAACCCATGGGTCAGGCAGGTCTGGGCTGACTTCCTCAGAAGATTGCCGGGTCGTAGGCAGGCTTGGGTTGAGCTTTTCCTGCTCTTGCTGCACCCAACCTCACACTGTGGCAGCACCCACTTTATTTTCTGATGTCAGAGATAGAGGTGCCACTCATGGGTTGGGTTAAGAGGGTCTGGTGTGGATAGGGTTGCCACCTGGTCAATATTTTACCGGCCTGGCTGGTAAAAATGATGGTTGTGCGTAATGCTATTAATATGGAAAATAAAATATATAGGAAGGTCAGTAATTTTTTCCAGAAAAGGTGGCTCCCCTAGGTGAATTTTTGTTGACCCACACGTCACTACAAACAAGGGCTACTTTAGAAGATAATGGGTGCACTTTACCAAAAGTAATCTTTTATCTTTAGTCCTTATTCTGATGTGTGCAGGTTCCCTGACTTTTATAGGATTTCTTTTTAAAAATCTAGTAAACTTAATTGTAAATATTCACTACAATATATAAATATTTTGAGTGTAAAAAGAAATTTACTGATTTGTATTGATATAGGACTCCTGGCAGAAAAAGATGCAGTTGCTTGTATCCAACATCACAAGCAGTGTTTTTAGTTAGTATTGGTATTACTATTACTATGAGACAGTTTTACTCTTATCAAGTCTGTGTTTTACTGCTGATAATAATTGGCTTGCATCAGCCAACAGTTTTATATAATTTGCAACATCTTCCCAACTCCTCTGGGAAATGTGCCATATTTTATAATAATAATGTCTTGTCTTAGGCAGAATTTAATGAGATCCACCTGAAAAAAAAAACAGCCATACCTGCCTATGTTTCAGCATAACCAATATAGATCAAAAGTAATTTTTTGTAATTAGGTTACCATAGCTACTTAGCTAAAAAGTTGTTCCAAAGAAAGGAATACAATTAAAATAACAATATATGGCTAATGGGAGCAAATGCTGATGATTGTTCCAGAGAGGTAAAGGTAAACAGGTTGTGTGATGGCCAAATGCTGTTTGCAGAATCATTTAAGATGTTTATGCATTCCTGTGTAAACTGTGAGACCAAAAAAAGAATGAAAGCTATGAACGAAAGTTACTAGCCTCGATGAAGCCTCCCTCCCCCCTCCAGAAATGCATCACAGTTTACCCCTCAATATAGCCCTGTTTTCCATACATGTGCAGATAAAGTAAAGTAGCATAGGAAGGTTGCGGGGCACCATGATTAAGGGCAGCTGTGCCCGAAACGCGTCGAGCAATCCCATATGGCGTGTATTTTAAATGGATGAATAAAGATTTGACCTTTTAACAGAGGTCCGATGTGCGGAATTCCACTTTTCTTCCCTTCCTACATAACACACGGCTGAGGATGCTAAGAATTACCAGCACCCGGTGCTTATCTGTATGCTGACAACCTTTTGTGTGTCATCGGTGAGTCTGAGCGATTTACTGCTTTCATTTGTTAAGAAATAATTTACCGAAACTCTGCTTCCGCTCCTCTTCAGAAAAGGCGACAGGACGACGATCCATCGTGCAGCGCTAGGTTTCTTCTCCCTGTTCCTTTATAGGAGATAGCAAGGGAGGCGAAATCGAGTGCCGAACGATGGATCATTGCCCGGTCGCTTTTTCTAAAAAGGACCGGAAGCGAAGTTTCGGTAAGTTATTTTTTAATAAAGACTTAGCAATTTAAAAAATAAATTATGTTTCTCGTCCTTTAATCTTCTCTTGTAAAAAAGTGCGGACACTGAGCATTTTTTATTATTAACATGTATTTCTATATCGCCAACATATTTTGTAGCGCTGTGAGCATATACAGTTATCACAACACAGGCATTGCCACAACATAATGAGAAAAGATATATTGAAAATATTGTTATTATTGTATATGGTGAAGCATTTTAGTGAAACACAGAAACCTGTATTAATTTGGAATTTAGTGAAGTGACACAGCACTTGAAGGAATGTTAAGCGTTTGCTATATGCAGTGCAAACTGACTTTCGCTTCAGCTGCCTAGCTCCTTGCCTTGCAAAGAATGCAAGGCATCACAATGAAACTGGATAAACTGTCTGATGTAACCATTCCCTTTCCTTACAGCAGCACAAATGTTTGTTTTAATTTAATTGCTATCATCTATTAGTCTGCTTTGTTTTTATTTAATTGCTATCATCTATTAGACTGTAATTCAGTGATTTAGTGAGCAGTTCAGTTAAAAATTCCCTTTTAGCAATCTGGATTGGTAGGCACTACTGAGAAAAAAACCTATAGAAGTTTGCTTTTGGTGTAGTCATATAATCTTTTCAGCTTCTAAAAAAAACAGTAGTATACCCCCATTTTGTCATCATCTTTTCTTGGGATTCTAGGTTTAATTCTAGCCATATGAATTTCCCGTGTTTGAGTTTCCTTCAGGTACTCCAGTTTCCTCCCACTTAGACTGTAAACTCTGCTGGGGTAAAGCAGATGTAAATGATGTATAATTTCTGTTGATTATGTCGGTGCTGTCTAAAAAAAAAAAATAGGAGGGAGAAAGGAAAGAAGGGCGAACTGAAGAAAAAGGATTTATTCCCAGAGATAGGGTTGAATCTTCAAGAGGAATTGGGGGAAATAAAGGAATAAGTTACAAGTAGACAAGGAAAAAGAGAGACAGCCCAGAAGAGGAGGAGCACTAATGCAATGCAGGAAATTCCCTAAGCAAGTTATGACTGCATGTTGTTTCACACAAGCACACGGCTCAGTAGCATCAAGCATTCGGTACTACTCCAAATATATGTCAGGTAAGCCCAGTCTTTTGGTATTTCCTTTGTTAAAAAGTGACTGCATAGCTGTTTGGGCCTATCTATAAATCTAATGATTTTTCAAGAAAAGAATGCATTTACATTGTAGTCATAAAAAGTCCATATAAAGTGTATAGTGAATGTATAAAGACAGCATAATAATAATAAAGAATTTATAAAAATTGAAACATCTATGATATAAACATAAACTGTACAGCAGGGGAGTCCAACCTGTGGCCCGAGGGCCGCATGTGGCCCAGGATGGATATGAATGCGGCCCAGCTTGAAATGCCTGGTTCCCGAGGAACTATCAAAATAATATAATATGTCAAGTAACTGTAATATCCAGGTGTCCCATATGCCAGTGTATAGCTCCATCTGGTTATACAACTGGTATTGTAGTTCTTTACTGTGCATTTTCTTTACTTTTACAAATCAAAAGTGTTTGCGTATTTCACCTGTGGCCCCAGACGATTTTTCTTTTTCCAATGTGGCCCAGGGAAGCCAAAAGGTTGGACACCCCTGCTTTACAGTTTGATTAAGTGCATCTGCAGAATTTTAGGCTATAAATTTCACATAGAGTGAAGTGTTGGAAAATGCTAACCTGAATCTAGAAAATACTTATTCTCATATATCCATAATACTGCCTTGCTATATTCTAACTCTCAGAACTGAAAGTGTGTTAGTGACAACCATACCCCCAACATTCCCCCAGCCCTAGCCAAGAAAAACGGTCTCCTGCAAATTTCCAGCCGGCACGTGTAAAACATGTTTGAACGTCCCATACACCATGGTTAATTGGCATTATATTCTATTACAATTCATACTGCACTGGATTTTGTATCTAGTTGAACTGCTATTTTGTTGGCAGCCCTGTGTAGTGTATATATTATGGAAGAATGGGAATTTCCTTGCTACAGAAGAATTGGCATTTCCTTGCTAAAGTTATGCAGTGAAAATATTAGCCTGTACTCTATAATGCCTATATCCAAGCAATAACTGCAGCAGTCTACTGTTTTCTGTGGAGCAAGACACATTACTGCTAAATGTAGAACAGACTGCCCCCCCCCAAGAAATCAATTGTAGCATGGTGCTTAGGAGAACTCAGGGCAGCAATTTCATCACTTACATGCATGCATATGCACAACTAGGGTTGCCTACTTTTCTGAAAAAAAAATTGGGATCAACCATTATCTATACCAGCCATGTCGGTAAAATACCAGCCAGATGGCAATCCTATGCACAACCCACATACTGCACGGCTGAAAAACACTCAGGGTTTTGTATGTTGCACACTACACTCATTTCAAAGCAGTAATGAAGCCTAGCAGATTACTAAGGAGCACTGCAGCTTGTGAATGTGGAGTTCAGTTTTATAAAACAATGAGAAAGTATATTAATATAATATGCTTTTTTATTAACTTGTCACACGATAAAATTAAAGGACAAGGGATGCCCCATTTACTGAAGAGTGCTAATATGTTTAAACCCCTGGTCAACTACCTAAGCCATATTTTACACCCACAGTGCCACACTTTTTCCCATAATTCCTGCATGCATGCCTGTACCGGAGCGCTGGCCCCGGAAAGTGGCTAGGAGGCAAGCTGCCCCTAAAATTTTCCTGCCCTAGGCCTTGCCACAAATCCAGGCCTGTGTTTATGCGCACTTATGCATATGTGCAACCTGGTGTCACTTTCAGCATTCAGCATCAAAATGACATCTGCACCCAATTCTTTAGGTGCAAGTGCTGTTTCACCTCTGGTTAACTTCAAGGGTTCCCTGTATCAATTTGTAAGAGGAGGCGGAATAAATGACTTGCACATGGACAGTATTGTAAAATACGAACATTTGATATAAGTGTGCATTGTGGGTCTAAGGGGGCCCATTTTTTAAAAAAACAAAAAGCTCTCAAATTTGAGATTTATTAAGTGTAAAAAAAGCAAAAAACACTTTTTTGTCAAAGTCCTATAGAAGTAAATCGGAGCCATGCTGATCCTATTGGACCTTTTAACATAAATTTTTAGAGGTTTTTGGATTTGTTTTCGCATTGTCCAAAAAATACATGCTTGTTTAATGCATTATTTTCTGTTTGTACTTTATTTATTTGGATCTTTTAATAATGACAATTGTAGTTAGAGAAAAGTAGTATAGCAAAGTTGTGTTTTGCTAGTATTTTCCTGATGTCTGTGCATTTTTTCTTAAAAGGAGCATCTACCAAAGAAAAAAATGGCCATTATATTAATTGGGGGTTTAGCATATTGGCACCCCCTACTCCTGGTGCTTTTTTATCCTTTAATGAGTTAGTCAGAATAAAATGCATCAGAGAACATGTATACAAATCAGTATGTAGTATACACCTACCTAATCATTAATTACCCATGCAGTGTAAAGATTTCATGCATGTCACTGTTTAAAAAGATTAAGAATACATAACAAATTGCACAGTAAATATGTGTTCTGTAAGCGATTGGTTAGAGGTGGGGGTGTAGAACAAGGCAGTATTTTGAATATGCAAGAATAAAGAGATTAATAGATCTTTAAACAAAAATAATACATGTTAATTGGAGATATTACTGATTTAACGCCCTAGATAACACAACCTTGGAGCGATACACACATCCTCATTGTTGATCAGAGGTGGGGGCACAGACACAAGCTTTTGTTCTCTAATCAGGAGAAATATTAGGAGCAGATTGGCATAAAAGGCAACTGCAGAACACAACTGGCCAAAAGTGCAATAATCACTCCAATGTGTGCCATACTAACGTGTGCTACTAACTATTTAAATGTAAGTCATTTAGAACAATTATTTACTGCAAGGTACAACTGGAACCTGAGACTATACAAACCTACTATAACTATAGCTATTTGTTTGTGTGCTACTTAGAGTATGATAGCAACCCACGAACCTCCAGCTAACCAGTTCGGATATGAAGTGTATGTAATTAAAACTTAACTGTTAGTGTAGTGATTTAAAACAGGTAATAGGCAAGAAACCAAGCATCACCTATAGGAGGAGTAGAAATCTCCGGGATCAACTGGTAAGGAGTCACTACAGACAGCCAGATAGAAAAACCTGGTTAGGAAACAGGTATAAAGGATGCTATAAGTGTGGTGATTGCCAAGCATGTCCCTTTATATGTAAAACAGCTAAAGTGACAGGTAGAATGAATGTAAATGAATATGAGATTAAGCATTTCATCAACTGCAAGACATCGGGAGTGATTTATGTAATGCACTGCGAGTGCGGAAAGAAATATGTGGGTAAAACAAAAAGAGAATTTAGGAGAAGAATACTGGAACACGTGGGAGATGTGAGAAACAATAGAAACACCACGGTAGCAAGGCATATCAATGAAACACATAACGGAAATTCAGAAGTCATGAAATTCACAGGAGTTGATCAGATTAAATCAACTACCAGAGTAGGTGACATTGATAAAAAATTATTACAAAGTGAGGCTAAATGGATTTATTGGCTCAACAGTAAGGCCCCCAATGGCTTGAACGAGGGCTTTACATTCACTCCCTTTTTATGAAATATGGAGCTCTCATGAACTTAATGGAATTATTAATATTATATGTATACTCTGTGACTGATAAATCAATCTACTTTCCCTTCTTTGTAAATTTGTTTGACATACGCAATCTCATTTGTACATATATTTGGCATCATTTTGCTGCTATTCATCACTTTTCCTTTAACTACACAAACTTGGATCTGCTATACACTCCCTCCTTCTCCCTCTTGGGTAACAACTAACATTGACACATCAGTTTTGACTTGACTGCGTGTTAAAAGTTACTGTTGGATACAGTTACAATGCTGTAGATTTTCACTCACTATGTTTCAATATAAAATATAGATATGCATGTGGCAAGATAAGCAAACAACTGCAGTTCACGATCCAAGATTCAATGAATAAGGAAATCACACGCATGGAGAGCGCACGCGCGAACTGATGTAAGCAGCGATACCGGACTATTTAAAGATGGAGGAAACGCGCTCGACACTTATGCCCCTGAGGAAGCCGAGCAATCAGCGAAACGCGTAGGGCATGCGGCATAGGTGGACGATGGGGGAGTAGCTCCCATACGTTCCCCACGTAGAACAGGCAGGATTATTCTTGGGGAATGATTTCGGAAGGGAGGGTGAACTGACACTACTTTGACAATATACACAACGGAGTTGCTCGATACACGCAGCTACTGATTTTGTATTTTTCGTCAATTATACCCTTCTCCCACAGAAATCCGCAAATAGAGGGCGGAGGGGAAGGCACGAGCTCTCGTGTTTTTCCCTTTAAAAACCTACATTTAACAGTGGGAATTTGAAAGAAAGAGAGGGTGATTGGCTAACATTTAGGGCGTGCAGCAACTGAGTTGCTATTTTATGTTATTGATTCCCGGAGATGCCATCGTTCCACCTGTTGCTGAGGGTTTTATTATATGTATTTTAGGGACACTGTCCCGCACTGCTCCTAAGTGTTTTCGGACCAGTGAGTCAGTGAACGTGTGTGTGTTGCAGTGAATACGGAGTTTAGTAATATCAAGCACTAATAATAAAAGTTACGTTTTAATTACATACACTTCATATCCGAACAGGTTAGCTGGAAGTTCGTGGGTTGCTATCATACTCTAAGTAGCAACCGTACACAGTTTGATTCCTTTTTTCCTGAGTATGCAGCTCAGATTCAAAAGAAACCAGTTATGACCCATGTGGCCCTCCCTCACGTCACTGATTAGTTACTGCCTGGTAACCAATCAGAGCTGCAAGCAGTGTTCTGCCTATTGTGTGAGACATCCAGTCCAGCCTTTATACATTACATTTTTGCCTAACTATTGAAAACATTTTTTATTTTGCAAAGCCTAACTATTTACCCAGTTTTTACGGAACAATTCCTTTAAATAGGGAACACTACTAGGCTAATGGGATTGTAATGGGAAGTGTAAGAGAATAAAAAAAGTAAAGTAGGGAAATGGAAGGAGTGAAGGATGCATTTAAATGTTAACAAGAAGGTGGAAATGAAAGAGAAAGTGAAAGGAAGAGAAGAATAAAACGGGGCAGACTATTACTGGATTAGTACAGAAGAAGAAGTGGTAGAAAGGGAAAACAGGGCAGAAATAAGGGGAAATAGTAGGAGGGAAGGGTGGAAAGTCAAATAGCACAGGACACAAATAGTTATAAGTAACAATTATAGCACAAGAGTGAATTAAGGAAACATATGGAATAGGGCTGTAGGAGAAGGGGAGACAGGAAAAAAGGGGAAAGAGTGTATAAAAGATGGTTAAAGGGGTAAAAATAGAGAAACTTGAGATTTGGCTCAGCAATCATAATTAAGGAAGCATTTATGCTGCTGATCCTAATGGGTGGTGTCTGTGCTCCACCTTGCAATAGTCGATTGTAGGAGTATCTGATAAGGATCCATTATATAGTGTAATTAATAAAGGGCTAAGCCCAAAACAGAGTGTTCTATCACTGCTTGAATTAACTTTTGCACTTAAAAATGGTGCGTTGTACTGCATGGATCCTTATTAGATACTTCCACAATAAAGGGGCAAGAAACAGAATGTCAAGGAGACAATGGAATAATGCAAAAAAAAAAAAAACAAAACAGGAAATTAAGAATGAGAAGTGGGAAGAAAGATAATTTTCATTACAAACGTTAAGAGCTGAATTGTCGCATGTATAGGCAGAAACAATAGAATTCTACCTTTATCTGACAATTCAGCAATATCCCCCTGACAATTTTTGGGGGCCTTCAAAGGCATCCCATCAAAGTTTTCCATTTTGGCCGATCAACAAGACGACCAATATCCAGATCTTTTGCCCATATCGGTCAACACATCTCCCGCCATACACGCACTGATCTGTGTTGGTATAGCCACCTTTAGAGGAGGAAATGGTGGGAAAAAATGAGCAAAAGATAAAAGGAAGAGGGAAGAATAAAGGATATAAAGAAATGTGGAGCTTGAAGACATTGTGGAATAAGAGAACAGAGGAAGAGTGAGTATTATACAGTATATCAGGTGTTGTGGGTCTGTGCCCCAGGTCTTTTGTGTAATTGCAAAGCAGAATTGAAACACTAAAGCAGAGAGACAATATTGAAATAATGACACAGATGGACAGACTGAAAGGTAAGAATTTAACTAATAAATCTTGTTTCATAAAGAATCTGAATGGTGATTATTTTGCTGTAATGAAAGCACCAGGTTGTTGCATTGTCTTTTACTTTTAGGTGCTTGTTCTTTGTTAAGAACAATCAATTGTAAAAAATAATGGATGTTATATAGTAAAGTTTTTTGGGTTTTTTTTCCAGATTTTTTTTCTCGAGAAGATTATCATCCTATCAAAGCCTAGATATCTGTCTGCATAATATGACAACAGGTATAATTGTTCTGTCACACTTACTTGACACAATTAGGGGAATGCAATATGTTTCGTTAGCGCAAAAGACCACTGCGAAAGTTAGTGACCGTGTTTGCATGATCCAATTAAGACCTCAATGACTTCATCGCAAAGTATCTAACGACACTGTTAACTTGGCAGTCTTCAAACTAGTGATGTGTGGGTCACCCAAATCTGGACCTCCGCCTAACCCTTTAACGGCCCTGCAGCACCCAACCTTAACCCAGTGCCCCACTGGGATTTCAAGGAAGGGGGCGGGGCACAGCCAGTGGGAGGATATAAAAGGGAGCACAGAAGCGGCAGTGGGGAAGTAAAAGGTTGCGGGCAGAGTGTATAGGCTATATTTCAGCCCGGACTGCCTGACGTCCTTAGACAGTGTGCGCAAGTCAGCCCGAACAGGCCCCTACCCACGAGCTTCAAGCCCTACTGCACATCACTACTTCAAACACGAGTCCTTATTCCTCTGGCTGTAGCTACACAGAGGGGTCCTGACCAGAGGAGCTGTCCCTCCTGTGCTGCACCATACATTTGTGTAACGGATGTTTGGCTTCTCCCTTGTAGAAGTTTGAGCAGTCCTCTTTGCACTGCGCTGCATACACAAAGTTACTCCTCTTATGCTTTGGTATTTTGGGTGAACCAGTTGCTGCCGTTTTTATTAAGGATTCTTTGGACACCCCAGAAATATCGTGGAGGACCTAGATAGCAAACTGGGGTTATCAGAACACTACAACACACAGCAGACACAATCCCTACCAGCACAAAGAACAAAAGAATTGAAATATCTCAGAGGGGCAAATGTGAAATGTGTGGGTATACTGGGCCTTTATTAAAACCTATTGTCTGCCACATACAATGCTGTTTTGGCACCTCTCCCTGAATGATCTAATAACACCTCAGAGCTCAAATCATGCTAATACAATCAATACCTACAGTAACTACATGAACTTAATATTCCACCAAACTTTGTAATGGCTTTAACAAAATGTGTATTTTGAAATGGTCATGTTACCTGTATTTCAGGTCATGGAGAACCCTGTGATACTGAGCAGAGTCATTTCTGTTTGAATGGAGGTGTATGTTACATGATACCTTCTGTTTCCAGTCCTTTCTGCAGGTATTTGCTATTTCTTCATCTTGTTGTGTAGAGTATGGCCTGGTTAAAAGACTGTCCTGGTTATTTATGAAGTCACATGGTATTTTAAAGAGCTAAAATGATATAGTATCCATTGTAGGAATGATAGCAGCCACAGACGAAGGACCCTTTTGAATACCAAGAACCAACTGAATCCATTGTTTAGTATCTGCTGCTGCTCCTCCCATTGCGCATTAACCTACACAGTTTTTATTAAACCAGCTTTAACTTGATCTATATGATCCATCACACATTTAAGTAAATATGTACATTTCCTGTGTAACAGGTATAAAGGACATGAGGACGATACCTTATAACTTTTAAGTATCAAAAAGGCTAATTTCTTATTTTACAGATGTACTGGAATATACACTGGTGTCCGCTGTGAAGCAATTTTACTTTCTAGTGAGAAAACACAGTCCCAAAGTGATTCATTTATTCATTTTTGTGTGTTGGCCATTTTCATGGGGCTCTTTTTCCTTGGTTTGATCTACTGCCTTTGTCGGTAAGTTGAGCACTTCTGAACTTAAACCGACTTACTACATAGTAGCATTTACAGTCTTTGTTTCCTAGAAACTATAGGAGAAAACCGAATAATCAAATTGGAGAGGAGCCATAAACAAGACACCAATGGCTTTCAGGAAAGTTACAAAATATTGCCCAAGCAGAAGTACATGAATGATGCAGCCTTGACCTAAAAACATCTAAATAGGACATCTTTTTCTAGGTGACTGAAGACAATCATGGTGGGGATCGCCGAGTAGAGTTCTGTTAGAAGAAATGTTACCTCACACTATGACCA
>CM044435.1:81905347-81924095 GCA_024363595.1 Xenopus borealis | reverse complement strand
TAGCGCTGATGTCTGTGTGGTCTTTTAACTGTGGTGTGGAGTGGGTGGGATCTGGGGTGGTGCTATGAAAATGTTGTTGTACGGGCCCTGTGACTTCTAATGGCGGCTCTGCATATACACAGATAAAAAAAATATACAATAGACTTATTTCTATTGAAGAATGAGATTAAAATGTGTTTTCTGCACAAAAGGTTATATTACACACTTCATTCTGTGCAATCTGTTTTACAAATGTAGAACATCCATTTAACAAACAGTTATGTTTAAAGTCACTTAGAATGAAGTATGTAAAATTTGAGACACAGATTGCTTAAGATTTACAGAATGGCATTTGTAATATAATGATATCCTTTTGTGCAGAAACCAGATTCTGTTCTAATTTTTTAATGCAAATAGATCTTATATATATATATATATATATATATATATATACACATTTTTTTTTGTGTATATGGTCACAAACGTGCCATGACAGACATTCGTTCTGTGCACTAGGCATATTATTTGTATAGAGAGTGTATTTGGGACAAAAGACACTCAATAGATGCAGTCCTGGGCTATGTGCATTGCACAATAGAACAAAAGGTAGAGCAAGTTCTGCTTTTTGCATCTAAGTTCCATTTTTAGAGTAGGGTAACTGGGGGAGTCCAACAAACTGGCACCACTCACTAATTAACCCTTTCCTTCATATCATTTATGGAATGCAATGTTACCTGTTTAGCAGCAACATGATCTACATGTTTTTTGTAGCTGGAAAGTGAAGTCACAAGCCATAGAACCTACATTACCTACTACACCAGGTGTGGCAAAGCCCAGTATCTGGCAGTCTTGCGGTAATAACTTCTCTAGTTCTGCCGCTGCCGCAAGCATCTCCTGTTTCCTTCTTGCTGTACAAACATAAAATAGGATTACAGTGAGAGGATTACTTTCATATGACAAATTAACCTATTCAGAAATATTTCCATAAATAACAAAAAACCCAGGGAATAGTCGAAAAAACACATACTGAAAAAAAAAACCAAAAATATAGATTTGTATTTTCATATAAATGTCAGAAATAAGCTTAAAATGAATACAATTTAAAAAGGGAGGGGCTAAAGGATTCATATTTAATGGATATATTACTGAAAAGAAACCTTCAATGGGAATAATTCACACACTTTATACAAGGCCAATGAAACGTAATATCATACGTTATAGTTATTCATCATACACTGCTTATGTGTTATACCATTTTTTAAAGGTTTTCTCTAACTCCACCTCATGTAATGTGGTCTTGCATGCATACAGGAGCTTTGCAATCATGCAGCACTAAGATACTTCTGTTATTTTGAACAGCATTACAATTTTTTTTTATGCACCAAATAAATGTTTATGTTTGGAATTGCCGTCTTCTGTACTCCATTAATCATACATGTGCCTTCCAAAGTTATGTACTAGATATATATTTATTATTTTGCATGGGGCATCATTAAACAATATAATAGGAAGAAGCTATGTTAAATTTTAGGGTATTATATCCACAGTAAGAAATAGTTATTAATGGTGACAGTTCCACATCTTTTGCAAAAGGAGAGAAGAGACAACTGTATGCAAAATAAATCAGGTGCTAGCTGAAACATTCAATTCAATGACAATAATGCAAAATTATTAAGGCCTGCATGGAGATTGTGCTCTGCAGTGTGAAGAACAAAATACGGTGTGCATAACTTAACCTTGCTCTTTTAACCTACTAAAATGAGCAAAATAAAGTTTGTATTTGTGAATGGAAAACATGTAGTGCTATAAAGAAAATTATATATAGGTATGTGATCCATTATCCAGAAACCCGTTATCCAGAAATTTCCGAATAACAGAAAGCCATCTCCCATAGACTCCATTATAACCATTTAATCCAGATTTTTAAACTGGATTTCCTTTTGCTCTGTACTTATAAAACAGAACCTTGTACTTGATCCAAACTAAGATATCATTAATCCTTATTGGAAGCAGAGCCAGCCTATTGGGTTTATTTCAGGTTTACACCTGACTGGAAGGTATGAAGATGCAAATTACATTATCTAGACAACAGGTCCCGAGCATTCTGGATAACAGGTCCCATACCTGTTTTTGCTTCCTGTAAATTAAGTAGACAAATCTCTCTCTATGGAGTAAAAAATGAATGCTATTCTGTCTGGAAGGGCCAAGGATTCCATTATGCCACAGCCATCTTCTGCACTCCCAGCTACAGGATAAAGAGCACTATCTCAACTACAGGATAAAGAGCACTATGGTTGGATAGGACAGCACAGCACAGCACTTAAAGGGGTTGTTCACCTTCAAACAACTAGTTGTTTTCAGATAGATCACCAGGAATAAGGACTTTTTCCAACTGTTTTTCTAAAATTGAAGTCTAAAGTGTCCTTTTTCACCTTCTAAAGCAGCTCTGGGAGGGGTCAACTGTTCTAAACTGATACATTTAATGGATGTCCCTGCTGAGCAAAATCTCTGGGTTTCATTACAGGCAGCTGTTAGAATTGATACAATAGTTGTGAATACTCCAGAGATGTTGCTGTGAAATGTATCAATTAAATGTTGCAAACCTTTATCACCTGAATTACCTAAACCTGAATTATTGAGCTGCCAGACGCAAACACCAGAGACACCAACATTCAACTTTAAACTTAGATTTTGGAAAAACAGTAAAAGATAAATAATGGAAAGTCATTGAAAAAAGTCTTTATTTCTGGGGAATAATTTGAAAACAACTGAACAGAAAAAAGTGTTTGGAAGGAGAACAACCCCTTTAAAAGACAAGGAAAGTTAAACTAAAGAAGTAGACTAGATATGTTGTACATTATGTTTTGTGCTTCTGTACCAGCCCAAGGCAACCACAGCCCTTTAACAGTAAAGATCTGTGTCTCCAAAGATGCCCCAGTAGCTCCCCATCTTTTTTTCTGCTGATTCACTGCACATGCTCTGTGCTGCTTTCCCTTACTGAGCTTAGGGACTGACTCAAAATATACAGAAACAATAGAATATAAATGTCACAGTATAAGGCTGATTAGTAATTAATATGGATAATTATTACATGACAGCACATAAAACAGTGCAATTAGCATCAGAATTAATAATCAGCGTTTGCAACATCAGCTTATATGATAGGCCACATATAATGAAAGAATTGGATGGCACTCACAAATGGCAAATGTGCTAAATCCTTAGTGCTTTATTTCGATCTCCAACACAACGTTTCGGAGAACACTTGATAAAGGAGGTTGTTCCTCCGAAACGTTGTGTTGGAGATCGAAATAAAGCACTAAGGATTTAGCACATTTGCCATTTGTGAGTGCCATCCAATTCTTTCATTATATGTGATAAGGGAACCAAGTGAATGCAGCAAGGTTCTGGATTGAGCACCACCTTTATGTAGCCATAGCCTGTTGTACTATTGAAATCTATATGATAGGCCAAGCTCATTTTCTGCTTGATAACTTTAAACAACCCCTAAGCTTTGCTTCTCAACAGCTGCTCAGAGCCCACTGAGAATGTGTGTGTTGCAGACTCTTTCCAAGATGGTGAACTCCTGTGACAAGTCCTGGATCATTGCTGCTATTGACAAGCTGAAACTTTAGGCTGGTGCAATAAGTTCAGTATATAAAACATGGCAGTTCCATATTCATTTGTTCTTTAACCGGGCTAGTACTTTCAAGATGTGAAAATAATGTTACAGAATTTTCTGAAGGCTGACCATGAATGGAGACATAATGACGGCCAAAATAACTGCAAAAAGGAAACAATGCTCAGTCATTTTCCTTTATATGTATGGAAACGGCGGGTGAAGGAACGAGGCATAGTTCTAATAAATGTTTCCTGTTTAGTTGGGGGACATATTGAAGCCCATAAGTAGGCTTTAGAATATCACACAAATTAAGTGGTAAGAGGATTCAAGTAGCGGTGTGCATTATTGTTATAAATTGTTTGACAATGGACAATTCCTACTGATTGACATTTCTGATGCAAAACATGAAATATCAGCCCCATTATTGTAAACCTTACCCTTTGTTGGCCCACGCCGATTATGTCCACTATATATTTCAGTTTGATTGATATAAAGAACAGTGTCAGGAAGTATGTACATCTTCTGCAAAATAGTTAAAAGAGATGTTAACAACTGCAGCTCCCATTCAATTCTGCTTTAAAAGGGTGGTTCACTTTTAAAAATGATGCAGACACTAAAATTATTTTTTCAAAATAATAATCTACATTAAAAGTTACCTGTAAGTCATGTTGACTGTTTTTTTTTTGCAGATTGTTCTGCTTTTGAAAGTAATGGTTACTTGAAGTTCCAAAACCGGATTGTTTTTCCAACCTGAATGCCCCTGTTTAACATGTCAGTTAGAGTTCCTAATGTTTATGGACAACTGCTGCACAGATATGGCCCCCTCATAGAGGGGATAAAGCTGGCCATAGCTGCAGATTTCCCTGCAATATCGTACATCCTCATTGCCCAACCTGCCACTAACCATTCAGATCAAACAAAGTAGTAAAGAACAGATGAGCCGATGTTCTGCCCCACAGCAATCGTAGGAAAGTTTTTGTCCAACAAAGCTGACAGTGACAATCTCCCACTGAAGATCATCAGATCGGCAATATATGCAGATACATTATCTGCAGCTGACAGAAATCTTTTAACTTGTCCGATCGACTGAACAACCAATCGGTATGGCAAGTTAAATGTCAGGACACTCCACACACGATCGGAAAATCATACGAATCCATTGGATCTTTGCATCTATGGCCAGCTTGATAAATAGCATTCAAAGATAATGTTCTGATATAAAAAAAAAATCTGATGTCAGTATCTCTTTGAATTAACTTTTAGTATACTATGGAATGGCTAAATCGGGCCAACTTTTCAACTGTTTTATTTTTATAGTTTTTGAATTATTTGCCTTCTTTATCTGACTCTATTTAGGTTTCAAATGGGGGTCACTGACCCCATCTAAAAAAAAACGAATGTTCAGTAAGGCTACCAATGTATTGTGATTGCTACTTTTTATTACTGGTCTTTCTATTCAGACCCTCCCCTATTCATATCCAGTCTCTCATACAAATCAATTTATGGTTGCTAGAGTAATTTGAACCCTAGCAAACAGATTGCTAAAAACAGCAACTGGAGAGCTTCTGAATAAAAATCGAAATAACTCGAAAACCACAAATAAAAAATTAAAACCAATTGCAAATTGTCTCAGAATATTGCTCTCTATCATAGTAAGAGTCCATTCAAGGTGAGCAACCCCTTTAAAAGAGAAGAAAAGGTTACAACTAAGTAAGCTTTATCAGGTCTATATAAATATACCAGTAAACCCTCAAGGTAATGCTGTAATGAGTTATCTGTGAAAAGAATCACTGCATTTCTTTCCTTCAATTGTGTACACATGGACCTCTGCATCAGACTTCCTTCTTTCAGCATAAACTTCCAAGGCTAGGGCTTGAGCATGCTCTGTCTGCTCCTCTCTCCCTCCTCTCCTCCCTGATGTAATCTGAGCCCAGAGCTATGAGTGGGCAGGGAGAGACTCAGGCAGGAAGTGATGTCACACCAAGCTAATATGACAGCTGCTATCCAAAACAAAGTTTCTAGAGATGTTTACTAGTGTTCTAGCTTGCACTGTTGTGGTTAATCTACTGGCAATTCTTTCAGATGAAAATACAATTGTTTTGCTCTGTTCTGCAATTTCAAGGTCTAATGGACCTTGTTATTTTTTTATAATACACAAGAGCTTTGTAAATGATATCCTTATAAATGGGGATTAGTGATATCATCAAGTAAAATCCTTCAAGTCAATCAAGTACAGTAAATAATGTACCCCATTGTAAAATATTAACCTTTATATTAACTGACCTATATAATTGACTAGCGAATCCATAAATACATTTTTTTGTACACAAGAAACAGAGCACTAACTTACTTCAAGCTCTTCTCTAACCACCTGAAGCAATGAGTGACTTGATGGCTGTTGACTGGACACACAACTTCCAGAGCAGGATATCCAAGTCATACACTGCCTTGCCTTCATCTTGCGCCTTGCACAATCTCTCCATAATCTGCAAACACTAAAAATAAACAAAGCAGATGTTGCAACCCAAACAAAATGTTCTAAGGGCAAGGCCAGACGGGGAGATTCGGGGGAGATCTGTGGCCTGGCAACTTCTCGCCACGACGAATCTCCCGGAATAGCTAACTAGCGCTGCTCACCCGCTCTGCGTAAAGTCGCCTGCGCTTGTTCACACGCAGTGGCGTGATTTTAAAAGTCGCTCAAAGTTGCCCCGCCAGGCAATTTTGAGCGACTTTTAAAACCACGTCGCTGCGTGTGAACAAGCGCAGGCGACTTTACGCAGAGCGGGTGAGCAGCGCTAGTTAGCTATTCCGGGAGATACGGGGGAGATTCGTCGCGGCGAGAAGTCGCCAGATCTCCCCCGAATCTCCCCGTCTGGCCTTGCCCTAATAGTCAATATGGCTGAGATCAGCTTATTGTCTAGAACACAGCTATTCAAGGAGCAGTTCACTTTCTCAGTAGGGATCCATGAAGCCATATTTGTGGAATTTAGCCAAACACATCCACAGTTGGAGTTTCAGTAAGAAACGTTTTTATGTATTTATTGTCATTGCTACTTTTTATTATGAATCTTTATATTCAGTGACCCTAATAATCATATTCCAGTTTATCTTCAAGCCACTACCTGGTTGCTAGGGTAAATTGGATCCTAGTAACAGGCTAACAGATGAAATGCCAAACTGGAGAACTGTTAAGTAAAATGATAAACAATTCATAAACTATAAAAAACGAATACCAGTTTCACATTGTTTCAAAATAATCATACTAAATGTTAAACGGAATCACACCCTTTGTGTGATGTAGACAGTGATACTGTTTGGAGATTTGTAACTGGTGTAATTGGTTTTTAATATTTCTTTAATGTTTAATTATTTAGATCATTTCTACAGCAGCTCTTCTGTTTGGGATTTTAGCCTCTGGTTCAGGGATAGACTAGGCTGGCAGGATACTATGACTGAGACTTGCACCTGCCCCTAAATACTGCGCCCTAACTTCCCCCTGGCCCTGACTGCAGCCGCAACAAGATAAAATACGGTACATGAGGGGGGCTGGGGTTGGAGGGTGTGAGACCCTGAGTTGGCAACCCTTGTGGTCATTGGACCCCCCAGTCCAACACTGATCTGGTTGCTACTAGTAGCAACATTTTAACTGACCTTTCTTCATTGTTTGAGCAGTTAATAGCAGATTTTACAAACTATTACATGTTAAGTAAACAGTGTTTTACCCTTTTAAAATCAATTCAAAATCAAATGAAATTTCAATATTTTATGAGAATACCTATTGTATACCGAAGAGCACATACTGAAATCATTCTGCTCCAATCACCAGTGCAACAGGGGCTATTTTTCACTAACATTCAAGTAAACCAGTGCAGTTATCAGTAGTAACAAAGAACACCTTTATATTTGTAACTGGGTAACTGCAGTGCAGCAATTTAGCACTTATGTATTAGTAGTAGTAGTAGTAAATACCCCCCTATTTATTTTAGAG
Source organism: Xenopus borealis (assembly GCA_024363595.1). NCBI lineage: Eukaryota > Metazoa > Chordata > Amphibia > Anura > Pipidae > Xenopus > Xenopus borealis. The sequence continues at coordinate 81,916,506 of CM044435.1, read as the reverse complement.
AAAGCTGCAGTGCTTAGAGGTGTGGGCATGCTGACTACTGCCAGCCAGCTGCAGGATTATAATGCAGCAGATTCTCAATGCAGGTTATTTTTAATGGCTGTGTATTAACTTAATAGACAATAAAGGCCACAATTATTATGTGCTCTGCCCAATTCCCCTAACCATGGCTGCTCAAAAGTGTACGCCAATTAAGCTATATGGGAAAAAAACAGCTATGGTTGCAGAGATGTTAGGGCTACCAGTTGTGTACAAGAGAAACAGCCTCATATACCAGACAATCCAGACACCTACCATGCTGATCTCAGCAGGTCCTTGCAAGGAAGAAAGCTCAGAATCCTCTCCACCACCTCAGCCAGGCTGCTCAGCACACAATGCCCAGGCACCTCCAGGCTCCCTAAATTTCTGGGGCCGCGGTTTTCATATGCCTTAACATTCCCCAACTCTGCCCCAGCCATTGTCAGATAACAACCAAACTTCCGCCAGAATCCCTAAAACGTCACAAAGTTCGGCTATTGCTGTAGGGGAGTCGTCACACGATCATGGAACTGGAAAGATGCCGGTGGCCATTTTTGAAACTGGCTTAGTTCATGACTTGTTCCGATAGATAGGATCACGCTGCTTCATGCACCAATTCAGCTTGCTTGCCTTCCGCCCACATGACTTTCCTCCCAGTGCCTGCAGGGTCCTAATGCTCAATACAATTGAAACTGTCTCATACCTCCCAACATTTTGGAAGTAAAAAGAGGGACAAATGTCTAAACTGTTTGGCCACGCCTATTTTTGTTGCCACACCCCCTAATTACCATGTTCATTTTACAAAATTCGACAGATTATGTAAAATATTTCTCCTGTTACAATTACTTATTTTCTTACTCTTGCCCACTCCCACACCTTGTGTATCCTTCCCTTTAGCTTCCTCACCCCCTGTACCAGTATTTATTGTGATGTATGTACAGTAACTCCATATTTATTGTGATGTATGTAACTCCTTGTGATTTATGTATGTGATTTAGTTGTATAATCACATTCACTTTACAGCACTATGAAACAAGTTGGTGCTATAGAAATACATGTTAATAATAATAATAATAATAAATACCTCAAAAGTGTTACAAAGTATCTTTTTTGCACCTGTTAGTTGTTCTGGGCTCTCTGCCAAAAGCCAATTAAGTTAGAAACCTTGTTTCTTTTTCTGGCTGTTCAGTGCAGAGAAAAGACTTTCCAGTACAAATGAGGGACTGCGGATTGAGCTGTCAAAAGAGGTACTGTCCCTCCAAAAAAGGTACAGTTGGGAGGTATGCTGCACGGAGGAGCAATGAGGCGCACAGAGCCGTGCAGGGCACATGCACGTACTGGGATGCACAATACACTCTGAGCAGCAGGGTACGCAGGGCACCAGAGGATCAAGAGAGAGGGTCTGGCCCAGCAGGGGCCCACTGGGAGTCTGGGTGCCTGGTTAGTAGATTGCAATAATCTTCTAAGTGGATAGGATAAGGGCATGGATTTGTGTTTAAGCAGTTGCTTGTGAAAGAAAGGGGCATGAATTTGCAGTATTACAGAGGAAAAAGTGGTAGGCTTTGGCAGTGGCACTAATATGGTTAGAGAAGTTTAGGCACCCACCAGGAATTACAATTACTTAGATAAAGCTGGCAAGGTCCCAGATACATCCACCTTAAGCTGGACAATATCGGGCTGATCACAAAGGTGATAGATTCAGGCTGTTGGGAAGAGGACAGCATCAACAAGTCGATACATCCGAACCCCCAAGGGTTTGGTCAGATATCAGTCGAGCAGGCATGCCAGACAGGGCAGTCCATGCAAGGACCAATAACCTGCAGTTAAATATTGTTTCTACACTATAACAAAGGGTTGTCCAACCAGATGCTTGAAGGTAGCCCTCCAAGAATGTATTATAGCCTAAAGCCTGCTCAAAAGCAACACAGACTTTTTGTATGGCATTATTTCAGGTCCGGATTGAGAATTAAAATAGGCTCTGGCATTTCAGGTACACAGAGGGCCAAACAACCCCCACCAGCCAACTAAATACTGCCTTTCTATGGCACCTTATAGCAGGCCCTCTGGCATTTGCCAGAACTCACAGATTGTCACACCAGGCCTGAATGATTTAATATTATTTGGCTCTCAAATGTCATATCTTCCCCCTACATGAAACATTTTGGACAGCACTGGTTTAAGGCAATGAGGTACAACCATACTACCCAAAATTGCAAAGTCAATTGTCCTTGATATATAGTGATCCATATGAGAAACAATTGCATTAGTGTTTTCAGGCAACTGTAATAGTAAGCAACAGGGGCAACAAAGGCACAATATATGAATATATGCATTCCCCATGCTTTCAAGCAGCTATCAGAGGGTTATTTCCGTGCAAGTCCGCTCCAGCCAGGTTCCCAGGCGCCATCTTCCACAGCAACGTCTTCTTCCTTCTTCTTGCCAGCGCATGCACTGTAGGACTCATTTGCCGGTTTGTACTACTAAGTTCAATCGGCAACAAATCCGACAGATGCACACTGCAACAACATCCAACATTTCTATTTCTTACCTTATCTTCGGTGCATCCAACTTGATGCCTGCATTTTGTCGCATTGTCAGATCGGACCAAGAATGCCCATGGCTAATTGTAAACAACTTTTCAATTGGCCTTCATTTTTTTTCTTTTTTGTACTTTAATTATTTGCCTTCTTCTGACTCTTTCCAGTTTTCAAATGGGGTTAACATGACCCCATCCAAAAAACAAATGCTCTGTAAGGCTACAGATTTAAAGTTATTGCTACATATTACTCATCTTTCTAGTCTGGCCCTTTCCTATTCCAGTCTCATAGTCAAATCAATGAAGGGTTATTAGGGTAATTTAAGATTCTTTTTTTTTTTAACATTACAATAACTTACTTATTACAGACTCTATGGGCCTTATTTAATAATCCTGACTTCCCTCCACGTTTGGAATCGAAACAATTTCAGCAGTGGATAGAGGGGACTCATTTCATATGCACCACGGCCTACATCATGACAAGATCATAGGTTAGGCATTCCTTCAAGATGCACATAACATTCCATATTGGGAACTTTATAGGTACAATCAATACTTGTACCCCTGAGAACAATGATCACCTCGGTCATTTTTTTAAGATATGTGTTACAACCAGGGGCATTTCTTCCACAAGGTAAGGTGAGAACTTCCCCACAGGTTACCAAGGGTACCAAGGGTTACCAAAAGCCACTCCTGGTAATTTTAAAGGACCAGTAACATCAAATGTATTTATTTATTTTTAAATCATTAGTATACATAAAAAAAAACACCTAGACAAATTAAACAGAGGAGTAGGAAGCCCTAGCTACCAGCAGTTTCTCCTGTATAGCTGTGCACCAGTGTAACACCATGTGCCAGTTTGTATATAGGGGACATTCCTGCGACTCCCAGATGAGCATGGAGAACCCGAGCCAGCACAAAGATCCTTCAACTGCTGCTATCAGAAGCGGGTAGTTACACAGAAGCTGGATATAGTTACAGCCACATTGCTCAGCGATCCAAGAATCTTCTGCAACAGTCCAGGATCATGGGATCTCTCCAAAGGGGCACCATCAATATCAGCCGCAACTTCTCCAGAGCTGACCTCAGGCAGCCTGCCAGGCACTGCAATACCTTGTAGCCTCCGCAGCACTGTGAAACATCGTAGCCTCCGTGAAATGCACAACCCAGGTGTCCCTCTCAGTGGAGCTCTGCTTGCCGATCAGGGATAGTATGTTGAAGCCTTCTGCCTTCAATTACGACACTGTTGGGCCCTGGCCACGGGATGTGGGATAGGGGCTACGGTGCCGCACTGCAAGGCTAGATTCCAGTGCACTTGAAGGCCAGGGTGATATGTACAATATAGTGCTCCCTGATGCACCTCGCTTCACATGCTGTCAGTAGAATATGGGAGACAGCCCCAATAAAATTAATAAAAGCATCATACTGAAATAAGAAACTTTCTAAATACAATCAAATATTCTGTACTTTTTCTGAAATATCTTCACTATCCCTCCCTTAGCATCTGTTTCTCTTCATTCTGTCTTCATGTAGCAGCTGTGTGTCAGATAATCATTGACCAGTAGATCCAATATATCTTATAAGGGGGCTTCCTTTCCTAGCAGAGGTATTTAAGCTCACTCAACTGATTCCAGTACAAACAAAATCTAACTAAATAACAGTCTTTTGCACAAATCCTGCATGAAGAGGGATATGAGAGACATTGTGATTTTAACAGAGAAACAGATGCTGATAAAGGGATAGTGAAGATAATCTTGATTAAAGAAAAATTACTGAATTTTTTAATTGATTTAACTGTATTTAGAAAGTGCGATGAAGCTCATTAAATTTTAATTTTTAAAGTTCCCCTTTAATAAAGGCTTTGCAGTTTTAACGTTTAATTCGTCTGGTGTTTATTTTTACATGTATACTAACAAATTTAGTAAAAAAACAAAACATTTTTGCGGTTACTGGTCCTTTAAGATCTGAATTTCCAGTTATTAAACCAGCTTTTCTAGTGTAGTGCTACGGATGCAGCCCCCTGGAACCCCTCTGGCTGTGGAAAGGTAAGTGCTGATCGCAAGGGGGTAGGGGCAGTGTTGCAAACGCCACCTAAGCCAGCTTTATGGTTAGGATCGCCACTGGATACATTGCCCTACTATACAGGCAGGGAACCAATGCCCATACCCTTGTGTCTTTGAAACACAGGCCCCCAAAACAGTGCTGCCAATTTCTATGGTACAGAGGGCCAGAATTTTCCTGGCCTATATAGTGGAGGGCAGGTGTTGACTGCTCCACACCTTAGCAACCCCCTTACAAGTAATGCGCACCCCATGAGACCCAAATAAAGACCAAATACTACATTTATTGGTAAACCAGGGCATCTTTGGATATGTTGGGGGGGCTCTAAAATTAATATGATATGGGGCCCAGCAACACCTAGTTATGTCACTGTTCACAGTAAAACAATCTTCATTTATGCCCATGAGCCGGTTAGTGATACTACCTAATTTGCATGCTCCTGGTCTTGGTCTTAATGCAGGAGCACTCAATTATGGTATTTCTTTTCAACTAGGTGTTTTGCTTTAATAAAACTAGGCATTTAAACAGCTAAATGGATGGAAATTGAACAGATTCAATAGCACTTCAGAAGTCATGCCTGTATAATTAATTTAAATGTATAGGTATTAGACCTTCCTTGTCCTGTAATGAGTCAATTTAAAAGATGAAGCATATGCCTATATCAGTATCATCGATATGAAGAGAATAGATACAGTGCAAAACCAGCTTCTTCAAAAGCAGCAAATGAAAACACAATCAGTTATTTCTTAAAATGGTTCTTTAATCATAAACTTGATGCAAGTTTACAGATTACTGTACATTGCCAAATAAGTCTGCAATGGAAGAAAAAAAAAATCAAAACAAAAAGCATGCCAATCAGCAACTTTCCAACCCAATAAAATATCCATAACATTCAGATTTAAGCCATAGGGAAAATGCCCCAAAACAAGCAATTGTCACAGAATGGACGTTTATGAACTTTTGTATGACAATCCCCTTCTGAATTAAACTGTAAACATACTAAAATATGCGTTGATTTTAAAGGGCTATGACACTATATTGTCTGACTGCCAAGATGCAGGCAAAAAACATGGCAGTGAAAAGGCTCTTTCCAGTGCGCTATACAGGCAGAGCAATAGCTGCCTATCACTGCATTTCCCGTTATTGATAAGCCCACAGACGAGGAAGGGTGTTTGGTCCTCCCTGAGAGGATCTAACACTGGCCTAAGGCTTTAAACTGTAGCTAAAAAATGAATATCCACAGGGCAGTAATGTACTTAAAGTTTGGTAACATGTATTTGATGCATCGCTGAAGAACCCCTTAGCTTTCAGTGTAAAGAAGAATGCAAAAAACATTTGTGGCTTCTTACTGCAGAATAGAAAAAGGATAATTGAACTGCTGGATAGAGAAAAGCACAAAGTGTAAAATAGTTAAAAACTACTTGATAGTTCTATTTTTTTGGGGCCTACAACATCAAAACAGAGGAAAACTGGTTCAAAGTCTAGATTAAAGGTCAAATGTTCTTATCAGCAAACAGCAACCAGATCTGTTAATATTGTGGAAGGGCAGGTGTGCCCTAAATGTATAAACACTTTCATTTCTCCCTTTACCAGTACTCATTTGATATTTTAGGATTCTGGCCTGATATTTCAGATTAGCTAAAATGACAACATGAATGATGTGACATAATACCTGGGCAGGAATTCCTAAGGTAACATTAAGCAAAATGGAGAGAACAAGGAAATTACACCATGTTAAAGAATGTCTTTCACAGTTTTGCACCACATACTAGTGAAACATTTAAAAAGCTTGCATCGAATACAAAAGAATTGCCCTTTTAATCCGCCCGTTGGCTTTAAATTTACACTTTTTACTAGACGATGGTCAACCCTAACAACAAAACAGCAGACCAAGTGGATGGAGTGGAGTACAGTTTACAGCATGCAGTACTTTGTCACAATCTAGTCCATGAAGTGGCCCTTGCAACATCCTGCCTGCAGACTGTAATAATATACTTTGGGGCGGAGGACATCATTAGTAGACTTGCTGTGCCAATGCATTCAATAATGAACTGTTCTATGGAGCAATCTGTGCACAGCAGCACCAACAGAGCCCCTAGGCTCATTAAACTGCCAATACATGAAGTGCAATCAGAGGCAGAAAGGGCTGCTGTGGCTGTTCTAAGGGAGAACAGCTCAAAGAACAACAGACTGCTTGGCCAAAGTGAAGTTCGCAGAAGTCTGGTCATTTTATTCCTTCACTAAAAGGGACGAAGGCATACAACGATATAAGTTAACTTGGACAGATGGCATATTTGATATATGAGTAGACCTAACTGAAATGGTTATGTGTATGCACACTGTTCTTTGTAATCTATAACTTCGTCACAGCTCTACAAAGATGATTGGTTAAGTGAATGAAAAAAATGTGCATAGAATACGCTATTGGACAACCTGATTGTGTGACAATTCTTTCTATGGATAGAACAACCTGGCAAAATCCTTTTATGGAAAGGTCACATTAGGAGAAGAGCAATAGGTGCACATTAAATTACTGAAGGTAAACCCATCATGGGATAGAGCTAAAAACTCTTTAGGGTGGAAAGATACAAGGCAAAAAAATAAATCCACTCCACTGTTATATGTCTGAGCAGCTTAATGCACTGGAATAAAGATGGCTCATCTATTTACACAAACAACATACACAGCTGGATTTACAAAAAAAAGTGTTATCTATGGTCTTAACCTCCTTTATGATTAGGACAAGGATAACAAGATTTAAGGCAATATTTGGGGAATAGGTAAAATATAGAAAAAAACCCTTCTTAATGAATTGTGCCAAATCTAATATGTTTACTATGAAATGGTGCAAGTTATGCGGATCTTAAAGATGGAAAATTATCGTGAAAACCCCAAAGTAGAAAATTTGGAACACATCAAGCGTTATTTAATGGCTTCATTCACTATGCTTCTCCTCATCAACATCCATCAAATTTGGCAATGCTACAAAATGTATCGAGGGTTTGTTTTTTTGAGTTCTCAGAAGAAAAAAAAAATTACCTACTTATCCATTTTTAAAACTGTATTCTTAAACAGTGTTATTAAACAGTATCAAACTTTTGTTTGGCGTTAAATGAAACTATACAAAGCAAAAAAAAAAAATTTCTTGCAGAATAAATCCTGCAAAAAAAAAAAAAGTGAAAGCAATTTACATTAAGTCTAATAAAAGTGGAATGGATGTAACTAAGCTATACCTTTGATTTAAATAGAACATTAAAATATTTGGAGTGGCCTCTCATCAGTAAAGGCAGTTGCTTCTCCTTTCAAGAGAAGCAGACATGGTATAATATACAGGTCTGATAGTTCCTATTAAATATCTATTAACTAACATATGCTGTACAGAGGACCAAAAAGGGCAATGTGGGATCTGTTTTGGAAAGAAATAGAAAAAGTTTGTTTTTAAATCCTGGTCCAAGAAATGTTCAAGTTAACCATCTTCTTTAGGAGGAGTGTACCAGCCTGTTAACAAAGCAAACAGAAATGTAAATGTATGATGTTGGTCATTTCCTCCAACTAAACTACTCCACTGGAATATCAGCCTGCTCTTCTCTCTCAAAGTATCATTCCAATAAGAACAATAAATGTATAGATTTAATTATAGCAAAGTTCTGCTTCCATGACAGCACATAGGCAAAGATGCAAAGGCATGAATATTTGAGTTACCTTATTAAAGACATAAAAGACAAGCTGTGAAACAGTAAACAAAGAAAAATTTCATTTATGGTCCTTTTTAGTACAAGGAAAAAGTTACGCTTTAATACAGACCCTGCATACTAGCTCTTACAGAAATAGTCCTGGGGTGAACAAAAAGGATTGCACCAAACATATTTACAGCTTGCTATCCTTATCAGAGGAAAGGTTAGATCCAAAACAACCAAATGCCTGGCCTACCGATTCCAAGGATGTTATGATGCATTCTTATTATGTTAAAGACTTTGCCCAAAAGTAAGCAAATTAACAAAATTTCAACTTCACAATACATTAAAACTTACCGTTCTTCTCATGGATCTGTACTAGAGATTTGTAGGATTGCTGTGCTCGAGCAAGATTATACTGATTCTGTAAAATAGCAGGAAATGTATAAATATATAGTGAATAAAGTACCCCCTCTTGTAAATTATAAGGATATTACAAGTTACTGAGGAGTTTCATGACTATATAAAAACACGAGGCCGAAGGCGGAGTGTTTTTATACAGGTCATGGAACTCCAAGGTAACTTCCAATATCCTCATATTTTGGAACTGGGGGTTACTTTATTTATTATAATACACAAGTTTCAGTGAGTCGTGACAGAAATGACATCAGAACTCACCGTTAATAAATGATGACATCAGAACTTACAGTTTATAAGGATATAATTTACAAGATAGTCATGGCTTTTACATACATTATATACATACATATCACAATAAAACACTGACATACCATACATAACACAACAGATGATTATAAAACTCTCTTAATATACTCTATATTTAGTTCAGGAGTTAGATAGATGACTGCTACTTAAAGAGAAACTGTCATGGGAAAACTTTTTTTTTTCTTTTAAACGCATCAGTTAATAGTGCTGCTCCAGTAGACTTCTGCACTGAAATCAATTTCTCAAAAGAGCAAACAGATATTTTTATATTCAGTTTAGAAATATGATATGGGGCTAGCCATTGTCAATTTCCCAGCTGCCCCATGTCATGTGACTTGTACCAGCACTTTAGGAGGGAACTGCTTTCTGGCAGGCTGTTGTTTTTCCTTCTCAATGTAACTGAATGGAACATGGGTTTTATTATTGAGTGCAGTTCTTAGATCTACCAGGCAGCGGTTATCTTGTGTTAGGGAGCTGTTATCTGGTTACCTTCCCATTGTTCTGTTAGGCTGCTGGCTGTTGGGTGATATCACTCCAACTTGCAGTACAGCAGTAAAGAGTGATTGAAGTTTATCATAGCACAAGTCACATGACTCGGGGAAGCTGGGAAATTGGCAAAATGTCTAGCCCCATGTCAGATTTAAAAATGAAATCTAAAAAAAAATCTGCTTGCTCTTTTGAGAAATGGATTTCAGTGCAGAATTCTTCTGGAATAGCACTATTAACAGATGCATTTTTAAAAAAATGTTTTTTTCCCATGACAGGATCCCTTTAAGACAACCCTGCTTTAGGAGTAATAGCATATATTACTTGTCCCCAAAAATCCAACATTGACAGGTTAAAATAAAATGTTTATTTTTTATTAAGGTTTACATGTCCTAGGCTTTTGCTGATTCTTAGAGTAATGGCACACTAATTTCCTGAAGCAAGATGTAAACAGGAGTAGGATGCCAGTTGCACCCCCCAAAAGAGTACAGAAAGACAGATCGACTACAATATTTTTAAAATAGGAGTTGAGCACTTCCTGATGGCATATTATGGACAATGATATCAATAAATAAGTCCAAGGTGACTGAAAAGATCTATGTGCCAATACGTTTAGACTAAGTCACACTTACAGAAATACATGACCTTTTATTTTTACAGATAAGGGGTCTTTCTGAAATTTGGATTACCATAAGTCTACAAAAAAAAATGTATTTGAACAGTGCAGACTAATATCTGATCTGAAATAAAGTATAAGGTACTGTTTTATTACTACAGAAAAAAAATAAAAATCTTAATTATTTGATAAACAATCTATGGTAGATGCACTGTATGTAATTTGGAGCTTCCTAGATATCCTGTACAGTAGATCTCAGATCTGTCATAGGGCCGTTGGTTCTTAGATAAGGAGATTCCTAGAACTTATTAACTAATCTACAATTCTGAAAAATGTTGTATATATATTTATATATAGAAGGAAGGGAAACAGGATATTTCCCAGCAACTGGTGGCAAAACATTGGGCAGAAGCCAAACATAGCCCGTCATCATTTAAGTGTATGCCCATTGACCATATTCTGGTAAGACCAAGGGGAGGAGACTATGAAAAGGCCCTTTTAAAAAGGGAGGCATATTGGATATATGAGCTGGACTGTGTGTCTCCAAAAGGTTTGAATGGTCAGTTAGTACTCAGTTGCTTTCTATAAGCAGTGCAATCTAGCCAACCGTGAAGCCCAGAAAATTATAGACAGATCAAGACATACAAGGTTACATTGTTCCATGATTTTATTGATACAAAATTCATTTATGTTGACAATATAAACATTGTAATATAATGACATGACACTTAATGTGTAACTTGTATATGTTTTTCACAGATGGTTGTTCCCTTTGAACTTATGCAAAGCACACCGGTGACACCTTGTGGTGAGAGAAAGGAACTGTTTTTTTTCATGTAAATGTATCAGTACTGTTGGTGATGGAGTATTTTGGAATGTATGACGTCATTCTTGGCGCCAAATTTCAAATCTGGGGTTGGTTATTTAAACACATTATTGTAAGTGCACAGTTATCCTTGAAAAAGGCCCTAATGGGGGCCGAAAGGTCGGATTGATGTACAAAATAAATATTTGAATTTACACAAGCAAGAATGGAGTGCGGATC
>CM044435.1:81863521-81898903 GCA_024363595.1 Xenopus borealis | reverse complement strand
AAAAAAAAAAAAAAAAAAAAAAAAAAAAAAAAATCGGTGGTGGTGATGGTGGTGGAATTTCACTCAAGCTTGCACTACAGCAGTAAAGAGTGAATGAAGTTTATCAGAGCACAAGTCACTTGACTAGGGGCAACGGTTTGCTCTTTTGAAAAATGGATTTCAGAACAGAAGTCTGCTGGAGCAGCACTATTAACTGATGTGTTTTGGGGAAAAAAACAAGTTTTCCCTTTAACCACTTTCCAGCCAATGACCAAGAATCTATGCTGCTGTCACTATTTCTTGCAGCAACATGGATTCTGTGCTTCTGCATACAAATACATGCCGAACAATCTATTTCTAAGCAACAGGCAACCCCAGAGAAGCCACATATAGGGGTAGGGTTAAAGAAAGCCCTCTGTTCAATATCATTTGCACAAACTTACCTGTTTTATAACTCTGTGACCTGTATATATCCCTGAGCTCTTTCATAAGACGATCAGAGGCCTGGACTGATCCAGAAACCGCACCCTAATATACATTGTAGAAAAAGAAAAAGAAAACTCCATACTGAAACATCGATCAAGTATTTGCACTAGACAATTTATCAGGCCATATAAAAACAAAAAAATTATGCAGTTAACTTTACATTACTCAGAAGCACAAATACAACTAAAGTTAGACATTACACGATCTGTTCATTATTTTTGTCTGTGCACTTTCAGGGCATGAAACTTTTTTTGCTTGATTTCCCCTATTACATATTTGTCACGCTGAAGCGAAGCAAGCAGCATTTTAGGAACAAAGTTAAACAACACCAAATATTAAAAAAAAAAAAAGCAATGGCACCCTTAAACTTTAGCAACAATTGCAACCAAACGCTTTCTAAAATTTGGACATCAATATTTCAGATTGGTATTGAATTTGACCACTCTTATTTTCCAAACTGCTTTAATTCAGACACATTGGCAGGTTTTCATGCATGCATGGAATATTTCAGTGCTGACACAGTATCTCTACCAGGTTCAAGTCATGACCTTGATTAGGCTGATCCAAGACTATAATTTTTTTCCTCCGCAATTAAGATTTAGTCTAGCTTTTGGATCATTCTATTGCAAACAACCCAATTACGTGCTTGTGGACAGACGTTCTAAATTATGTTTTGGGTTTCTGTACCAGCTCCAGACAACCACATCCCTTTAGGATAGAAGTTCTGTGTCTCAAAAGATGCCCCAGTAGCTCCTCATTTTCTTTTCTGCAGATTCACTGCAAATGCTCTGTGCTGCTGTCACTTACTGAGCTTAGGGTCCCACTAAAAACATACAGTACACATGTCACAGTATAAAGGTGGCCATATACAGAGAGATCCGTTTGTTTGGCGATATTGCCAAACAAGCCGATCTCTCCCTTATATGCCCACATTGAGGTGGGCGATATTGGGTTAATCCGATCGTGGGCCCTAGGGACCAACAATCGAATCATAATGCAGGAGAACGGCGGTCGGATCACATCAATGAACAGATGTGCCTGTTATCAGACTGGATTTTTAGTCCGTCCGATCGACATCTGCCCCCTGTGACAAGTTGCTGCTATTGAGAAGCTGAAACTTTAGGCTAGTGCAATAAGTTCAGTATATAAAACATGGCAGTTTTAGCCATTATTTTTTTATTCATTCTTTATTTAATAATATGTATTCATTCTTTATTTAATAAACAATATTAATTATTTATTCATATTTTAGTTCTCCTTTAAAGGGCAGTATACTCAATTAATAACATACTAACACAGTCAGCTCAATTAAATTACATTTGTTAATTTGGTTGACAGAGTACCTAAGTGGGAAGCTACTTTTTCACATGGGTAATATGGGTGCTAGAGAACTCTGTTCATTAAAGGGGTGGTTTAGGTTAACTTTTTAGATTATTATTTAATGGCTAATTCTAAGCAACTTTTCAATTGGCCATCGCGATTTTATTTTTTGATTGTAGCCAAAAGACTACCTGTTACTACTGAAATACAGTACTATAATTTTTTCACTCTTACAAATATAAAAGATTATGGGTGTACATTGGTTTTCACTTACATTCAGGTGATCTTGCCTTTGATTCTTTCTGATTTTCTCTAAAATGGCTAGATTCTCTTTCTCAATGCCTTCATCTTCTGATTTCTTGCCCTCGACTGGCTCTTCCTCCTTCATGTCATAATGATCCAGATCTTCTATATCCTTAGTCACAAAGCAAAAGAGTATATGAAATACTGCTTGGTCTATCCAGACTGATAGATTTGTGTCCAATTACCTGGTATTTGGCATTTTATTAAAACTGCTATAGAACTGCCAACGTGGGAGGGGTTATTGCTTATGTAAATTTCCCCAGCAAGATATCATGTGTTAACAGTCATGTAATCAATACAAGGTTAGTAAGATCTACTCAAAGACGGCACCAAAAAACTCCCCTGTATCATATAATTTGGTCTGATGGGGTGAAAGGAGAATTCTTTTGAATCTCACCAAAAGATCTTGGAAATCAGGCACAATTATAAGCTAAAACATGCCCACTCTTGATCAGAAACTCTTAACTTTGATAAGGTATAGGCATGATGGCCGACTTATGTTTTTGATTTAAAACAAGATATTCCTATACGGAAACTCTCGATACTCAGGTGAAAAGACTAACGTTAAAGGAAAACTATTACCACAACCCCACCCACCCCGAACAATGTAGGTCTCTATGAAAAGATACTGCATAAATCAACTCATATGTAAACCCATACTTCGTGTAAATAAAACATTTTCATAATAATATACTTTTTTAGCAGCATGTGCCATTGGGTAATCATAAATAGAAAATAGCCATTTTAAAAAAGGACAGCCTCTTGGGATCCTAGGATTCAACGGTGCACACAAACATACCAAACAATCTATAAAGTTAGGTCACATGAGCCAATTAACAGACAGAGTTCTGTCTTTTGCTTCCACACTTCTTTCTGTTACAGTTAGAATTGAAATATTTCTGGTCAGGTGATCTCTGAGGCATCACACAGACCATCACGAAATGGTGGTTCAAGGCAAGAGATATAAAAGGGCAATATTTACTTAAATATATACCAGTTTGGTAAGATTTTTTTAATGTCACTTAATTTGATATAAATTATCTGTTTCTCAAGTATTCATTTTCAGGGTATAGTTCTCATTTAACCTTGTTAAACTGCCTAACCACTGCTTTCTCACTTTTGTACTGAGAAAATATAATTGAAGTTTTAAAAAACAAGATTTTAGTGGTTCTCAGGATAGGGGAAAATTGTAAGAGATTACATATTTTAACATCCTAACATTGTAATGTGCTTTATATGTCATAAATGGCATATTTCATAGTTAGCTTCTCCTTTGGATTGTATTTTTTTTTTATTACAGTTGCAATGTGGACAACTCTCCCCATTATAAAAGGAGTTAACACACTCTTTTCCTGTCCAATTAACATATCTGTCCACAGGTAAAGGAGGCCAGAGAACAGCAAACCCAACAGGTTCTTGCTATAAGCAAGGGATGAGAGAGAGAAAGAGGACTTGCTTCCCTTACAAAAACCACTGCAGATGCCCATCCACCTGCTGTAAAGAAGTAAAAGCAATTGAAGACCGGAGTGTGTACAGAGCCACAGGCAGTGTAGGATAGTCACTCCCCCATCTCTGTGCCATACATGCCCAAATAGGCACATAAGACAAATGGACTCAACAAATCTATCCATGAAGGACAAGAACACTGCGTAGATATTTGAGTATATGACACAAGGAAATGTGTCAGTGACATTGGGCATAACAGAAGAGATACCTCGCCCATGTCTTCCTCCTCTTCCTCTTCAGACGTGACTTCCTCTGTAGTTCCATTCTGCAAGAGACAATTTACAGACTATTAAAAATTAAATTGGGACAAATCCATAGCAATTTTAAATTTAAGCCAAAACAAATCCTTATCTGAGATTTCATAATATAAAAGACTAAGGTAGGCAGCACTGAAGATGTATACAGATTCCGATTCATGGAACTGTACTTATAACCAAGACACAGCAAAAGTTATGACGTGCAAACAAAGGTCATTAAACACTATTTGCTGCCACAGATATTCTAAGTACTATGGCTGAATGTCCAACACACCCAAAATTGTCCTAGATCTATAGCCTTGTTATGGGGCGGGCTAAGGGGACTGCCTAAGCAAAGGGTAGATTTTCATTTTCTAGTAGGGAAAGAGAGGCAAGCCCAGCAAAGACTACCAATGAAAAGCGGTCTGAATTAGAGTGGTGACACACTTGGGAAGCAAGCAGCTTAGACAGACAGCATTACACACCACATGTTGATAGAAAACACACTAATGACACAACCTTCTCCAGGGATGCCACAAAGCCAAATGATTTCAGCCAGAAAGTGGCCAACCAATCTGTGCCTGGAAAAGCAGGCAACCCACTTAATGGTCAACTTAAGAGTGGTTGGCTTAGGCCTTGTGTTTTAGTTGCTGTACTTTTTTTTTAGACAGTTGGTCAAATGTAGCATAGAAGATCCAATGACAGAGAAAAACAGCTACAATGCGCCCTGTAGTAGAATTGTGCTGCAGGCAAAGTGAACATGATCCTTAAGCTAAAATAAAATAAAACTGTCCATGAAGCCCTCTACTCCAGAGCTCAACAGTATGAGGGTTTATTTCTCACTACAGTTATTACTCTACCACAGTGGAATACGGTGAGTATGCGCTTTTGAACAGTGAATTGGTTATCAGAAGTAATTCCTGCTATACAACAAAATCTTGGTCTTCCCAGTCTGTGATGAAGATTTCCTATGGGGGTGTACAATTCAAGCTTCAAAAGGGGCATCAGAGTTAAAACAAACAACATCCCTGGTTGGGTGAGCATGGTCACTTGATGCAGGAGAAGCAAAACAGAAAAAACTGCACTAAATAAAACACAGATGGTGTTAATGCCAGAAAAAGTGGAGGCAGATTATAAACATAGCAATTTACAATTCTTGAAATTTTTTCAATTTCCCACATTTGACATATTACCATATAAAGTCAGTTGTGAGCGGACCACCTGTAGGCAAAACAGGAACACACATAGTTGGTGACAATTATTATTAATTGGATATGGTGTACCTGTCCAGTGGGGAGAGGCTGGTCCAGCATTTCCACGTCAGGATGCTGTGGTAAATTGTACAATCTGCACAGGTCACAAATCAATCGCTTCAACTGCTGAAGAAGCTACAGAAACAAAACCGTAACAATTTAATAGTGTTCAGAGAACAGTCAACATATCCACTGTTGACTCCAAAAGATGAAAATAAACTTAACTGATCATGGGATGTTTATATGACATTTGAAACATTTAAAGAGGCTAAAAGCATGGACTGCCCCTATTACATAACCAAATACACTTTGTACAAAACATTTTGAATCAATAAGACAAAGGCATATCAGGCATACTTCAAATAATTTACAATTTCATTATTTTCCAGAGTTTTACTAATGTATTGAAGTGTAAATGTACAAAAATAAAGACTATAGCAAGGTGCACTTCTGTCAAGGCCTAACTGAATCCGAGTATAACTCTCAGTTTCTTGAATAAAGGCACACTCCAATCTAAGCATTACGGAGTCTTTTTAATTTACACTGTGCAATATACCACTGGAAAGAGCTGCAGCATACACCAGTTAAGGATTGACCAGATTTATAATCTGGTATATCATTTTATTTTATCAGCGCTACGCAACAAGTTGGCGCTATAGAAATACATGTTAATAATTTGTTTAAAGGAAACCACTTTATAAAGCAACATAAAGAGTATGTGTCTGCCTGAAACCAGTGCACTCTCAGCTTTAGTTCTATGTTTTTGCTGCATCAGTGTTTTTAATTTAACCACTCTAGTCCCCCCCTGAAACAAAAAAAACAAAAAAAAAAACCACTCTTGCTCTGCACTTTTTAGTTTAAGTAATTTCCTGCACTTATAAAGGTATTGAAGTTGCTATTTCACCCTCTCACTCATTAGATATATTGGCCCTTACCAAAGTATTGCTTTTCTTAATGTCCTCCAAGCGCTCCAAAACAGAGGTCAGATTTGGGTCATCTGATTCTACAAACCATATTGGTGCTGAGGAAGGGTAGGATTCCTGCAAAGAGAGATAAGAAACAAGACAGATGCTTTATGCCACAGGACTCAAGCAGGCCATTACTTGCATATTGCATTGCATTAACAATAAGCACCATTTTCAATGCCAGGTAATGAGGTGAAAATACGGACAGTAACATACCTGAGGAAATTTTTTTTGCTACAAAAATGCAGTTATTTGAACTCACCTACATCAGGCAAATAAAGCACCTATTTTATAAGTGGGTTCTGCAGAGACCCAAGTTGAAGTGCTCATTGTGGGCATTTAAATGAAACCTACATGTAACCTAAACACTTTGTCCACAGATTATGATAAATATTAAAGATGTACTGAAACAGAATTTTGACAAACCCCTGCACTTTTTTTGCTAGATTTGGAGACAACCTCAGTGTTCAGCCCGATGTCACATTGGTTGTTTTGTCCAGCGCTGTTTTCAAGCTGATCACAGCAATGGCCGAACGATCGGATTATGAGAAGTGCAATGGACTTCCGATGGGTCGGTCGAAAGAAAATTCGACCATCCCGATCGATGTCGTGTCCACATATCGGCCGGGAAGACCCGTCGGAAGCACCCATACACTGACAGATAAGCTGTCAAATCGGTCGAAACGACTGATATCGGCAGCTTTATCTGCCCGTGTCTGGCCAGCTTTAAACACAACTTAAGTTACAGTACCCCTTTTTGGCAGACAATGGTACTTATTATTGGTACTCTCTGGTATAATAAATTTTGTGAATAGCTAGGCTAAAAATGGTACATAAAAATATGTGCAATATTGGTATCACACAAACAACCATAATAATAATAATTCTATGCACAAAAAACGCACATAATCGTTAAGGAACAACACAACATACCAATTGCAAGATCCAAACCTATCCATGCACAAGCATGAAATAAAACTGTTGAAATAAAACTGACCCAGCATTTGCTTTTGTGTAGGCCTGATAAAAGATGACTTTCCAGATGGCATTAACTTGTCTACAAAATCTAGGCAGTCTTTGAAAACATCAATTAGTATAAACATACAGACAGGCTGCAAGCTCCACAGAACAATCTGGAAACAGACTAACAAAAAACAGAACAGGGACTTTACTAGCCAGCCATGTCTGTTGTCATAATGGACAACCTTCATGCAACACTCTTTATAGGAGCTGCCTAAAAAAGAAATGTATACGAGTCCCTGCTTAACAGCGACTTAGTTTCTTACTACTTCCAAAGAGCATGATACTCACTATTCAGTAGTAAGAAATGCTGCCCAGTTCCTCAACCACCAACGGAGGTGGGGTGGGTTCAGGGGCGGATAGTCATAGCTGCCCTCAGGCGGGACAGTGGCTCAGAACAGAGCTTGGAGTAACATACAGCACTGTTCCTTTGCAGCTCAACCAGAAACAATGTTGTGCTTTACACTTCAAATAGAGAGATATTTATTTAAAAAAAACAAAAATCTAAATTGGTAGATGTGATCAGTGCACGGTGTATAGACAGAGATGTCGTACTCAAACCTACAGCTATTATGGGAAACAATATTGTAACGTTTAGATTACTATTACTGTTCCAAGAATCTCATCCACAGGACAAAATGGTTACTTCTAATGAGCACAATAAGACAAAAAAGGCAAGGTGCTGAATTAGTTCTGACATGATTTAGTTATTTATCATAGGGGTAGCATAGTTTTGCAGAGCTTTTCCCTTCAGTAAAGGTGAATTGATCTGTAATTGCATAGCTGGCCTGTATACAGCATCATTATGTACAACTACCAAAACAAAGAACTTCTAGCTGCCAGTGGGTACCAAGAGAGCAAAAACAGAGAGACTCACTGGATGTCGGTTCAGCCGTGAGCACGCCTACCTTGCAAAAGCACTAAGCAGCACATTGTGGTTAATTTATACACCTATTACACTGCACCAATAGGATTGCTGCTTTCATTTTCAAAAATGATTAAACATATAGCTGCCGGGTTACTACAGGTAACTTTGTAGATAAATAAGCCCAAGCAAGCACTGCATATGCACTTATATCGGACAGGCAGTCAGTGTTGTGGAAGACAGGCGAGTAGGGGGAAATGCAGATAGATTTAAATACAAATACCCAGCACTATCCATGTAGCATGTATGATTTATCCTGCTAGATGAATGAATACAGACAGTAATCAGATAAGTGAGCAGTACAGGGTCTACCTGTGGCCATTAAAAGGTTTGTGAGCCCCCAGTTAAAGTCATAATTCCACAGAAACCCGATGGCAATATTAAGGAAGTAGTTATAGAACAAAAATCTATATAGTGTATACTTTATCCCCAAGAGCCCCAGATGATGGAAACACAGTACAGAGAGTACTTGGCCAGCTGTTAATTAAGAGTGTACATGGGTGACGGTAGCAACCTTAGCAGAACACACAGTGCAAGTCGCCCAGCCGCCTGCAGACCGGACACATATAGTGGGCTCGCAAATAATGGGCAGGCTAAGCTAAGTTCAGCTGGTCACTTGCTATGTTCCGTGTGCCTGGGCCGTTGTTTGTATACGTTACGTATACACACCGTGATGTTGCAGTGGATAGTGAGCGCTCCCCCAGTACTCTGGATAAAAACACAGTGAAGCTCGTCCAGCCTCCAGCTGATGATCCGGAACCTTTCGTGCTCCTTCCCGAAAATGGACTCGAGGAGCCGCAGCTCGGCCTTCAGCCCAGACACCGACATCTTGGCTTCATTTCCGCCCGGCGGAGGCCCGAGTAGACAGCGGGATCATGCCCCGGGCCCGAGCTCTCCGCCCGGCCTACAATTAATAAACAGGGTCTAGCTTCCCTTTGTATGTGGAGCTACGCCACCGAGAGCCACCAAACAGAAGGCTTCCGGCGCAATGACGTAACAGACGGGGCTTAAGCGAGAACAATGCGCAGGCGTGCCACTGTTAAGGGGCCGCTTACGCTTCACGCATGCGCGAAACTTTAGATCCGCTAGGAAAGTTTAAAAACCATCCTTTGCGTTGGCTCTTCAAGTTTTGTTTAGCAAGCAATTGCTCAGACGCTTATGTATAGGAGCTTGTCTTTGGAACGCACAATTCCGACCTGCCCCAGGGTCAGCTTAATCTATATTGGTTTATTTTAGGTTATCTAAAATATGACATTTTGGAAATAAAAAGAGAGACATTTTTTTCTTGCAAGTAGTGAGGCTCATTTGACCACACCAAATTTTGTGACCACACCCCCTAGTTACCATGTTCATTTTACAAAATTTGGCAGATTATGAAAGTTTGAAAATATTCTCCTGTTACAATTACTTGTCTTAAAAGTGTTACAAGCTATCTTATTTGCACCTGTTAGCTGTTCTTGGCTCTGCCAAAAGCCAATTAAGTTAGAAGCTTTGTTTCTTTTTCTGGCTGTTCAGTGCAGAGAAAAGAGGGACTTTCCAGTACAAATGAGGGACTGCAGGTTGAGCTGTCAAAAGAGAGACTGTCCCTCCAAAAAAGGTACAGTTGGGAGGTATGGCAAGATCAGTGGCTTTAATAGAAAAGAGTAACCTGTAACTGTACATTTTTTAGAATAAAATACAGGGCTTTACCAATCTTATTTTATTCATCATGGGTTTTCTCTGTGGCCAGGAGGAAACAACGATCTTATTCACATTAAAATCAAGGGTGTATGTCAGGTTGGTTGTGATGCTGCTGACCATCAGAAAACAGCTATGGTCAAAATGTGCCTTTTACTCTTTATAAAATAAGTTCTTGGAAGCACACTTACTAAGTTTCTACAGGCAGGGCCACCATCAGGGGGACAAAGGGGTACTACTATACCGGGGCTAAAGTGCTGCATCTGTGCCACACCTTATCTTCTATAGTTCCAAAGAGCCGAAGTCCTGAACAGCCGAAGTTGAAGTCTCAAAGCCGCGAGAAGACCTGTAGTCATGAAACGAGCCGAAGTTAAAGTCCCGAAGCTGCAAAAAGACCTGAAGTCACAAAAGGAGCCAAAGTTGGAGTCCTGAAGCTACGGAAAGATATGAAGTCATGAAAGGAGCCAAAGTTGAAGTCCAAAAGCTACAAAAAGACCTGAAGTCACGAAAGGAGCCAAACTTGAAGTCCTTAAGCCACAAAAGGAAACAAGTTCAGTTCCTGAAGCCACAAGTTCATTTTTACTGAACACCAATGTGTTTTATTATTTTATTAAACCCCTGGCCACCAATGTATTATTTAAATTTTTATTTAAGGCCCCTGCCACCAATGTTTTTTTTTTCTTTTTAAATATGTCTCTTTTTAACTTGGAGTCCCTGATGTCAACATTTTTTTATGTATGGGGGGGCCCTGACCACCAATTTTTTTTCTAAAAACGTTTATGGGGTTTCCTGGTCTTCAATTATTTTTTTTACTTGTAGGGGGTGTTCTGACCACCAATTTATAAAACAAAAACTTTTATGGGGGTCCCTGACATCAACATTTTCTTTTATGTATTGGTGGCCCAGAGCACCAATGATTTTTTAAAAACATTTATGGGGGGCCCTGGCACCAAAGTTTTTTTTAACTTATAGGGGGGCCCTGGATACCAAATATTAATTTTAACTTGTAGGGGGGCTCTGATCAATTAAAAAAAAAAAAAAACTTTAATGGGTTCTGGTCGCCACATTTCTTTTTAACTTATAAGGGGGCCCTGACCATCAAGAACTTGTGTGTGTGGGGGGGGGGGGGTTACCATTTTTAGCCTTAATGACTGATGGTCTTTTAACTGTGGTGTGGATGGAATCTGGGGTTGTACAGGGCCCCGTGATTTCTAATGGCGGTCCTGGCTACAGGTCTACCTCAACTCAATTTGATGCCCAATATGCTTAGCAAATAGCAAAGTATATGCCATCTAATGACAAAACACCAAAATGACAACGCTGGATATGAATTGCTGTGGCTAACAATTCAACTCTTGATTGCAGTAAACCATATATTATTCTAAAGTACTTATGCTGAATCCAAAAGTCATGAATATGTCTTCTATGCCAAATCACAAAGCTTTACTAAATTTACTGGTCTTGATGAGATTTCTAGAAAAAAATGTCTCAGCTTGTGTTTATAGCAACTTATCTCTGAATGGTGTGATTCTCATAATGCATATCATTACCAAAGTATATGTACCATATGAGGATAGACTGGCCAATTTGTGATTGTTTGTACTAGAGAAGAGGTGCTTAAGGGGAGATATGATAATTATGTTCAAATATAATGCTGTATCAGTGGGTCCTGATTCCAATTTGAAGAAAGGAGGTTCCATTGAAATATTCAGAAATAGTTTTTTTTTCATAGTGAGACCTGTGAAGTTGTGAAATTCTCTTCCCTGAATCAGAGACGTTAGACAGTTTCAAGAAGGGAATGGGAACTTTTTAGCAATTGAGGAGGTGGTGAGTTTTATAGTTTTTAAAGAGACATATAAGGTAAAAAACAAGAAAGTGCAAGTGCAGTATACTCTTAAAGGGATACTCTCATGGAAAAACATGTTTTTTTCCGAAACGCATCAGTTAATAGTGCTGCTCCAGCAGACTTCTGCACTGTAATCCAATTCTCAAAAGAGCAAACAGATTTTTTATATTCAATTATGAAGTCTGACATAGGGCTAGACTTGTCAGTTTCCCAGCTGCCCCCAGTCATGTGACTTGTGCCTGCAATTTAGGATGGAACTACTTTCTGGCAGTTTGTTATTTCTCCTACTTAATTACTTAACTGAATCAGTCTCAGTGGGACTCGGCTTTTACTATTAAGTGTTGTTCTTAGATCTAACAGGCAGCTGTTATCTTGTGTTAGGGAGCTGCTATCTGGTTACCGTCCCATTGTTCTGTTGTTAAGGTGGCCAAAGGCAGGGAGATCCGCTCATTTAGCGATATCGCCAAACAAGCTGATCTCTCCCCGATATGCCTACATTGAGGTGGGCGATATCAGGCTGATCCGATCGTGGGACCTAGGGTCGGATCGCTGGACCACATAC
This sequence comes from Xenopus borealis, assembly GCA_024363595.1. NCBI lineage: Eukaryota > Metazoa > Chordata > Amphibia > Anura > Pipidae > Xenopus > Xenopus borealis. The sequence goes on along the minus strand of CM044435.1, from coordinate 81,886,825 downwards.
ACACATGCGCCTGCAATCCGACTGGGTTTTTTAACCTGCTTTCGGCCAGATATCGTTCTGGAAGCGCGTAGGATCACCCCACACACGGGTTAATAAGCTGCCGACTCGGTCTGTCGGCAGCTTTTATCAGCCTGTGTATGGGGGCCTTTTGGCTGCTGGGGGGAAGGGGGGGTGATATCACTCCAACTTGCAGTACAGCAGTAAAGAGTGATTGAAGGTTATCAGAGCACAAGTCGCATGACTGGGGGCAGCAGGGAAACTGACAATATGTCTAGCCCCATGTCAGATTTCAAAATTGAATATTAAAAAATCTGTTTGCTCTTTTGAAAAATGGATTTCAGTGCAGAATTCTGCTGGAGCAGCACTATTAACTGATGCGTTCTGAAAAAAACATGTTTTCCTATTACAGTATCCCTTTAAATATAGAAGGATTGTGCTTAAAAAAAGTGTTTCAGGCTGATTTAGTCTCAGCAATGAATCTACTAGTTATTTTGGCGGCACTCCGCACACTGTACTGTGAGATAGGACTCGATCATCACCTAGGCTGACCTTATTGGAAACCTGTATTTTGCCTGTGTGATTGCAGGTCTGTGATTAGCTATCCCCCTCCTATTGTGTTTCTTGTAGGGACTATTAGCACCTACATATTGTAGGGGTTTTTAAGTTATGCTATATGTCTCCTTTAATAAACCCAATCATGGACAAAAATCCTGCACAGAGGGATAAAAGTAACAGATGCCAATTTCTGACATTGATATGGCCATACCTGCAGTCAATTGTTCTTAAATGAGCTTTGTTGCTGTTCAGTCACCACCTACAAATACTTTTTTTCTTGGCAACTGTCATCAGGCCTCTATCTTCCTGTGTAAACTGTACCCTGATGCCTTCTATCAGTTGAATTGCTGTATCCATAGCTACACAGCAGTTTATATAAACTGTAATTATGTTTCTGTAAAATTTGTTTATATATTTTATTTTAAAGTAAAGAAAAAATTCCAAAATGCCAAGTAGTTTCCAATTGTTAGCAGCAGCTTTCCTTGAAAAAAGTGGGACTATGTAATCAGTATGTCCATGCAAGTATATTTTACGTGCTATGATAGTTGGGAAGGCAAAGTGGGTTTTTATGAGAGCCATTATATTATTCCAGTAAGTCACTAATTTGGCACCTGACAAAAAGACATACAATATGTGCCTGTAGGGTTCCAAAACATATACTGTTCAAGCTAAACCTACAGTATATTGACAGCACATCATATTCATTCATTGGTGTTATTGGTTATACAACTTTTTGTTGTATGCTAGTGAACTAATTAAATGATTAAGAAGTCTCTGAAATATTTGTGAAAATTGCAAAATTCTCCTGGTTGGAATGTATTTGATATTTGGGAATTTTTAAAAGAATTTTGGTTTGAGAAATTATGTCATCAGCCCGCCCCCTGATGTCACCAGCCCACCCACAACATAATCTACCCTGGCCCCTACCTGGATTCACCCAATTGAAAAGGTGGCAACCCTATGTAGCTCTCATCATTCTTACCTACAGTCAGGTGATACAATAAAAAAGACCAATAAAAAAGAGTAACTATTTGGGAATTCCTGTTTTGTTTAAAGGAAAAGTAAATGTTTTTCTTTCTGTAAATTTGCTCTAAACAGCCCCCCAGATTAATGTACCTTAGTCCCTGCTGCAAGTCTGCTCTGGTTTCTGTGTTATCAGCAGCTTGTTTCCCCTTCTTCCTGGTGCAGAGTGAAGCCCAGCCCCATAGTTTACTGAGCAGTCCATTTGCTGCTGTTCCACAATAGAGAGGAAGAGAGAGCCAGTGTGTGCATTAGTAAGCTAGTTTCCCCAAGCAAAAGGTGCTAAACACACTGGTCTCTGCTATGTCATAGTATGCAAATGATCTCCAGGACTAGTCACAGAGATAAGGTCAGCTCAGTAAGCTAAGGGGCTGGGCTTCACTCTGCACCAGGAAGAAGAGGAAACAAGCTGCTGATAACACAGAAACCAGAGCAGACTTGCAGCAGGGACTAAGGTACATTAATCGGGGGGGGCTGTTTAGAGCAAATTTACAGATAGAAAAAAAAAAGGTTTACTTGTTCTTTAATTGGGCAGGCAGGGCAGGCCCCTGTTAAGGGTTTTTTTTTTCTTTTTTAAACCCTGGTTTGCTTGGCCTTTAATAGTTTTTCAGTTTTATAAACTGCCTGTACCGACCCCCTCTTGCCCATGATCCTTACTGTGATTCTTCTTTTGGCTGTTGCTGGCACAGATACTTATTCGGGGCAATATTGTGGAATTTTTTGCTGCTGCTGGCACTGATACATATTTGGGGGCAATATTATTGATTTTTGGCTGCTGCTGGCACAGGTGCATATTTGGGGCCATATGATGGATTTTTGCCCCCTGATGGTACAAGTACAAGTTAGGGGCGATATTGTGGATCTTTTGGCTGCTGCAAGCACATATACAGATTGGGGGCCATATGAGGGATTGGCCGCTGCGGCTCAGGTATATGGGGCAATATGGAGTCTGCTGGCACAGGTACATAGATGTTTGGGGCAATATGATAGATTTTTGGCTCCTGCTGACACAGATACAAATTAGGGACAAGAAGATGGATTTTTTTGGCTGACGCTGGCATAGGTACAATTTGGGGGTAACAGTATGATAGATTTGGCTTATGCTGGCACAGGTACAGATTGAGGCCAATGTGAGGGGTTGACTGCCATTGGCACAGGTACAGGGGGCAATATGAATGGTAAGGTGGGATATGGTAATGCAGGACCGGGTGGGGGCACTGATTGTATCCCTTGCCTAGCGTGCCAAAATAATATGTTTTAAAAAACGGAAATTCGGCTAATAATGTTACCAGAGGCGGCTTTTTTCTCCTTGCCGCCTGAGGCAAGATTCTTACCTTGCCTGGTGGCCAGATCAGCCCTGCCCATACCTGTACTATTTTATTATTATAAGATATATAAAAATTTGGATTGTTTGGATAAATTGGAGTCTATGGGAGACAGCCATCCTGTAATTCCAGATAATGGATCCCATACCTGTATTAGGTTTATAGGGCAATTATAAGGTCTTGCTTTGGTGGACAATTAAAGAGAAAAATATATTCAGTCATCTGTCATGAGGTGTTCCCCCAGTGGGTCAGAGACAGAGGACAGTGGATGTTTAATGCCTACCTAGCAGATGTTTGAATGATGCTACTACACTAAATTCTTTACCTCTTTAGAGTCTCTTTAACAGTCTGTTTTTCATAGTGGACACCCAACCCACTCCAAAATGCAATTTCTGCATTTATCTAGGGAGGATGAGCAAGAAGTTGTGGATCAAAGCAAAATAGCAGCATGTTACCCTCTGTTATGTCAAAACAAACTTATGTTGGCCATACACAGACAGAATTGGCAAACAATCACATCTTGGCCCAATATGGCCATGGAGAGGCCTATAGGACTGGACCATATTAATGTGCTGATCTGGTCCTCACTTCACTTGATTTTGAAACTGTCTCAAATATCTGCGTGGTTTTCGGACAGGTAATGGTCTGGAAGGCCAATTGCCCAGTACCTTACAATGGATAATGAGTGGATGACGCTGGACAGATTAAGTCTGGAGCAACTAAGTCAGCAGCTTTTATCAACCTGTGTGTGGCCAGCTTTAATTTATAGCTTCAAGGCTGTTTGCTGTTGATGTCAGCACCCAGATTGTAAATCAGTAAACACTACAAAATATGTAGATTTCCTACAGCCATTGCAATCATTTTATTGGCATCTCTCTCAATCTCTTGCCTTAAATTTTGACAACATATGAGGAGTTACTGGATGTCCCTTTTTATCCACTTTCTGTGTTTGCTGAGCCTGCCTAAAAGAGTGTCCTGGAAAAACAAATGTCCTGAATCTCCTTACACTGAAGAGTTCATATAGCTTTAACACTGAAGGTGAGGGTTAGACCACTTGCTGCTCTCCCCTCACAATATAAAAAATACAAAAAATATCCTTATAATTTCTAATGGCTCTGATTCACACAGTTAGCAGTTATTTACACTATTAAACATATATTTTCTGATTTGATTAATATGAATTTGTCTCAAAAAGATTTGCTCTACATTTGTTTCCATTTTAGTAGAGAATTTAGCAAGTAGTAGTATCAGACTAGGGACCAGATACATTATGCATAAATTGCGTTATCGTTTTTGAAAAAAATAAAATGGCTCCCTGGACACTGGACAATTTTTTAGGTAAACAATTTTAGCATGCCTCTTTTTGTCACCCAGAATCTAGTTAATTTACTTTTCTGATACATACTATGAAGATATAAACTTTAGTCAAGGAGCAAGCTTATGTACATACAAATGAACTAATATTATACTGTTTAGTTATGGAAAAAAAGTATGTTAATGAATAGATGATGGGCTCGAGCAGAACTGCTGCTCATGGGCATTTTTCCTCACCCAAATACAAAAAGTTGCCAGGACTTCTTTCGATTCACCCTACTTGTTCCTTTCACTGATTCTTTCTGGTGCAGACTAAACTTGTTAGCTGATTCCTACTGTTACCACTGGCCATTGAACCACCAGAATATTATCAAAATGTAATATTTCTCTCCTAGAGATGCAGCAGCTGTGTAATATCCTCAATGAACCTCTCTCATTCTTGATATACATAGTAATTGGTCAGCAGGGGGCACAAGAGTAATGTAAGAATACAGTATATATGACATCTATGGCTGGGTAACTAAGGCTCTCTCTATAGATATATATATTAAGCAGCTGTCATTTGTAACCACTTACTTTTAATTACTTACGTTTTATTGTATATTTATTAAATGTGTTCCTCCTGAAACTAAATCATGATTGTCTTAAAAAACGATGGTGTAATTTTGTATTCTTAATATAAACATTTTCTTAATAGTGCAAACGTGTGAAATATGTGAATATGCAAAATCATATATTTCATAGTTATAGAAAATACATTTTATAAAGATGGGCAAAATTAGCAAGGAGTGACTCAAACCCCCCCTAATAAACAAATCCAATATTTAATTTTACTCCATGTGTTTTTCTGTGGATAGCAGTTTTCCCATAGAACCAACAGAAAATACTGTCACAGAAACAGATTGTTTTATAGGTAAAGTATATTGGGGGGATCTATTAATAAATATACTGAGCCTTGAGTGAAATATATCCTGGGGTCCAAATGAAGAGAATAGTCCTGTTCTATAACCTGGGTGATAAGATCAGTAAAGATCTGCTCATACCAGCATCTAAATTGACTTATATAGATGGATTAGATTTTTTAGCAAGAATGTTCTCTTTTCTCATTAATAATACAGGTCCTGTTATCCAGAATGCTTGGGACCTAGTGTTTTCCAGATAATGGATATTTTCCTACCTTAAGTGTACTAGAAAATCATGTGAACATTAAAGGAAAAGTAAATGTTTTTCTTTATCTCTCTGTAAATTTGCTCTAAACAGCCCCCCAGATTAATGTACCTTAGTCCCTGCTGCAAGTCTGCTCTGGTTTCTGTGTTATCAGCAGCTTGTTTCCCCTTCTTCCTGGTGCAGAGTGAAGCCCAGCCCCTTAGTTTACTGAGCAGGGCATTTTGCTGCTGTTCCACAATAGAGAGGAAGAGGGAGCCAGTGTTTCATTAGTAAGCTAGTTTCCCCAAGCAAGGTGCTAAACACACTGCTCTCTGCTATGTCACATTATGCAAATGATCTCCAAGACTAGTCTGAGAGATAAGGTCAGCTCAGAAAGCTAAGGGGCGGGGCTTCACTCTGCACCAGGAAGAAGGGGAAACAAGCTGCTGATAACACAGAAACCAGAGCAGACTTGCAGCAGGGACTAAGGTACATTAATTTGAGGGGCTGTTTAGAGCAAATTTAGAGATAGAAAAAAAAAAAAAGGTTTACTTGTTCTTTAAGGGGTACATTTACTAAGGGTTGAATAAAATTAAAATGTTAAAATTCGAATTTCAAAGTAATTTTGGGCTACTTCGACTATCGAATAGCCCAAAATTCTACTTGAATTGAAAAAATTTTAAAACTCTAATATTCGAATTTTGAAGTACTGGCCCTTTAAAAACCCTTCAAATTAGAATATTTGCCGAATTGCAATTTTAGCTTATGGGGGACCTCCTAGAACCTGTCCTGAAAATTTTTCTAACTCCTGAGAAAATTACTCCCCAAAAAAATTTGATTGTTGAATTTTGTATTTTTTACCATTCAAATTCAACCCTTAGTAAATCTGCCCCTAAATAAACCCAATAGACTGGTTCTGCTTCCAATAAGGATTCATCATATCTTATGTGTACATTAAATAAACCCAATAAGGAGTACAAGGTACTGTATTATAATTACAGAGAAAAAGGAATTTTTAAAAAATTGGGATTATTTGGAGATGGCCTTTCCGTAATTTGGAGCTTTCTGGATAACTGGTTTTTGGTTAACGGATCCCATACCTGTAATTTGTACAGGAGATTTAAAGTAAAGTTTCTGATGCTATACATGGTATGTAAGATATACCTATTTTAAGCTATAAAGATAAATTGAATGGTACAATAAACTTTGACAGGTGAATTCTAAACAAAAATGTGTCTTTCTATTTGTGAATAAGTGCTAACATTTCATAGCAATCTTCCTAACATTCTTAGCAAAGCTTAGAAATAAATTATAGCAGTTTTAATCCTTCGAAGGCACCCGCCTCTGTTCAGGGATGGTTTCTCCACCTTAGTATAAATATAGAGAGAGAAAGAGAGAGAGAGAGAGAGAGAGAGATTATATCGGCACTCACCACTCCAGTAGGTAATTAGCTGGGTGCTAACCAAAAAATTTCTATAGCAGTCCATAAAAGCACTCACAGCACTCGCCATCCAGCGTATATCAATGAATTGTTTATTAGTGCATGGTGTATCAGCGCGTTTCGGCTCACATGGAGCCGTCGTCAGGATAATGACAGGAAGTGCAGCACCACATTAATAGTCCCTCCAGCCAATCATATATATATATATATATATATATATATATATATATAGTCGAAGTAGCCTAAAATTACTTAGAAATTCAAATTTTTGAAATTCAAATTTAATTAAAATTTTCACTTCGACCCTTAGTAAATGTCCCCCTATATGTATAACATAATGCTTACATTTATATAGATTAATATCCCACAGTTCAATTTGTGTTCAACGTCCTGATTGCCGGTTTCCACTTGTATCCCCTCAAGGTCCAATTATGTATTTCCTATAAAAGAAACCAGTGCCAAAGGCACAGGAAAAAACAAAGCATAGGGCAATATTGTTTGATATAATTGACCCCTTTTATATGGTGCTCATAGGGTTAACGTTTACACACAATGCTGTAGTTCACCTTCCTGTATCACAGTCCAGGAGCCCTCCAGTGACGTCAAGCCTTACGCGTTTCGTCTTTGACTTCCCTAGAGGCTCAGACCAAAAACAAACGGAGTGCTCCGATCAGAAGGACTCTTATCTTATCACTGAGGGCTGGTCCCTGACAGGACGTATTTTCAATATGCATTCTAATCTGGAATGCCATGTGAGTGCATTATAAATGTTTTTGATTTTAAAGTATTAAAAGGTTTTTTACACTATTGCTGCCGCACTTACTCCATAGCTCGCATTGAGAGGAGTGTTACATTACCAAGAAAACAAAATTTCTTACAGGCCAACTAAAAGCGTTATGTTTGTGAGTACCCACCCTCACACAAGGAGAGTTACGATATATATCTATATCACATAAGGTGTTGGTGGAAAAGGAAAAGAAAGGGTTGCACATAGTGTGGTGTGTAAACGTTAACCCTATGAGCACCATATAAAAGGGGTCAATTATATCAAACAATATTGCCCTATGTTTTGTTTTTTCCTGTGCCTTTGGCGCTGGTTTCTTTTATAGGAAATACATAAAATAATGCTTGCCTACTAGATTAGACTGAGTGGGGTGATGCATTAGCAATTACAAAATTGATTTTTTTTTCTTTTGTTTGTATAGTAAATTACTTGCCATATAATATTCATTATAGCAAAATGTATATTTCATGTTAAAGGGGTGGTTCACCTTCAAGTTAACTTTTAGTATATTGTAGAAGGGCCTATTCTAAGAAACTTTTCAATTGGTCTTCATTATTTATTTTTCATAGTTTTTTAATGATTTGCAATTTTCTTCTGTTACTTTGCTGCTTACAATTGGAGGTCACTGACACCATCTAAAAACAAATGCTCTGTAAGGCTACAGATGTATTGTTATTGCCACTTTTTATTACTTATCATTCTATTCAGTCCCTCACCTATTCATATTCCAGTCTCTTATTCAAATCAATGCAGGGTTGCTAGGGTAATTTGTACCCTAGAAACCAAATTGCTGACACTGCAAACTAGAGAGCTGCTGAATAAAAATCTATAAAACTATAAATAACTATGAAACGACAAACAATAAAAAATGAAAACCAATTGCAAATTGTCTCAGAATATCACTCTCTACATTATACTAAAAGTTACCTCAAAGGTGAACAACCCCTTTAACACACGGTTCACATGGTTTTATTTGTATAGTCTACTGCCTTTCTGCTTCCAATGAGGAATGCTGTGGTTTAAAACTTTTATGTACAAATGGTGAAGGGTAAAGACATTTTTAAAATAGTTTTAGGGAACAGAATGAATAATAAACCTTTGCATTTTTTATGTTTCAGAGTACCAGATTCAATTTATGAAAAAAACTCCTAATTGCATTCCCCATTTCGCTATAGACTGCAATAGAAGATAAACCATGATATAAGCTTTTCTCATCAAACTGAAACTGGAAAAAAATCCTGGTTTTCTAAGTTGCTTCTCTAAATATGCAAGTGGATGAACTTAATGTGAAAGTTGTATGCTTTATTGAATCCAGTATGGGGTGTAGTACTCATGGTATATAAGTATTTGTGACCATATACACAGATACAAAAAATTTACAAACAACATTTCTATTTAAGAATGAGAACAAAATATGGTTATTGCACAAAAGGATGTCATTATATTACAAACTCCATTCTGTACTTAACAATCAATTTGTCTCACAAATATATAACCTCCATGTAACAGACGCACTTATGTGCAAAGTTACTTAAAGAATGAATTATGAAAAAAAACATGAACAGAATATATAATTACTAATGGATGCCAAGCTAGTTTACGACATAAAGCAAGATTTTATAGTACAGGATTCATTCTTTCAACCAAATGAAAATTTTGTTTCACAAAACAGATAAAATAACCATTTTGTAAAGCAATACTGTCAGTCACTTTACTGAACAAATAAAAGCAAAGCTTACTGCCATATAACAAACAAGATGAAAAGTTGCCAGCTCTGCTTCATATGGCTGCATCATACCTAAGGGCATAGGATCCTGTCTGACCTGCTATAGAGAGTGCCCTCTAATGTCCCCTCTGCTGCATAGAAATAAACAGGGCCGGATTTCTTTTTCGGCCGCCCCTAGGCCAGAGGGTCAAATACCTGCCCATCCCCTTGCGAGGGCTCCCTCCCCTCGCGAGCGAATCCTCCTCCCCATGCATGTGCACAGCGCTGTATTTCTCAAATAAGCGCGCACGCAGGTTAACTGTTCTTCAGCACCCAGCTCTGCTCCCGGTGATGCACAACAATGCCGGTGATGCACAACACATTGCGGCTGGGTGGCATGCCACCCCTAAAGATGTACTGCCCTAGGCCCAGGCCTTTGTGGCCTCGCCACAAATCCGGGAATGGTAATAAACATGAACAAACATTTCCTAAAAGGGCTGTTATCAAACACTACAGGTTCCTAATTGGAAGTTCTTACAAATGAGACATACAATTCTGCACTGATAATGATTCTAGAGAAGGAAAAGTATGCAAAACATAAATATGATCCTTTTAGGTGATATGGCTATTCTTATTGTAGTAACCTGTTTGTGTGGACATTTTGGTTAAGGACATTCCTGATGTTTTGCCATTGTCTTATGATTAGGGTTGCCACCTTTTCCTGTGGCTGAACCCGGACAGGGGGCGGGCCCCATGATGTGGGGGGGCGGGCCTCAGATTGGTCGATCGCTGCGTCAATCAAGCTAATGCCGCCCGGTTTTCCTTATTTGGAAAACCGGGCAGGAAGTATTGACCCAGGAAGCCCTTCAAAATACCGGGCTGTCCGGGTCAAAACCAGACAGGTGGCAACCCTACTTATGATTCATATTCCTGTTTTCCTCTTCCTGTCTAAACTGAAAGGAAGCATGAAGCAGCCACACCCACCTGCCATGGTGTAATAAATGTACTGTGCTTTAGAGTCCTGTGTGGGTCCATTTTTCGGAACCCAAAACCGACCTTTACCAGCAACCGGCATTCTTACCAGATCGGACCCACCACCCAACCTGCAAGTACCTAATCCGCAACCCGACCTGCGACCCACAGACCATCAAGAATCAGGAGGTGCTGTCACTGTAAACCGGAAGTGACATTATCAGAAGTAGGCTGATCAGAAAAAAAAGAGGAAGTGCTGCCATAAACCCCGGAAGTGACATCATCAGACGTCAGAGGAAGTAGGTGTGATCAGAAAAACAAGAGTAAAATTTGCTATTGAGAAGACCCGCGACCCTATACACCAACCGCAGGGTACCGCAGGTTTTTGCGGGTAGGGTTGCCACCTGGCCGGTATTTTACCGGCCTGGCCAGTATTTTTGATGGTTGAGCCCAATGTTAATATTAGGAAAAAAGATAAATATATAAGAAGGCCGGTATTTTTTTCCAAGAAAAGGTGGCAACCCTATTTGCGGGTAACCCGCGGGTACCCAACCTGCTGCAGGACTCTACTATGCAGGACTGCTTTAACTGAACTTACACAGCTCAATCATTTGATCCACTAGCAGCCAGTTTGGGGCATGTTTACTAACATTGCAGATAAAGATCTGGAGAGATTTCTGGAGATGTAGTCCATGGCAACCAATTAGCAATTAGATTTAAACATTGGAAAACATATTGGATACTATGGGCAACATCTCCAGAAATCTCTCCAGATATTTATCTTCAGTGTTAGTAAACATGCCCACTATTATCTTGCAGCCTAGCTCTAACATCATTATAATAGGCCTAATATTCATTCAATGATGTCTGGCAAACTCTCACATTCAGATATATGTCTTGTATAGAGGGAATGAGGCCCTTTAGTGGGGCTGAATGAAATTAGGCTGGGCCGCCCCTCCCCCTGGGGAGTGTGTAGCTACGTGCAGTTTGGCATTTCTATTCCCCTCCACATCCAACCACCCCCCTTACCCTGACCCTAGTCGGGACAATGGAAAGGGGGCTTTCGGCGGGAAAAAAGGGGGTGGGATGGGGGAGGAATGGAGGGGAGGGTAGTGGGAGTGGTTTATAGGGGGAAGACAGGGGAGAGCAGGAAGAATTAACTTTGTTTTTTGTCTCCCACCCTAGGTGAAGATGGATGTGAAATACGGTGCTCCAGGGTTCTGAGAACCGATCGCCTTAGAGGGGTCAGGAAGGAATTTTTCATCAGGATGCAAATTGGATACAAGCTCCTGAGTTTTTCGCCTTCCTCTGGAGTGCCATTATCTGTGTAGGTCAAGGTATTTCCCTGTTGCAGTTGCGGCTCCAGCTGGCATCAGCACGGCTCCAAAAATGGTGATGTTTACAGTGCAGGCCTGCCCTTAGAGAGTTTCTAGTGTGGATCAGACTGAGACTGCATGGTCTTGTCTGAGTTCAGCTGAGAGGCTGAGTTAGCGCCATTATTGCACATGATAGGGAGCAGGAGGATGGGTAACGGTTGGTTACAGAGTGCGCTTTGCCCCAGAATCTCTGCTCCCTGTGAATCGGTTACGGTATGGGCGGATGCCCTGAGTTAATGGTAGGAGCCGCAGCTGGGGTCAGGGGTGCCTAGTCCTTTTATGATTTGTTAAATAAAGTGACCTCCACAGATTTTGCCACTATACGTGTGTTTGTGTGATTATTTAATTATTGGTTGGTTTAAGGTGAACTGGAAAGGGGGTAGGGGGGTATTGAGCCTATGATGTTAGGCTCCAATGTCTCCTCCTAGCTGTAATCTTGCACCAGTTAGCATTCATCACTCTCTTAATAATGTGCTTAGCTATAGTTCAACTACTACATAATACATACCTCCCAAGTGTCTTTTGACAGCTCAACCCGCTTTCCCTGGTTAGTACTGGAAAGTCCTGATCTCTCTGCACTGATCGGGGAAAGTCCTTATTTCTCTGCACAGCCAAAAGGGATACAGAATAGATACTTGATACATTTGTAACAGTTTTGTCCCTTGGGAGAAAAAGATTCACAAGGCCAATTCACCTTCATTAGTAAAACTGCAATAAAATGTGTTCAAACTTTCAGAACCTGGCAAATTTTATAAAATGGGCATGGTTATCAGGGGGGTGTGAACACAAAAAGGGGCATGGTCAAAAATCTGCCGCGACCCACGCGGCAAATCTTTTCGTCCCTCAGTTTCAGTGCAGATTATTGCAAGTTAATTCTTATGGCCCTTATTTTATTTAAAGGGGTGGTTCACCTTCAAGTTAAAGTAACAGTAACACCAAAAAATTTAAGTGTTTTAAAGTAAAGAAAATATCATGTAGTGTTGCCCTGCGCTGTTAAAACTGATCTGTTTACTTCAGAAACACTACTATAGTTCATATAAACAAGCTGCTGTGTAGCAATGGTGGAAATTGAAAAACGGCTATATGGCACAGGATAAGTAATGTATAACAGATAGCATTATGTTCTACAGAGCTTATCTGCTATCTGCTGTGTAACTTGAGCCTTTTCTCATTTGAATGGCTGCCCCCATGGCTACACAGCAGCCTATTTATATAAACAATAATAGTGCTTCTGAAGCAACCACTGCAGTTTTACCAGTGCAGGGCAACACTTTGGTTGGCTTTGGGAGGCTTTTAGTCAAAACTATTCTGCGTATTTGGCATGCACCATATGATTATTATACAGTAGGAACGTGCTGTTATCACTTTAAATGATGGTTTTGTTGATGACAGGTGACATTTTTGCTAAATATCTTGACTGATATTGAATAAAGTTGATAAAGTTTATGGCAAATGGTGAGCACATGTTCCTGGACATGTAGGATTCTGTGGAGAAGCCACAATGGGGTTTTTTGATGAACATTTAACAGCCTGATTCATTTTAAAGTCATGCACCACATCTATGTGACTCAAGCCCAATGATACAAAAGCTGAATGTCATAAGCATTTAAGCACATAATTTTTCCAACTGATTTGGAAATGCTACTTGATAAAACAACAGCTTTTAATAAAAGTTATAATTAAAAACAATTAGATGGATTAGTAATTGAAACCAATTAGACATATAAGTAGTCAACATCCATGGTTATTCCTGAGTAGTAAATATGGTAAATAAAATTGCCCTTAACCAGGCTGACTGGTGGGTGAATGGTGGTCATACACATTTTTTCTAAATCCAGGGTTGCAGTTGAATAGTTAATTCCAGATTCTCCTATGCAATCACTTGTAACTTTTCCCACTTGAATAAATATTTAAAGGTGTCAAAGAAATGCTGTTTTATGATAAGTAAATGTGTTCACCAACTTATATTTGTGCTCTGTAATTCCAAGATTTGAATGGGTCATTTCGTTTCTTTCACTTTCTCTTTGTGGGAAGTTTTGTAAGAAGTAAGTAAAACATTTAAACTTGATGATGTTATACCAAGATGTCTGCCTTTTTTTACTATCACTGTATAACCTTTTATTAATGTATTACTGATAAGTGAATACTTAATTTCTTATCTGATCTTGTACCACATACTTGTGTGTAGTATGATTGGTGCTTTTGCATTCTGTTTTGCAGCACAGTACAGCAGATCTCATCAGAAAATCAATTGACATGGTTGGCTTCTCCTGTGAAATTAAGGTGTGTTAATTATATTTTACAGGGATGCTCCAGATTAAGTTGAACTGCCTATTGTGCTGAATTATAAATAACAGACTGATGTGTTTATAGGTATAGTGTGTAGCATTCTGTTCCTTCTAACATGCCTGGCTGAACATTCCACATACAGCTTTGACTGTGCGCTGTAGGGACTCTAGAATGGTCATGGAGTGTTACCAGAGTGCCCTGCTTAATTAGCTCAGCGAATGTGTTAGATATTTTACATTAATTTAATTTTATGGGGTTTAATCCAAGAGTATATTCAGTGTCTGAAGTTGCATCCAAAATTTTAAACTTGCACAGGGTCATGATTTCTACATCAGTCCTCACTTACATAGTGCAGACTGGACTGGTCTAGAGGGAGAGAGAGAGTTTACCTAAACACATAGACAATATTTAGAGTTATTCAGAATGTTAGATAAAGATAGTAATTTAATTCTAGCAACCAATATTCATGGTACCACATTTAGTTTAACAACTAGACAATTGTTAATCCTCATATGCACAGAGAATTGCAAAACCTGTTTAATTGATATTTTTTTAATAATTATTGAGTTATACAGAGGAATATTGTAAACAAACATTTAATTACTATATACCACAATAGAAATTAGGTATGTGTCCTGAAGAACTGACAGTTATACTATTTCTATAAATATGAATATATATATATATTTAGCTCCAACATGTTCTCCAGCATATTTCAGGAATTGTTCGCCACATCCTTGCCCTAGTAAAATCCTAATATAACCCTAATATACCCATAATAAATCCAGAAGTAATCCCAGCAGTTCAGTCTAGTTTGCAATTTACCGAGATGTTCTTGGTTGCTCTGATCAGATGAACATATTCGTTAGTGCTGCTCGGTGGACTAATATCCTGTTGTTCATTGCAGCTTGAGTGCAAGTAATGTCTGTTTGGCAAATTGCCATGGATGTAATTTTCCCTGTATTACAATGGCATCATTCTGGTGTAGGCCATTTATAATGGCATTAGCATCCAATTCACTTCAAATAATTTGCCCACCACAAATTTACTGGCTTATAATTGCCAGTCTGAGATTGTTAACCCATTTTAAATACTGGAATGACATCAGCTTTTCTCCAGTCCATAGATATCATACTAGATGGTCAAATCTACCAGGGCCGGAACTAGGGGTAGGCAGAAGAGGCGCCTGCATAGGGCGCAACCAAAGGGGGGGCACTGGGCACGTACCTGTCTTCTGCCTACCCGATGTTCGCTGCTCTCCAATCCTGGCGCTCTGTCCCCTTGACCCCCCTGCCGGTGCTTTCTCCCCTCCCCTCTGTTACTCACTTACCCTCCCTCTGGCAATCTCTCCAGGAGGAGCTCCAGGGACGTTCGCGCACAGCGCACGCAAAGATGGGGGGGGCGGGGAGAGCGCAGTTTCGCCTGGGGTGCCAGGTCCATTTGGCCTGGCACTGGAATCTACTGACACAACTCAGTAGTGGAACCCTGGAACTGCCGTCATACCCAGCATGGCCATAATTCCAGAGCTCTTAAAGGAACAGTTCAGTATCAAAATAAAAACTGGGTAAATAGATAGACTGTGCAAAATAAAACAAGTTTCTAATATAGTTAGTTAGTTAGCCAAAAGTGTCATATATAAAGTCTGGAGCAACTGGATGTCTAATATAACACAAGAACACAACTTCCTGCTTTTCAGCTCTCTAACTCTGAGTTAGTAACAACTTTAAGGGGGGCCACATGGGACATGCAGCTGAGATTCAAAAGCAAACAATTATGACCCATGTGGCCCCCAAGTCACTGATTGGTTACTGAAAAGCAGTGTTCTGGTTATAGATATCCAGTCACTCCAGCCTTTATACATTACATTTTGGCTAACTAACTATATCGAAAACTTTTTTATTTTGCGCAGTCTATCTATTATATTAATAGAAAATAAATGCGAGTTGAGAGTGTTGCTCCTTTAAATAATGGTACCAGTATGGTTGTAACAGATACAGAAAAGGCAAATGTGATAAATCAGTTCTTTTCTTCGGTGTATACAATAGAGGAGTCTGAGTTCCCAGGCTCACTTAATAGCTGCACTGATGGCTCAGCTCAATCTAGTCAGTGGCTGACTCAGGATTTTATTCATAAAGCTTTAATAAAAATTAATGTAAAAAAGGCTCCAGGGCTAGTGATGGGCGAATTGATTCGCCAGGGGCCAAAAAATTCGCCAAAAAAAACCGAGTCGCGCGTCCTTTTTGACGCGACGCGTCGAAATGACGCAATGGAAACGACGCGCCGCGCGTCGGAAACGACGCAACGCGCGTCAAAAACGACGCGTGACTCGTTTCGCAAATTTTTCCGCCAATTTTTCTGCAAAACGAAACGCGGGAGATTCGCCCATCACTATCCAGGGCCTGATGGCATACAATCCCAGGTTCTAAGAGAGCTTTGTTCAGTTTTAGACCAACCCCTATTTCTGATTTTCATTTTAATCTGGTATGGTACCTATGGACTGGAGAAAAGATGATGTCATTCCAGTATTTAAAAATGGGTTAACAATCTCAGACTGGCAATTATAAGACAGTAAATTTGACATCTGTGGTGGGCAAATTATTTGAAGGTTTGCTAAGGTATTACATTTAAAATGTTGTCATAGTGAATGGCATTATGAGCAGCAATCAGCATGGCTTTATGAAGGATACGTCATATCAGACAAATTTGATTCCCTTTTATGATGAGGTAAGAAAGATGCTGGACAGTTAGGGGCAGTAGATGTAATCTATTTGGATTATGCCAAAACATTTCATACCGTGGGCCACAAATGACTGGTTTCTAAACTAAGGTCTGTTGGGCTTAATGAAGTCGTTTGCACATGGATAGGAAACTGGCTACAGGATCGGGTACTGAGGGTGGTTGTTAATGGTACATTCTATACTTGGAGTAAGGTTCTTAGTGGGGTCCCTCTGTCACGAGCGCTCGGCGCTCCCTACCTTCTAGCCGGCGTGCGGATCCAAGATGGCGGCGCCCAGCGAAGACACGTGGGCGCAAGGACGCCGGCGCGATGATGTCATGTGCTGTGGCGCCAAATTCAAACTTAAAAGGACGCTGGAGACCCGGGTTCAATGCCCGAGTATTGCTCAATATTATATTGTGTTCCTGGGTCTCCCTGCTTGCCTGTTATACCTGTTATTGATCTTCTGCATGTTTCCTGACCTTGAACCTTGCTGCCTGCCTACTTGAACCCTTGCCTGGACTTGACCTCTCCATTGGTATTTCCTTGAACTGTACCTTGCCTGGACTCACTGGAAAAGGACTTCGTCCTTGATCCTGACTACACCCCCCTGTGGGTGCCGCAGGCCCCCGCTGACACCCTCAGGACTCAGTATTGGGTCCACTTTTATTTAACTTGTTCATTAATGACTTAGGGGAGGTTATTGTGATTAATGTATCAGTGTTTGCACATGACATAAAAATCTATTCAGCCCAATTAATTCCATCCAGGATGTGGCATGCTTGCAGCAAACAAACTGGCAATCTGGGCAGCTAAGTGGCAAATGAGATTCAATATTGGTAAATGTAAAGGCATGCATCTGGGATGAAAAAATATCCAAGCCACTTATACCCATAATGGGACTGCACTAGGCAAATCCATTATGGAAAAGGACCTTGGACTCTTTGTAGATAATAAACTTGTATGTAGCAAGCAATGCCAGTCAGCAGCATCAAGGGCAAATAAGGTCTTGAGCTGTATGAAAAAGGGCATAGATTCACCGGAGGAGGGAGACATTCTTCCACTTTACATAGTGCTGGTAAGGCCTCATCTAGAAAATGCTGTACAGTTTTGGTCTCCAGTGCTCAAGCAGGACATTATCGTATTAGAGAGGGTACAGAGAAGGGCAACTTATCTGGTAAAAGGTACAGGAAAATGTTAACTATGAGACCAAATTGGGGATGTCCACGCTGGGGAAGAGGCTCTTAAGGGGTGATATGATAACTATGTATAAATATATAAGGGATCATATAATAATGTCTCTAATGCTTTATTTACCAGTAAGTTTTTCCAGCTGACACCCATTCCAATTAGAAGAAAAGAGGTTCCATTTAAATATTCGGAAGGGTTTTTTTTTACAGTGAGAGCTGTGAAGATGTGGAATTCTCTCCCTGAATCAGTTGTACATAGGGTTGCCACCCAGCCGGCCTAGCCGGGAAAACACCTGCCAGGGCTGGGGCCAGTATTACAAATTTACCGGCAATG
This sequence comes from Xenopus borealis, assembly GCA_024363595.1. NCBI lineage: Eukaryota > Metazoa > Chordata > Amphibia > Anura > Pipidae > Xenopus > Xenopus borealis. Next base: position 81,868,658 of record CM044435.1, on the reverse strand, counting down.
TAGCTGCTGGTAATTTGTAATACCCTTCAGAAAAGTCCTTTTCTTCATAGGTGGAGTTTGACAATGGTTGTCTCTTCTAACAACTTTGTGGCAAATAGATGGGGTGGCTCATTTATGAAGATATGAGCTGTAAAACACTAAGATGGAGCCAAAATTGAGCATGCAGCGTTCTTTAATATACAGACTATTGAAAATTGAGAAATCTAAGTTGTTCATTTGCTAACAATCTATTTTTTTAATTTTTCCATGAGTCTCAAAAAATTTGTGGTTTGCTAATTTTTGTTGAAAGCTCCAAAACTTCAACATATATTAAGAGTAAACACCAATAATACAAAACTTCGCCAGGTAAAAGTTGTCGAGTTCCTGTCAGTGGGAGCTGCTCTGATCCTATTGGACTGATTTAAATCAATTCATACTTTTAGAGGATTTTGTTTTCTTTTTTCAACAGTAATTCCCTGAAAATGCATATTTTAATTAGATAATCCATTCTAGGATTTTCATTGGGCAATTTATCAGCCAACTCTCTACAGTTGTACTTAATGCAAGGCCCACATCTATAAATGTGCTCTGTAAGAAATGCTCTTCATCTAGCAGTCCTACTTCTTGAGTACAATGCCAATACTTTTCCAGAATCTTGTGTTCAAATTGGCCCCTCTTAATCCTTTTGCTTCAAAAAACGAGCATCCAACAGATTGGTGCCTTTTTTTGTAGCTTTTGAGTGCTGTTCTTAGATCTACCAGACAGCTGTTATCTTGTGTTAGGGAGCTAATATCTGGTTACCTTCAAATTATTATATTGTTAGGCTGCTGGGGAGGGGGGTGATATCACTCCAACTTGCAACACCGCAGTAAAGAGTGACTGAAGATTATCGGAGCACAATTCACATTACTGGGGGGGGGGCGAACTGTATAGCTGGCGTCAAGTCGGATGTGCAGAAGATAAGGTAAGTTGTAAGAATCTCGGATGTAGAAAAGATATCACTGCAGCACCTCTTTGTTGTAAAAGTGAAAAGTTGTGTTTATTTGGTCATAAAAAAACAGGCAATGTTTCAGGCTTAATCTCGCGCTTTCTCAAGCTTGCGGAAAGGCTTCAGCATCTGCATTCGACAGTCGTGCACGCTTCAACTACACCAACATTTCTACTTTTTACCTTATCTTCAGGACATCTGACTTGACGCCAGCATTCGTCGCGTCAGATTGTGCTGAAATTGCCCATGGATTTCTACCCTTAAGGTCTGGAAATTTTAAATTTTTTTGGGTTTGTACTCAAACTTGAATATGCAAATCAACTAATGGCTGACTGGTCGGTAAGTGCACTTAGCACTTATGTTTGTAAATGGCTGTGTCTTCATTAAAAATAACAAAGTCCACAATAGATGTGTCACTGTATACCAGTGATCCCCAACCAGTAGCTCGCGAGCAACATGTTGCTCTCCAACCCCTTGGATGTTGCTCCCAGTGGCCTCAAAGCAGGTACTTATTTTTGAATAACTGGCTTAGAAGCAAGTTTTGGTTGTATAAAAAACAGATGTCCTGCCAAACATTCTCTCCTGTAGGCTGCCAGTCCATATAGGGGCTACCAAAAAGCCAATCAGAGCTCTTATTTGACATCCACATGGACTTTTTCATGCTTGTGTTGCTCTCCAACTCTTTCTTAAATTTAAATGTGGCTCACGAGCAAAAAAGGTTGGGGACCCCTGCTGTATACCATCTCATACAATATCTTATCTCCTGAAACAATGGTGACAGTGTGAATGCTGCCATTGCCAAAAGTGACAATAAGATCATCAGTCTTATATGTTTATATCACATACATTACTCTATAAAAGGATTTGAAAATAATTTTGTGAAATTGCTAGAATCTGCAAGTAGTAATTAAAATTATTATTGGAAAAATAGTGTATATTAAAAGAATAATGCTGTTTAGATAATTTTATGTTTATTTTTTTAAGTTGTCATAACATTTCAGGTGTTGATATACTAATCAGTACATCCTTATCTCAGCTAAAATCAGTGAAGCATTTAAATGGATGCAGAGGAAATGCTGATGTAGCAAATGGTTCAGTAGCTCATACTGAGCCAGGCAGGGATTAAACCTGGCACAGTCAGATACTGCATTTCCAACACGCTAACACACAAACACAGAAGGTCACTCTTTAATATGGGAATATGAAATTATAACAATCTGAGAGTAGTTATATTCAGGGCACTGTTCAGTGCAAGTCTTAAAGACCAGGGGTAATAAGCTGGCTTCTTTTTTTGTGCTAACAAACCATTTTCATTGTAGAATAAGGATTTTGTATACATTTATCTGTGAGAGTGTATATAAGATTATTGATAATATGAATAAAAAGCACAACATTTAAATTTCTTCAGGGTTAAAAGCCTGTGAATGTGTTTTTTTCCTGGAGAGCCACATGCAGGCCCGGATTTTTGGAGAGGCCACCTAGGCCCGGGCCTAGGATTTTAGGGGGCAGCATGATTCCCAACCGTGTGCCAATTCCCATTGCCCTTTCCTAATGATGAAAATGTGAGCAAATAAAAGGGAGGGGACATGGCAACAAATGAAAGCGGGCCAAGGGGCGCTATCTATGTAAATCTGGCCCTGGCCACATGGTTGGGGGGGGGGTATACCTGCTAGAAACCTACTGTATATGATTATCAACATCAGTAAGGAGGGTATTTATTAAAATCGATAACATCTTGAAAAAAATTAGTTTTTTCAATAGCAAACAATTTTTTAAAGGAAAAGTCTAAATCTGAAAATCTCAGATCTGTCAAGGTCCTGTATAAGTCAGTGCGTCTGTGCTGGGTTTAGGCCAAAAATCCAATTTTTTGGGGATTTTCAAGCAAAAACTCGAAAAATTCAAGCAATTCGGGGAAAAAGCCCAAAAAATTCACGCAATTTGGGTTTTTTCTGCTATCAGATTAAATCAAGTTTGTTTTATTAATAAACAAGATCAGTCATGGGAGTTTGGCCATGTTTTAAAAATAAAAAAAAAATTAGATAAATTTGGATTTTAGTAAATAACCCCTAAGTGAATTGTCTACTTCAAATGTGTAATATTTATTCAAAAATAGCACATTGCTTCTATAAAAAATCATATTTAAAAAGAGTTATTGGCATCATTCAGGTTGTATTACTTGGAATTACTAAGAAGGGCTGTTTATCAAGTAACGCACACAGATGTGTTGAGAAAGCCTCACAAAGTATCTAGATACACAAGCTTTCAAGGAAGGACAAAAATATGCATCTCTCGACCCTGGAAGCGTATATGTCTAAACCCACATGCTGTAGTGCTGCAAAGACACAAGGAGGGGTCCCGAGAACTTTTTTAAGGAGTGTGGTACCTAATTGTCAACATTATTCTAGACATGAGATCCTGTAAAACAACAAAAAAATTCACCTGGCGAAGTGCGGCAAACGTTAGCGAAGCCAACGCTAACAAATTTTTGCATCTTAGTGAATTTCCCCCATTGTGTCTGCCAGGAATTGCTTGGCACAATTGCATCCAAAGCATTAAAATATGCACTATTGTCGTTGCACCTGAATCAGTTATTTGAATGAGCTCTAATACATTTGATAGGAAATGGACCCCCCCCCATAAAATACATCTGCTCTAACCTTTCAATGAAATTCTGACACCTAACTCCTGCATGAAACCAGAATGAAATAAAACAAATGCTGAGAGAGGGATACTAAAGATAAACTTGATTATTTCAGAAAAGATATAGAGTTTAAATAATCGTATGAATGCCCAAGTATTCGGGCTCGAGCATTTGACTAGTAAAAACTCCTCCATGGTTTCCTCATTTGAATACTTTGACTTCCTTCCCGAGCAGGTTTTAAAAAAAATTGAAAGCTTGGCATCTAAAACTTGACAATCTTTTTGTTTTTTTTATTAGGGAAATAAAAAAGGAATGACAGGATGCTGAAGTAAGGAATCTAAACAAGAGTTAGGAACGTTTGTGTGTTTTTACTCAGGCATTCTTTAAAAGGGCCATTAGGGCAATTGCACAAGTTGAAGTTGTGTTTTTAAGCAGCCTAAGTTTTCTCTTTTGACTTACTCTGTAAGTTTATTTCTAATCATTTGGCAACCTCCTTTCATATTCTATTGGTATGTGGTTTCTGCAATCTATATAGCCCATGTGGATGATATTCTATTATGTGTTGTTCAGCTATTCACCATCATTAATTCTGTTCTACACCATCCTGAAATGCATTCCATTCAGTCTATCACTAATCATCAGATTTCAGCTACATAATACATATTTTACTATTCTTTTTTTACACAACTACTCCTAAGATGTTATCTAAAACATGGGTGACATTCTTCTTACATAAATCTGCAAACAACTAAATCCCTATTAACTCCTCAGTGTGAGGGAATCTCCACTGTTAGTGGATGATAAAAATATACAGTATCAAACTGAGACGTGTTATAGCTAGCAGGCTGTTACACAGAACATTTTGTAGTGTATAATATACAGGATATTGTTGACAAGAGGATTTCTAGAATATGGTATAATCCATAAAAAAACCAAAAAGGCCATATAGATATGTATTGCACTACTTACTAAATGGTACACATGTTGGAGTATGAAATCACACTGGGTCACACATGTAATATAAATATTTCACAGATTACAGGGTATGCATATATCTGTAACACTGGTAGTGGTCACAGACCAAGATATTCTCCATGGGCTAATCTTATTCTGGGCATTTGTTGAATATTTATAGACTGCGTAGTGTGTTACTGACTCACGTAAAAAAGAGCAATGTGCTGTAAGGGCCCTGAGCAAATAACCAGCTCTTGTCTTGCATGAAATACAGGAATCCACACAGTTCACATCAGTGAACCAGCAAAAAGCAAGGAATACCACCCCTTACCCATCTGCATTCTTCTGCTGCCCTAAATACAGCTATTGTTTCTATGTTATCTTATTTAAAGGGCAAGGAAAGGCAAAGAAATAAAATCCCATTTCTTTAATGACAAAGAAATCTATCTCCAATGTACTTTAATTAAAAAATGTGTGCCGTTTTTATAAGAAACCTGTCTGTATGCAGTGACATTCTCCCTTCATTTAGTGCTGTGGATAGGACGGTCCCTAACTTCTGGCAGGGAAACAATCAT
>CM044435.1:81832293-81861446 GCA_024363595.1 Xenopus borealis | reverse complement strand
TATATATATTCTGTGCAAGGCCACTTTAAGACACTGGTGGTCTCAGGGCAATGCTAATGCTAGAGTAGGCTATATTCATTTGGACTTTCTGCTCAAAAACCCATGGAGTAATGCAATAAAGGTCAGATGTTTGCTTTTACATAGGTGACCAATGAATGCTACCTAATAATTGGTTGTTATAAATTAGTAAAACGTAGTCGATTTTATTACACTACCAAGTAGGCATTTTATGGAATACGTGACTAAACTGAAAATTCTGTACCATTTTTTAGCATTATTATTATTGAGAAAAGAGAAAATTCTTGCTAAAATGAAAAAAGAATCTAATCCATCTATATAAGTCAATTTCCTAACTCTAAAGCTGTGCATACATAGGCAGATCTATTTGCTGTTGGTATGATCTCCAGATGATCAGGTCTTTGCTCTGACCTTATCACCCAGGTTATAGAATAGGACTATTCTGTTTATTTGGACCCCAAGACCTGACAGGATATAATCAGATCCATGCGGCTCTGAGATTTTCAGGTTTTTTCAGCCAATATCTAACAAAGTCCTGGTCAAATCTTGAATAGGAATAAAGGAATAAGGCCACAACAGTGTATGGGCACATGTGGGTTACCAGCAGGATGGGATTTATTTATATATATATATACACATATATATAAAGCGTATTCATATCAACTTGTACAACAAATGTATATATATTACAACTTTACAATTATGGGCAGATTTAATAAGGGTCGATAAAATCGTTCGAATCGATCGATTTAAGCATTCAATCTAATTTTTTTTTATTCAATCAGAAAATCTCGGAAATATCTTATGGGAGCTTCCCATAGGGATATATAGCAATTCAAATTGGTATATCGAATTTTTTTTTTAAAGGGCCAGTACTTCGACAATCGAATTCTAATTCGAATTTGACCAATTCAAATAGAATTTTGGGCTATTTGATAGTCGAAAAAGCCCAAAATAAATTTGAATTTCGAAATTTTTTTAATTCAAATTTGATTCAAATTTTCGCTTCGAATCAATTCGAACCTTAGTAAATGTGCCCCTTAGTCTCCATTGTTCATGTTTTTAGTTTCAAATGGGGGTCACTGACTCAGGCAGCCAAAAAACAAATTGCTCTGTGCATGATCTTACAATATTATTATTGTTACTTTTTACTTCTTATCTTTTCTTTAAGTCCCTCTCCTATTTATTTTCTAGTTTCTCATTCAAACCACTGCCTGGTTGCTGAGGTAAATAAGGCCATAGCAAACAGATAGCTGCTGAAATGCCAAACTGAAGAACTGATGAAAAAATTCAAATAACTGAAAAATCACAAAAAATAAACAATGAAAACTAATTGCAAATTGTCTCAGAATATTATTGTCTATGTCAAACTAAAGGTGAATAGCCTATTTAAGAATAGAGAAAAAGCTAAGGAAAGAACATTAGAAAGATACTGATATATTAACAAGTATTTCTATAGCGCCAACATGTTGCTATAAATAATTCAAAGGGTAAGGGTAATTTTATACCTGGATAAAACATATTTAACCTAATTTAGCATGATACCAGCCATCCACTATCTTTGTTGATAGATTTTATTAGCCCCAATCTCAAACTTGAAGACATACAAGATGTCTTACAATGTATTTTTTAATGCTCCTGGTCTGGATTATATCTGCTGAATTAGGTTTGACTCAGCATGCAACCCTACCCAACACAACTTAACACTACCCATGAAGACTTGACACAAAGGATAACAAAGTTATCCTGAATATCATTATAATTAGACGTCAGTTCTGCCATGAGTAATACATGACCATTTCCACTATCCATATCCATCATATTTGATGGGTTATAATAGTTCTCTGGTGGCATGGGATAAAACCATAAATATCTCTCTCTCTCTCTCTCTCTCTCTCTCTCTCTCTATATATATATATATATATATATATATAAATTGTGATAAATATAAAAAATAAATAAATATAAAAACATACAGTGTACAATATATGCATCTCTGAGGCACTTCCGATATTTTTGAGCATTTTAATGCAACAGGCCACAGAAACCATAATCCATCTTAAACATTTAAAACATTAAATTATATAGACACAAAAATGAGACAGTATCCACTTTATAACAAATGTCATGAATGTTTTAGTTTGTGAGTATATAAAGAGAATTTAGTAGGCTAAATTATTTAAGACCATTTACTTCGTCTGCCCAAAGTAATGCTTCAATAATTAATTTTAAACAAATGCAACCTATTTCATCCACACTAATAGTATTAGGAAACAAACTCTGCTAGATTTAAAACTTTTATCTGTATAACACAAATTGTTGTCATTTCCTTACAGTATATCCTAGGACAGAGGTGTTTCTCAATCCTATCAATTGATCAGAGGAAAAGCCTTTATGCTTTGGAAGGAACTAAATCCTGGAAGGAAGAACATGCAGTATGCTTGAATGCTCTGGACACATGAAGTGGAATTTACCTGAGAGGATAAGCAAACTCCAGAACAAGTGAAAGAATTATGAAATTTGGCAGGTTTTGCATGTGTGAAGTGACCTGTATTGTTTAGGACAAACTGTGGATATTTTAGCATCTGCAATTATAACATCTGAACATTTAGAAAAGTCATCTGTCAGTTGTGTACTTTTATGAAGATATGTGCATACAGGAAATATATAGAATACAAGGTCCAACCTGAACCTGAAAATGATGGAAATGATAACCTATATGTAGGGAAACTCCATGATTTGGTCAGACAGGGTGAATTTCACATAGAACACCCTCTACCCCACCTCTTGGGCCCCCTGTTCTCCTAGGCTCTCCTGTGGTTGCAGGGTATGTCCCCTCTATAGTTACGGCACTAGTGCCACTCACTCTAAGAACTGTATTGTGGGAACTATATATACAGTATTCAGCAAACCAAATAACTTTCACACCATGTAAGGGATAGAGTTGAATGAATACTAAACTTAAAATGCAAATACATTCATGCAATCAATAGCAACACTCAATACAAATGTATAAAAAGTTTCAGAACTATAGACATTGATGACAAGAAAACAAATATTCAAAAGAAAATAACATAACATGTAAAATACATTATACAGACCTACCACAATGATTGCTTCTAGTGCAGAGCTATCATCTTAAAGCAAAAAATGTAGACATTTTGGTCTTGATATTACAAGGGTCATATCAAGAACATAGAAAACAAAAAAACACTGGCAGTTGGAATGCAGGGAAACCCTGCATGTTTAATCAACCTTGTGTTTTCACTGCTTAACTGCTCTGAGTGCTAGTGCATTTTTGTTTTCTAAGGTTATTTAAGAAGTGCTGATCCCTTGTGTACCAGGCATGTGTATTGGATTAAGAAATAGGTTTAGACTGTGTCTATTACAGATAAAAATCATGCTAAGCCCAGGCATTACATGACACTTTTTTTTAGATGATCCACATTTGAATATAAAACAAAAACCTCTAAATTATTCTATAACCTTGGTACAAATCTGGGGTCCTTTTACTGGACAAAAACTCTAGTGGTAGTAAAAATATAAAAATATAAAAAATTCATACTGTTCTTTCACGTCTTTGACTATTGCATATTCTTCAGTTATTCAACTACTGCATATTCATTAACTATGTTCCAGTGGGATAAAAATATGCAAGCATTTCATTAAGAATACCTACCCAGAAAAAGTCCAGATGCAGAACATTAAAACAGCCTGTGCAGAAAATCAAGTTGGAGTTATTGTTTTTATCAAGTTCACCTAAAGTCTTTACAGCAGAATACTCTGGAACATAGATTTCAGGCACTTTGCTGACAAAAAGAGTTAGATACACATGACTAACTTTAATGTGAGCTGAGTTTATTTAAGAGACAACTGGGAACATCCTATCCTTTTACCCTTAACTTTACAGCAGATCTCAAACTAGCAAACGTACCATGAGAGAGCAGTTCACTTTCATTTACTTATCCAGATATGCCTGAGGTTTAACTTTATTAGGCAGTTAAAATATTATCAAACATTTCTCTGAAATGTACACTTTAAAGCAAGGAACAATATAGTATGATGCAAGTAAGCACCTAGTTGTATCATACATGACAAAGCTGTGGCAGTAACAAAGTGTGAAATGTTTATGCAGACGCAGAATATAATAAGGATGGCTGTTAGACAGTCCAAAATATAATACTCTTTAGTTATCTAATTAAAATATTAGGAATGTTTTTTTAAAATTTGTACCCCAAAAAATTATTTTCTGAAACTGTAAATGTAACTTCCCATTTCAACACTTTTGGTTTTCACTGACTGTTCAATGATCCCAAAACAGTGTACCAAGTATGATTCCACAGGAAATCTGAGTGTATAACGTCCCTTTAATATATGTGGAAAAATTTCTTTAATGCTTTACTCAGGGCATAAAAGTTTAAGATCTGATTATCTTCTTCTGATGCCTTTGTCAAATACTTTGTCAAGTATTAAGAAGTGGCTGACGTCATAACAGTAGAACCTAGACCAACAAATAATGATGTGAAGAGAATTGTATTAATAAGAAGTAAAGGGTTGACTGCTTATTTGTTGATTCGACAAGCACAGTATTCTTCTTTGACTTCACCAACATATGACAAAATATTTACATACATGAATTTGTTATTAACAAGAGACTTAATGGCTTTAAAATGTTATTTTAAACATCTAGGTGAAATGAATAGGATAAATGATCCTACTTTGCTCTCTGCCCTGTAAAACTCTAAATCATTTCCACAGTTTTAACAACTAGTCCAAGTACAAAACTTGGTACCTAGTGCTTGCCCCAGGTCAATTAGTAATTAGAATTACAGAGACTAAAAATTAAGTAATGGTCAGCACCATGTGCCAGTGTAAGGTGCTGACTGCAGCATCAAGGGGGTACTGGTTATCCTTGTCCTTAGCTCCTGCCCTCTGCCACTTCTAAACTTACATGTCTGAATAACATGCAAATAAAGGGGATCAGTAGGGAGTGGGACTGGAGGAGGACACATACATGCCTCCTTCATTCTGCCTAATTCATAGGTAGCTGATTTGAGTTGAAAAAATTTGCCTTACTGGTCCAATTAGAATATGTTTAATTTACTACCACAGTAATCTAACAGACAGTTCTCTATCCAAGTATAAATATTTGGTTCCAGGCCAATATTCTTTAGGGCGACTAATCGCCTCTTCTGTGTGGCGACAATCTCCCCCAACTGCCTTCCGTCTGCTTGAATGAACAATCGCCTGCGGTAATGCACTTGCAAAGCTTCATTTCCGAAGTCGCCTGAGGTTGCCTCACGAGGAAACTTTGGACGACTTTGGAAATTGAATTAGCGCAGGTGATTCTTCAATCAAGCAGACCGAAGGCAATAAGAAGGCAGTTCAGGGAGATTGTCGCTGCACAAAAGAGAAGATTAGTCACCAGGTGACTAAATCTCCCTGAATCTGCCCGACTGCCCCAACCCTTAATGTAATCAGCAGCATTCTGTGTGGTACTGACTGAATGCTTTAAAAAAATAGATCACATCCACTGATACTCCACTGCTATGTTTCTGCTCACCTACTCACAGATGGATATTAGGTTAGTTTCAGATAAAACCATGCTGGCACAAACTCACAATATTGTGATTTTTTAAGTATTCAAGTATCTTATCCCTTATTATCTCTTTCAAAAGCTTATATAAAATAGACAGGCCTATCGTTTTCAGGCTGACAACAGTACCTTTGAATGGAGGCACCACATTAGCAATTAGCCAATCTCTCGACACCCTGCCAGACCTCAGAGAATCCTGAAATATTAGGTAAATTATTCTTTCACTTAATTATGTTTGGCAGTCTCAGAGTTCAGCATATTTTGTAATCTGGGATACCATTCTGTTCTGGACCATTATTATTATTCTCTTTTGGGACTTTCCTGAGTCACTCATAAGTAGTTATATTATCAGAATTAAGTTGATTAAAAAGGAATTTCTCCTTCCAGCCTACAGCCTGTTACAGGCAGTGTTGTAGGAGGAAGGCACATTGTGCTTGTTTATTGAACTTTGTGCACTGCCTTGATAAACACAACCAGCATGGCTAATTTGTACTGTTTATTGGTGCTTACATCAAGGACTAATGCATGTTAGGAGGTGATGCTTCACGCAAGTGACAGTCTACTTGTTTGTGTTCATATGCTTAGAGATATCACTGCGAACAAATTCTCACTGAAATATGAAAAACATGTGGATTATGTAATTCTTCATTCATAACTGTCCCTTATCTTTTTCATGAGGTGCACTGCAATCATTTTAAGGTACCTTGCTGTACAGTAATTTTGCATGCAAATGTTTACCATTCTTGCATCAACACTTTTGCAAGAAAGACCCTAACATAATAATTTACTTTTTTATGTTTAAAGAGCTGTTATGTAACCTAGGCTGACATTAACAACCCCTTCAGTAGAGGTCTACTTTCTTCCTCACAGACACCCTTAGGCTTCTGGTTAATAACCATTCACACGGGACTAAATTTCAAACACAAATTTAATGGGATTGGACATATATAAAGATGTTATAATCATCCATACCAGTATCCTAGAAAGACAAACTAAAATAAAATATATCCATTGACAGACTGCAGCTATAAATAGATCTATTTTCACTCGAAATAGCTATAAAATATATCATAAAATACTTCTTAAGTCAGTATTATAAAAACAATTTGTCTAATAACAATGTGTAGTTACCCATAACTGCAAACAAAAACACACTTTTCCCACACACGAATTAAGGGGGGTTAGTTATTAAGGTTCAAGTTGTGGTTTTTGAGGTGATTTTAATAAAAATTATTTTTACACTGTCTAAAACCTGTCGAGGTCCTGTAGGAGTCAATGGCAGAGGTCCTTTGAACCATTTGAAGATGTTAATAGCCTTAGAGAATAGAGCTTTCTTTGGAGTGTTTTTCCTAAAAACTCTATCAATTTGAGCTATTTGAGATTTTTTTGGGTTTCGCAACTCGATCCCGCAGAATCAAGTTTTTTTCCATCCGAGTTATTTTTAAATAAGAAACCATTCGAATTGTGAGTTCATTTGATTTAATTTGAGGTATAAAAACGCTTACATTCAACCTCTGATAAATAACACCTAAGGGGAATTTACTTGTCTCTGCACTAAATGTAAGTGTATTAGTAAATCTGTATATACTGTATGTGCACTGGGGTTCATTTGGAGGGGTTTAACTTGATGGATCATTGTATTTTTTTATCTGAGATTAACTGTATCCACCCCTACTCTGCCAGAGAGGCATGAACAGATAGTGTAAGGTGTCCTTGTATCCAAATGTATAAATCTCAGGGTAATCAATTCTTACCATGTGAATGGACTGAAACGACACACTAATAATGTCAGCTAAAAGCAGTGAATCCAAGTTCTTTATTGTTTGATTCTCCTCTATTAAGGCCTGTTGTGCAGGATGGAAACAACCATTTCATACAGCTGAATATGGTATTTTATCATCACCTTGGTCACTGCCATGTTGTTTTAATTAGGATTATAAATCTCTTTTTCTCCTTTCTATAAGAGTTTGTCATTGAACAAAATGGCAATAATTTCCAGTTTTCTGTACATTATACACCTTAGTTTGCCACAAACAATTTCAAATATTGTACCCACTTAAGCCAATCTGTCCCTGAATTGGTGGGAGCAGTCCCATGTCTTTGGGTTGAGGAACCCCTCAATATATTAAAAATTATGATCAAATCATTAATAAATATGGTCATGAGAAAGGCACTTGATTTTGTGATTGTTGCCACAAGAATCACGTAAACTTACATTTAACCAGATTTGGATATCAAATTGGAAGGAAACCTACAAACAGAAGGACTGTCCTGTGAGTAAATAGTGAAAATGACATGATGGTAACCATATGCAGAGATCAGTTATTGAGGAACAATAGAGATAGATCTTGTAGAAACTACAAAAAAGAAAAGAAGATAATCTTTTGCATTTACAATAAAAAAAGCAGATTAGAAAAATAATAGCAAGGAGAAGAGTTATCTTGTAATTGTATCCAGTATTTGGCAACCAAGTTGTGTTAATCATTTGTGTTTAGACGTGGTCCCTTGCTGCAGCTCAGTCCTTAGGAAGAGAGATTAAAATTTTGTTTGAACACCTAGGGATGTTATACATCGGAAAAGGGTGTAAGGTATATAATTATAAAACTAAAGATAGATTTACCAGCAGTTGCACATAAGATACATACAGTACACAATTTGAAGTTTAATTAATTGAGACTCTAATCCCTTATATAATAAAAGGTGCGAAGTATGACCAAGTGCAGTGACTTGGTCATATATAGCAACCAATAAAATGTTTGTTTTAAAGCGGTAACCAGTAAATGCTATTTGCTAATTGGTTTCTATAGATGGGTGATGCTTAGAACTTCCCCATATAATTTTAAGGCTATTGTCACATAAGCATTTTGTCTGCTGGTATTTAAATGTCAACCTGTTCCAATCTGTTGGCACTGACAGAAAATGCATCTGCCCATCAGGACACCAGGGAAAATCCTGGGGGGCTGATCCTTGTGTGCTCTGCATTGTAGAGACTGCTTTCAGAGAGCTGCCGGCTGGGGGTGGGAGGCCAAGTGCTGGAGTGCTTGCATCTCCTTCCTGCCTGCACAGCTTTCTGTAATGTTTGTTTTGTAATAAAAGTTTAAGTGCCAGTAGGGAGGGTGGAATGAGGCATGCAGAACAGAGAGGGGGCTAGAGGGTGGAATGGCACCTGAAAACATGCGTTACCAATTTGAAGTGACCTCTTTATCCTGAACAACAGAACCACCCGTAAGAAGAAATGTAAGGTAGAATTAATATACAAATACTTTTATATCCAGAATGAGCAAACTTTTAAACATCAGTTAAGTTAGAAAAGTCAGAAAGTAAATGAATTGCGATAGACAAGCTAACTATAAATATATTTTTATAAAAGTATGTCCTACAGTATGTCCTTTTCTCTATCTCTATTCCTCTCCCAATCCCTACATTTGTCCCTATAGATCTTTGCAAATGACAACTTTTCTTTTTCTAGGAGTCCTTGAGAACCTTGGCAGCTCTACTTACCTCATTCTCTTCTTTCCTGGCATCTTATATCTGTCACAGTGTTAATGTATTTCAAATTTCTAAGTCCTGTTCATGTCACATACACTCATGTATATAACAGAAAGCTCTGTGGAGAATGTTGTATATAAACCATTCAGAAATAGAGAATGAAGCTAAGACTGCCCAGGGCAGCCAGCCACATGAATGAAGAAAAACTAAAATAAATGTTGAGGGTTCATCTCATTTGATATTAAAGGGTTATTATCACCGGGGGTTTTCTCGTGGCAGCATTTTATCATGTTCATTTCTAGCTCTCAGCTTTTCTTTTCCAAAGTCGTCCAAAAGAATTAGATGCTGGTTCTGAAATTCCCCTGCAGCTTTTCTTTCATTTCTCATCTGAGCTGATGCTTATTCCAAGTGACTGGGTATCACTCCTACAATATAATGGAAGTGTTGGGTTCCTCAGGGATATTTACTTTGCATATGAGAAATCTTATGCATATATGCCAATCTCTGCTCATTCTGTGCTTGTCTTCAGTGTAAGTGACCTTTGTGTAAGTGCATACACATTGTTGCTTTTATTCGTGCATCATATTTTTAACCTTTATTCCATCTGTAATTCTTTCCAATGATTATGGTGCACCCCCTGCATTGCAATTCCACTCTTTGCATTAGAAGAGTTGAATTTCTGGTTAAAAATACCTGAAAACTAGTTCTTAAATTTAACAGTTCTGCTTGAGTCATGGTTCTTACCTTGTCTTCTGGCAGGAGCATGTTGTGCTTAGAATGAATGTATGCATAACTATTTGTAAAGCGCTGTTAAGGAGCCCCAGCGCTGTACAGTGCATCAAAGTATTATATATATATAAATATATATAAACAGTATTGGTAGGATGCCCCAGCACTCTGGTTCGCATATCAACTGTGAAATTCCGGTGCACGCTTCTCAAGGGGACTGCCTCGTCCCCATATACAGCATAAGCAATCGAAAAGAATGAAGCAGCACTCGTTCAGTTGCAAAATAGTGTATTAAAATTCTTCCAGTGTCGGACTGGGACACCAAGGGCCCACCCAAAAACCTTAGACTAGGGGCCCACCATAAAACCTAGACCAGGGGCCCACTCTCAGTACTAATATTCTTCATCTACTCAATCAACCTCTATTCTCCTAGTTTATTTTCTTTACATACTATAATCAATTATTCCATCTATTTAGCCTCTTTGTTCTCATAGAAATAGGGAATGAACATGAAATAGGCCAACAGTTTAGCAGCATGAGGGCCCACTGACACCTTGGCCCACCGGGAGTTTTCACTGAATTCTTCACATCACGTTGCAGCAACGTTTCGGACACTCAATGTGCCCTTTCTCAAGCAAATGTTGAATCGCCACCTCCAGACAGGTATCACATGTTTATAGGCTATATACAGGAAATGACTTCATAATCTACATCAAAGGTAATATTAACCCATACAGTATGTTAACATCACAGATATAGAAACAAGTCATAATCCCGATTCAAACCTAATGGATGTAAGGACTTGAGTTTGATAATCCACCAGACTCTCTTTTTAAGTTTCAATTCTCTATCACCTCCTCTTTTAATTGGAGTTTCCAAAACCATAAATTTAAGCTGATCTGCAGTGTGTCCCCTATCTAAAAAATGTTTTGAAACAGGTAACGCTATGTTGCCCAAATTAATGCTAGAGCGGTGTTGCGAAATACGTGACTTCACCATCTGGGTGGTCTCACCTATATAGATGAGACCACACGGACACGTCAGCACATAGATCGCAAATTTAGATAGACACATATAGTAGCCCCGTAGCCGTATACATTGTCCCGTCTGGGGATGAACAATGCCAGTGAAAAAGTGATAGACGGATGTACCTCATTAATCTTATGATGGAACCGCTGGAGGGAGGCAACGTCACCCCGCCACATCACAAAAACATCGTCGATGTATCTCCACCAGGCCAATATGCCAATGCCTTTATGGCTAGGCTCGAACAACCACACATATATAGTGATGAGGACTTCGCTGGACACTGTTTGGCCTGGTGGGGATACATTGACGATGTTTTTGTGAGGTGGCGGGGTGACGTTGCCTCCCTCCAGCGGTTCCATCGTAGGATTAATGAGGTACATCCGTCTATCACTTTTTCACTGTTTCATGATCTCCAAAAAATACATTTCCTAGATGTTCTGATTTATAAGGGACAAGAGGGACAGCTACTCACTTCACTCTTTTCTAAACCAACGGTCAGGAACCAGATTCTACACTACACTAGCCAACGTCCTCCACATACTAAAAAATCTATTCCTATTAGCCAACTTTCGAGAGTACAGAGACTAGTTACTGAAGAAAAGGAGAAAGAGATACAGGAACAGATTATGTGTCACAAATTTAGAGAAAGAGGCTATCCGGAAAAAGTAATAGAACAAGCCCAACAAAACGCCAGATGTCCTAGGGACAAGAGGAGACAATTAAAACGTATACCATTTGTCACTCAATTCCATGACAATGGGGGAGCTATTGGTAAATTACTACAAAAACATTGGCAGATTTTGGGTAAAGCCTATCCTCTGATAGAAGAATTTAGGACTCCACCACTTATTTCCCATAGGAGAGGTAAAACTATTGGGGCACATGTAACTTCCAGAAATGTTTCGGGGTTATGTGAAAGTCAGACGATCGTGGGCCTGCAAGCTGGTAATACTAAAGATTCAACTTGAAACAAAAATTGCTACATATAAAGACCGGATAGGATGATAGACCTCCCACCCGCAATTAAGTAGCAAGCCAGCCAGTTCAGGTACTGATCGCAACAATGTATATTAAAACTTAACCTTTAATACTGAATATGGTTTAAAACTTAAAAGGCTCGACCGACACACAACTCACAGTAGGTTGCACTCACCGCTGTGCAGGACCATGTCCTTAAAAGATACACATATTAAAACCACATGTGTAGGTGGGAGTGGCCGAGGCTAGTTGCTATATGCAATTTGCACTACACATAACCTTAATCCATTCACTATGAACGTGTAGAAACAAAGTGTTGCCCAATCGCCAATTCCTTATTCTGGGGAACAAAGTGAAACAATATCCAGCGCTATTAACACTCTGCGCTATTTCTCCGCACACGCCAATTTGTTGCTTACGTGCCTCCCCCAACCACACTCTTCTCCAAATCTCAGTTCCTACCTAGCTACGCAGGGAAGAAACTATATAGTAGATTCAAACAGAGAGGTTACAGCCATAATTCCCTTAAAAAGTCGTATCATAAAGCATTAATAACGGACAGAAACTCCCTATTAATCTTACAAAAACATGATAAGGCAAAGGAGAACCAACAAAACTCTACAGTGATCAGAATTATAGGAGATTACAGTGCAGAACATAAGGATATTAAACACATTTTGACCAAACACTGGCATATTTTGGAATACGAGGTGGACCTGAAAGAAGTTATAGGTAATATGCCTACTGTTACATACAGGCGCAGTAGGAATCTAAAGGACAGACTAACCCGCAGTCACTACACCAGTCCTCAAAAGCTAACGTGGCTTAATGATCGCACTAAAGGTTGCTATAAATGCGGATCATGTAAAGCATGCCCCTGGATACAAAAAGCAACAAAAATAACTGGGAGATCCGATATGGCTGAATATACAATTAAAGACTTCATTAATTGCAAAACAACTGGTGTGATCTACGTTATGAACTGTGAATGTGGAATGAAATATGTAGGGAAAACAAAAAGGGAGTGGAGACGCCGAATTCTGGAACACATAGGTAGTGATGGGCGAATCTCCCGCGATTCGCTTCGCTGAAAAATTCGCGAATTTCTTGAGAAATGACCATAATAGTTACTATAATTTATTTCTTATGTACACAGTATTATTAAAGCATAAAGGCACGATGATATCCCAGCTCCGTCGGCCCCGCAGCAGTAAATAAAAATATATAAAAAAATTTTAAAAACGCTGAAGATCACTAGATCAAGCAGTCACGTAACAGGCAGACTCATACAGCGCAACTTGATCCCTATCGGACATCGTAAAATGATATCTATAGCGAGATCTATGACAGCATGGGCAAAACTCGAAGTAGTATTGGCAAAAGCAAAGCACTCTCTATGAGTTGAAGCACAGATGCGAACGCTTCCGGTCCTGGTACAGAATACCGGAAGTGATGTATCAAAGCCGTACTGAATCTGTTGGAAGCAGCCTATTTAAAGGTTAGAGAGGAGCGGGACCGACACTTATGCCCCTGACGAAGCTGCCGAGCAGCGAAACGTGTTGGGTGGTGTAGGTGGAAGGTGGCGAGGCTAGTTCCCATCCTTCCCTGCGTAGCTAGGTAGGAACTGAGATTTGGAGAAGGGTGGTGGTTGGGGGAGGCACGTAAGCAACAAATTGGTGTGTGCGGAGAAATAGCGCAGAGTGTTAATAGGGCTGGATATTGTTTCATTTTGTTCCCCAGAATAAGGAATTGGCGATTGGGCAACACTTTGTTTCTACACGTTCATAGTGAATGGATTTAAGGTTATGAGTAGTGCAAATTGCATATAGCAACTAGCCTCGGCAACTCCCACACCTACACATGTGGTTTTAATATGTGTATCTTTTAAGGACATGGTCCTGCACAGCGGTGAGTGCAACCTACTGTGAGTTGTGTGTCGGTCGAGCCTTTTAAGTTTTAAACCATATTCAGTATTAAAGGTTAAGTTTTAATATACATTGTTGCGATCAGTACCTGAACTGGCTGGCTTGCTACTTAATTGCGGGTGGGAGGTCTATCATCCTATCTAGTCTGCACATGTAACTTCATCTCATATGAAAACCAGGATAAAGGAGGTACATAATTTCTGGGGTGGTAGATCGACTGGCATGTTCCCATGCTTGGGATGTGCACAATGTCCATTTGTATGCAAAGGCAAAGAGTTTGTTCATCCCCAGACGGGACAATGTATACGGCTATGGGGCTACTATATGTGTCTATCTAAATTTGCGATCTATGTGCTGACGTGTCCGTGTGGTCTCATCTATATAGGTGAGACCACCCAGATGGTGAAGTCACGTATTTCGCAACACCGCTCTAGCATTAATTTGGGCAACATAGCGTTACCTGTTTCAAAACATTTTTTAGATAGGGGACACACTGCAGATCAGCTTAAATTTATGGTTTTGGAAACTGTACCTCCAATGAAAAGAGGAGGCGATAGAGAATTGAAACTTAAAAAGAGAGAAGTCTGGTGGATTAACAAACTCAAGTCCTTACATCCATTAGGTTTGAATCGGGATTATGACTTGTTTCTATATCTGTGATGTTAACATACTGTATGGGTTAATATTACCTTGGATGTAGATTATGAAGTCATTTCCTGTATATAGCCTATAACCATGTGATACCTGTCTGGAGGTGGCGATTCAACATTTGCTTGAGAAAGGGCACATTGAGTGTCCGAAACGTTGCTGCAACGTGATGTGAAGAATTTTTATACACTATTTTGCAACTGAATGAGTGCTGCTTCATTCTTTTCGATTGCTTATAAATATATATATATATATATATATATATATATATGATAACAATCTTAAGTGCTATGTGGTAAGGGAGATAGTAGGAAGGAGGTCCCTGCCCCATAGAGCTTACATTCTAAGAATGCATATTATGTGTCAATGTGTTGTCCTGTAGATTTTGTCAAGGACCTTGCAAGGATGAACTTTGAAAACTACGGTTCATAAATGTGTCAACATAAGTACAACAATGGCTTTAATTACCTTTTGCAGTGAAATTGGGTATTAACTTGTTCTTGTTTCTCTTGGGTTGGTTATTGCACAAACTCTACATCCCAGTTATTGAGAGTTACAGGAGACAGTAGTAGTACTATGCATTCATTAGGTAGGTAAACTAGCAAAAATCACCCATACATTGTCTCTAGCAGTGAACCCAGGACTGGGTTTTGGATTGGGCTGAATCCTTAGTGTTCAAACCAAGCTTATAGTCAGCACCCCACTGTATTATTCACTTGATTGGGTGCATGTCCCCGTGGTCACTTGCCAAAGGCAACAGCATTTACATTTTGGGCTGCACTTCAATATTTTTATTCAATTAAATGCCTTTATTGCACAAATGTGGCACAGATACTATCAGCAAGTTTTTTTTAAAAAAATTAAAAAATGTTAAAAGAACAGAAACACCAAAAATTAAAGTGTTTAAATGGCATGACAATATAATGCACAGTTTCCCTGCACTGGTAAAAATGGTGTGTCTGCTTCAGACACACAACTATAGTGTATATAAAGAAGCTGCTGTTTAGCCATGGGGCAGTCATTGAAGCAATGGCTATACAGTAGATAACAGTTAAGAATCCCATTATATACTACAGAACTTATCTGTTATCTACTGTGAATCCTGTGCCTTTTTTTCTTTTCAGCTTTGACTTGCTGCCCCTATGGCCACACAGCAGATATAAACTATAGTTCATATAGTGCGGATAAAACATAGTCCCTTTGTAAAATATATAATGAAGCAATAGAATTCTTAATGAATCAGATGAAAACTGAGCGTAGGACTGGCCAGATATGGGATGACTTTGACGTAGTTGGCCATCTTAAATATATTGCAATATATTGACAAACAATCCCTGTTGTTTAAAGGGTAAGGCATTTTTTAGTAGCTGTATGCACAGAATGTCTCAATGTCTTTAATATATTGATAATGGGTTGAGTGCAGAGGACCTCTTGTATTTGTATATATGTATATATATATATATATAGTATATATATATATATAGAGAGAGAGAGAGAGAGAGAGAGAGAGAGAGAGAGAGAGAGAGAAAGTTTCAAAATCAAATACATACATTTTTCCAGTGCAGAGCAAAAGGACATTATATTTTAATTATTTTGATACACTTTTATTTTTTGGTGTTACTGTTCCTTTAATTTTTGGGATGCACCAAAGCCACTAATTTGGAACTTGGCAAATTATGGGATATGCAAATTAGGGCAATGAAGGGTTAACAATAACTACAATGTACAGACAAAATTTGAACTGTCCTTGTTTGTGTGAGGAAAAGGCAGAATCTTGGCTGAATTCCCAAATGAATCCTGAATTTGGTGCATCTCTAGTCAATGTAGACCCAAAATGTTCTTGTCTGGAATCTGTGTCATATTTGTGCAATAAAGGCATTTTAATTCAATAAAAATATTGGAGTGCAGAATGTAAATAAATCCATAGTGTTCAACTAGATATAATCCAAATCCAAACCCTTAAAGGGCAAGGAAAGGCAAAGAAATAAAATCCCATTTTTACTTTCTTTAATGAAAAAGAAATCTATAGCCAATATACTTTAATTCATATAATTTTATAATAAACCTGACTGTATGCAGTGAAATTCTCCCTTCATTAAAGGAAAACTATACCCCCCGAACAATATAGGTGTCTATAAAAAGATATTGCATAAAACAACTCATATGTAAAATCCTGATTTGTGTAAATAAACCATTTTCATAATAATATACTTTTTTAGTAGCATGTGCCATTGGATAATCATAAATAGAAAATAGCCATTTTAAAAAATAAAGACAGCCTCCTGGGATCCTAGGATCCAACGGTGCACACAAACATACCAAACAAACTATAAAGTTAGGTCACATGAGCCAATTAATAGACAGAGTTGTGTCTTTTGCTTCCACACTTCTTCCTGTTACAGTTAGAGTTTAAATATTTCTGGTCATGTGATCTCTGAGGCAGCACACAGACCATCATGAAATGGTGACTCAAGGCAAGAGATGTAAAAGGGCAATATTTACTTAAATATATATTCCAGTTTAATAAGATTCTTTAATATGTCACTTGATTTGATATAAACTGTTGCTCGAAAATTCATTTTCGGGGTATAGTTTTCCTTTAATTGCTGTGAATAGGAATTGTCAGATGTTCCCTAACTAAGGCAGGGGAGCCCCTGCCTTACTTACCAGCCATTCAAAACTCAAGCAGCATTGTTTTTTGATCATTTATGACGATCCATAAGAAGCCCAGACCACACTGAGCATGTGTATGTAGCCTTATTCTATTTTACACTTTCCTTTCCCTTTAAAATCAATTGGGTCTGCAAAAGATTACTCCATGGAATGTATAAAGGTCCTATTAAAAATATGTTATGTAAACAGTTATGTATGTTGATATGTCATTAATTTGACAAATGTTGTTAATAATTGAAAAAACTTCCAATAAAAATGATTGAAACATAAAATCAATTGGGCAAGTTTGAAAAGCCAGTTGTGCAAGTACTGCCAACTCATGACAGATCTCTATAGGCCCCCTATATTATCTAATCATTGGCCCTGGGGCTAAACAATTGGACCAAAAAAAAATCACTGTTGCACCTATGTTTAAAATTTCAGATCATAGAAAGGCAGAGCAGAAAGAAAAGTCATTTTAAAATCAAATACAAAAAAAAAACAAAGGAAAAGTTGAAAAACAATAGATCAATGTCTTAAATTTCTAAGAAAATACGGATTCTAATAAAAAGTTTAATTGAGCCAGTCTATGGCCTGACACACTGCTTATGTTTCTCTGCCAAAATACAATCCTTCTCCCCAACTTGTAGTGTTCTTACTTTAAGAACGTTCCTGGGTAAATTTTTTGTATTCACCCTAATGCCCATACTGAAAAAAAACCTTCTCACCCTCCCCAGTCACACACACATACGTACCAATTATATAGATCCACTACTCCAAGAAGAGATCATATTTTACTGACATAAAACTGTCCATCATTTCCCTGAGTGATGCTCACATTTCCTCTTCCTTTACTGCAGCAGATGGTAAATAAATGGAAATGCAAATTAAATGGCCCTTGCCTTTTCATACAGAATCTTCTGAGCTAGGTAATGGCCCGTGACTTATGGTATGAAGTATATATATAACTTCTTTCCCACCATGAAGAGCTCTTTAAAGGAAAACTGAGAACAGATATAGAATCTATTATCCCAAAATATGTTCTACTCAGTTACAAATGTGTGTAGGAAATCCTCACACATTTTATTTTATATAGCTTTAAATAAGAGCAAAAAGCACTGAGCCATGAATTGCTTTCCTTCCAGTCTCTAATTGTTTGTATCAGGACTATTTCATTACTATTTCAAGATAAATTATTTTTATCACTTCTGTAAAATTTCCACTTTGTATTTCTACACACTATTAAGCTGACCATTAATAAAGTAGAAGGAAAGGTGAAATCACTGGAGGGGTAGAGTTTTTACACTTTACTGCACATGCGTTGGGGTAGCAAAGAAAGACAAAGCGGAAGAAGAGGATTTCTCTGTCGTGTTTGCTGAAAAGAGCCCCAGGACGTTGCAGATTTTTGCTAAAAGGAGCACTGTCCTTGGGTATCAAGTAAGTGAATACAATCACTTGGGTGGTGCCTAGCTTTTTGCATCTGCCAGTGATTTCACCTTTCATTTTCCTTTAATGTATCCCATTATTTGTTTTTGAAACTTCAGCTAGCAAGAGTGTATTCCAGTTCCATTTCTTCCTTAAAGGGACAATACATATATTCCAAAAATAGCTTCTTTGAAAAATACATTTTTATCTGTTTCAGTTAGACACACCAATTAAAAAGCTTAAGTTTCTGCCCTGGCAGGCTGGAGCAAAACAAAACTTTTCGTTATTTCAAACTACAGTTCTAACATTAAGGAGAGATTCTCAAGGCCGCTTTAATAATGCAAATGATGGGGCACCTGCCCAGGGCCCACTGTCCCGGGGCCCCACTGCGCTCGGTGACCAGGCGAGACACCAGGAGGGAGACGGAGGGAGGAGACGCACACCGTGAGGAAGACGCCAGGAGGGGAACAGAGAGGGAGGAAACTGGAGGGAGGAGACGCACACAGGGAGGGAAGGGATGCACACAGGGAGGGACGGGACACACACAAGTAGGAAGACGGAAGGAGGGGAACACAGAGAGCGGAAGATGGAGATGGAGTGAGGGGACGCACAAAGGGAGGAAGGGGGACACACACAGGGAGGGAGACAGAGGGCGGAAACACAGGGAGGGGAGGCGAAAACGTATTCGAAAATTTTTTCTGGCGCACATGTTTGTGGGGGGGGGGTACTAGTTTGCTCTTTGCCCAGGGCCCACCAAGGCCTTAAAATGGCCCTCGAGATTCTGATGTAATAATTGGAAGAGACTCTCAGCCTTTTTTTACCCCAGGGGGAAAAATTTGTTTGGTTTCTCCTTTAATAGAAAAAATATAAAAGAACATTTTCTGTTTCTGTCTGGCAGCAGGAAAGTGCCCAAGAATTTTCAAAGATGGTGGTTTCAATCTGCAAGGCTGCAGGAAAGAAGAGAGGGAATGCATTCTTTGGGTTCTTACACACGAGCGAGCGCCTGAAGCTGCATTACGGTTTTATGTGTTCAGTCGCAGGGGAGTGCAGCAGTAGACAGACGCCTTCAATTTTGTCAATGGGACTGTACTCGCACAGGTGTGTGTAGGCGCCAAAAGCAGGAAAAATGCAGCATGTTGCGTCTCAACCTGCGTTCGGCACCTACATAAGCCTGTGTGAGTACAGCCCCATTGAAAAAAATTGAAGGCGTCTACTGCTGTGCTCCCCTGGGACTGAACACATAAAACCCGGATCGCAGGGGAGTGCAGCTTTAGGTGCTCGTGTGTAAGAGCCCTTAAAGTTATAGTGTAGTGTTTCAGGTGGTACATACATTTACTAATGCTGAAATGTTGATGGCAAACAGCTGTATTGGTTCAGCTTAATATTTAACTGGTTTTTTAGTAGATTACTGGTGTTATTTACTAAAACTCATATTTATCTCAAGTCTTTATGAAATCAAGCTCGACCCATTGATGATTTTATCTTAACATACCTCCCAAAATTTTGGAAATAAAAAGATGGACAAAAAAGTTGGAGAGCATAGCGCAGTGAAATTTTTAGGCCAGATATATTTTTGTGGCCACACCCCTAATTACATTTTACAAAATTCGGCAGGTTATGAAAGTTTGAACATATTTCTGTGGTTTTTTTCCAGTTATTACAGTTTTGCTAATGAAGGTGAAAAGGACTTTAAATTAATTGTTTGGTATAAAAGTAAAAACTGGGTAAATAGACAGGCTGTGCAAAATAAAAAATGTTTCTAATATAGTTAGTCAGGCAAAAATGTAATGTATAAAGGCTGGAGTGAGGGGATGTCTAACATAATAGCCAGAATCCAACTTCCTGCTTTTCAGCTCTCTTGTTTTCCACTGACTGGTTACCCTGGTTACCAGGCAGTAACCAATCCGTGACTTGAAGGAGGGCCACATGGGTCATAACTGTTGCTTTTGTATCTGAGCTGAATGCTGAGGATCAATTGCAAACTCACTGAACAGTTATGTTCCATGTGGTTCCCCTTCAAGTAGTTGACTAACTCAAAGTTAAAGAGCTGAAAAGCAGGAAGTAATGTTCTGGCTATTATGTTAGACATCCAGTCACTCCAGCCTTTATAAATTAAATTTTTGGCTAACTAACTATATTAGAAACATTTTTATTTTGCACAGCCTATCTATTTATCCAGCTTTTATTTTTACACTGAACTGTTCCTTTAAGCTGTGAATCTAACTTTTGCCAAGGGACCTGTTATCTTATATTGTTACAATTACTTATTTGCTTATCTAGAAATTGTTACAAATGTATCTTATCTGCTGCTGTGGCTGTTCTGGGCTCTCTGCCAAAAGCCAATTAAAGGAAAACTGTACCCCGAAAATGAATTTTTGAGCAACAGATAGTTTATATCAAATCAAGTGACATATTAAAGAATCTTACCTACCTGGTATATATATTTAAGTAAATATTGCCCTTTTACATCTCTTGCCTTGAACCACCATTTCATGATGGTCTGTGTGCTGCCTCAGAGATCACCTGACCAGAAATATTTAAACATTAACTGTAACAGGAAGAAGTGTGGAAGCAAAAGACACAACTCTGTCTGTTAATTGGCTCATGTGACCTAACTTTATAGTTTGTTTGGTATGTTTGTGTGCACCGTTGGATCCTAGGATCCCAGGAGGCTGTCCTTATTTTTTAAAATGGCTATTTTCTATTTATTATTACCCAATGGCACATGCTACTAAAAAGTGTATTATTATGAAAATGGTTTATTTACATGAAGCAGGGTTTCACATATGAGCTGTTTTATGCAATATCTATTTATAGAGACCTACATTTTTTCGGGGGTATAGTTTTCCTTTAAGTTCTGGCCACTCAAAAGAGGGACTGTCCCTCTAAAAACTGGACAGTTGGAAGATATGTCTTATTTATCAATAAAATAATGCAAAAAAGTCAGGTTGGGAAAAAATTTGATAAAATCGATTGAAAACTCAGATTGTACTAATGTTTTAGATTTGACACCCAAATCACTTGATTTGCTCAGGTTATTGCCCAAAACACCCTGAATCATAATATCTTCAAATTGTAAAAGGGGCATCTGCCATTGACTTCTACATAATCTTGGCAGGTTTGAGATAGTGGCTTTTCGGATTTGGGCTTTCAGCAGCTTCAGAGTGCAATAAATCTCTAACAATTTTAGTTTTTTTTATACTTTTAAAAAAAGTTTTTGTCCAAGAAACCTATCAACCACCAATGCATGCTTGGTTTTTTTTATGTTACTATGCAAACAATGTCAATACAGGCATTAAAAATGTTTGCATAGCAGTTAGCTGTACAAAAAAAGAGTGCCAAACCTTAACACCTAGAAGGAGCTTAACAAATGGAGGGAAGAAGGCCAGACATTATGAATTTATAGTCCTTAATGTACAGGCTGCTATGTGTTAATCTCATATAATGCATTGGTATATTATAAGATTAACACACAGCAGCCTGTACATAAATTAATTTCCAAGCAAATATCTGTGTGTGTATGTTTCACAGCAAAGATCATATAGTCTGCTCTGGAAGAAAAACCATAATTCTTTCCAGCTGAGTATCCATCAGGAGCTATCGAGTGCCTTCTGGATCTCTCACTTTCAGTAATGAGTTCTGTCTCGGTGAGCTTTAAAGGCTCCGTTTTATAGGTTGACCTTTATTGTGAGCGCATGGTTTGTGTTCAGATAAATCTAATACTCGAATGCACAAATGGGACCCTGATTATATTAAGCAGGGTTGGCCCTTCTGCCTTGGAGACATTTCATTATCAGGACATGCTGATGAGAAACATTTACCTATAAATGTAATAAAAACCCTGTCTGGATTACTATGATATTGTAAATGGTATTGTTTTATGCAAGAATTACATACAATAAAAATGGTATGATAGGAATTTTATAAATACAAGCATTTGATGATCTTGGATTGATAGAGAGCTGAGAGAATGTTATTATTAATACGGATTTATAGAGGTTTGGATTGTGCATTGTAGGTACAATTGTTTTATATGGTGGAAGCTGCATTGATTGTTCTTTTAGGAAAATGTATAAAATCCTATGAGCATTCTTCCCCAGAGAGACATTGGCACCAAGTAGTGAACTATATGAAGGTGCAAGGAGAGGCTTGGACCTTGGACGCAAATGCCCTTTTCTTAGCACTGGTGGTTGCAATAAATAGGAGTAAAATCCCCTATTTTTGCAGTATCCATTGTATGCAAAAATCTTACTTATCGAGCTAACAGTAGTCACTGATGAAAAATATGAATAGAAGCAGTAACAGTAGCTTAGATTTTCTCATAGCCTGTACATCCAAAGTAGTTCCACAGCTCCCACAAAGGCTGTGCCAATCGATCCAGTGACTAGGGTACCAACTTTGGGCTTTAATAAGACCAGACAGGGGGCTGATGGTGATGTCACAGGGGCAAGGTAGGTAGGTGGTGTTGGGGGTGGTGCTTGTGACATCAGGGGAGGGAGCAGTGACATCTGGAGCAGGGTTGTGCTGTGTTGATTGGCCCGATTGCCACACCAATCTAACAGAGTCATGTCCACTTTTAATAATTTGGAAAACTGAGCAGGCAGTTTTGACCCAGACAGCCCTCCCAAAAATTGGTCTGTCCAGGTCAGAATGGGGAAGGTGGCAACCCTAGCAGCAACTTGTGCCTAAATAATCAGATGCATTTTACTGCAATGCACCGGTCGTGATGCTATCCAATTTGAGTTGAAGTACATATGCAAGTGTATAAATTTCGATGCACTTGTCCAAGTTTGTGTCTAAAAATTTACTTTAGACCAGGGATCCCCAACCTTTTGAGGATGTGAGCAACATTCAGAAGAAAAGGGAGTTGGGGAGCAACACTAGCTTGAAAAATGTTCTTGGGGTGCCAAATAAGTTCTGTAATTGTCCCTTTGGTAGCCCCATGTGGATTGGCAACCTGTACTGAGGCTCTGTTTAACAGTAAACCTGGTTCTTTTGCAACCAAAACTTTCCTCCAAGCTTGGAAATCAAAAATAAACTCCTGCATTGAGGCCACTTGGAGCAACATCCAAGGGGTTGGAGAGCAACATGTTGCTCACGAGCTACTGGTTGGGGATCACTGCTTTAGACAATGCATTTACAATTAGTAAATGACCCATAATGTCTTATGTTTTTCCACTTTGCAAAAGTGGAATTTATGAAAAAAAAATGTAATGGCATCTAGCCACTAGATGGCACATCTTGCATTCTCATAGGTATTTAAGTAAGGTAAGCAAGGTAAGAAAGATTTGCTTGTGTAGCCACATCACCAATTGATGGCTAAGCCAGTTGTTCTCAAACTGGGGAACCCTGTAGCAATGTTTGAACACTTGGGGGAATGAGTTGACACCTAATGTCTACCCTTGAATCGGCAGCCTATAGAAGTGGCTGAAAGAGAACATTTATGCACCCAGTGGGTGGGAAAACAAAATGTACTGGGAAATTTAATACAACCCCTTAAGACCTATTGGAAGAACATGAAAAAACATACATCAATTATAGGAAATATCAGAACAATGGCCCAGTGTTTGAGGAATAAATTAATGTGGCTCCAGTGAAACAGTAGAATCTTAAGCAGTTCATCCCTTGTGTTCAATCTGTTCTGCAGCCTACATTGAAGCTCTTACACTGCCAAGGAAGTAAAGGAGCCAAAGTCATTGGTTAATAACATAATTCTAAATAGCCCAACTGTCACATGCAAGCAGAAAAAAACTATTAGAAATGCATTCCATTTAGATGTTAATGTAAGACTACAGGCTTGGAATTTTATTTTCAATGAAATAATAAACAATTACTATCCGTAAGACTATACATTTAATTGTATATGTTTTTTCTACCAGCTGCAGCAATCATGTTTGCCAGTCTACATTGGCTGTGGAATTTACATGAAGTATGCACAGAAGCAATACATATTCCAGACCTAGCAACGAATATATACCCATAGCAAGAGTGGAGTTTTTGTTACGATGAGAAGTAAATTAACATAATAATTCAAGGTTAGTGTGACAAATGTTCTAGCTAGTGCCACAATCAATAACCCTATTTCTACCTGATTTTTTTTCCACTTATGCCACATGGTTGTTTGTACTGTTTGTAGTCTCAAACTCATTCAACTTCAAGGCTAACACAGCAATGGTGCGATTCTACTACTCAATCCCAGTTTAACATAAGATGTGTATGCTATTCTGATTTAAATATATATATATATATACATATATATAATATATATATATATATATATATATATATATATATACACACACGCACACATTCAGACACACACATATATAAATTATTGAGTTTGCTGTTGCGGTTCTACAAATGTATGTTAGTTTATGTATACCATTGTGCAGCATGTGAATGTAAGGGTGCTATAGTTTACTGTGCTCCTTTTAAATTTCTTTGCCACAAAGCAGTTTCCATTTGACCCCATGTGTCATTTTACTATGTCATTTGTGATCTGACCATGTAAAAGGCTGTGTGAACTGAACAAATGTCATTATTAGTGGCCATGATTAAGTCTATTTATTCTAATTCTAGTTCATTCCCTCCTTAGTACCAGCATTGCAGCAATTCACTATTTGGTAAATGATGTGTCTCTTTCCTCCATTATATCAAGAGTACCATTAAAACAAAACTCTTGTTTTTAATTTTTTTTAAATGGAATTTTGTGAAGAATCCAATGTATACAATGAATTCCATACAACAAATCAATGTGAGTCTGATAGGTTTGAAAGGTTTGCTTTCAACCTGTTCCCCCATGAAGGGGATTTAAATTGCCTGATAAAGGTCACATCCTTAAACTGACCTTTACACACCACTGATTAAGTGTGAATCCCTTTACTTATTGATTTTATAATGGATGGGATGTCTGGGAATTGCATTAGGGTCCATTGGATTGCATCAAAGGGATGCCTGTTGGAATTTAGTTTTTTTAAGAAAATGAAGCATTTCAAAGGAAGGTTATTTGGTTGTGAAATTGTTTACTATCAGACAGAAGTCAATTTCTTTAAATTGTGTTAAGCTATTCAATTCAGGGTTAATGGCAATCTTGTCATGAGAAAATCAATGGGAATAAATCTGAGTCTTTGGCAATCCTTTTTAGGTCTATTGTGTTTTTGTTTGGGACATCAAAAATGTATAGTTATTTGTTGTGGCCATATGGAAAATACAATTTTTATCCTATCTAGTATTTTTGAAATGTATCATTACGCAAGGGCACTAAGTCTGCTCAGTAGCGTTAACCCATACCAAGAAGGCTTCTGAGGAAGTGACCGTTGTAGTCACGAAATGCGTTGAGCCATTCACTCAATCCTCCTTCAACATGTATGGATTTGTTCTTCATCACTTTGGTTTTAAGAAATCTGAAATAAAAGTATTTTTATCTCTATGAGTCACGCTCCATCGACCCTGCCTATCTTCCAGCTGATGTGCCTTTCTTTCCTTTTTGTTTGCTGTACCACGTGACCGGAGTGGTGTGTTGGATGGCGGTTTGGCCAAAAACAAACAAACAAAAACAGGCCAGCTTGAATACAGAAGTCTCACACCTTCGTTATTAGTATAAGGGTCAAGCTTTTGTTATCATGCTCAGCAAAGCATCCATCAGGTTGGTAGTGTGGGACTGTTGTAAAGAGCCATGTTATTGCTGCTTTTCTCAAAACAAATAACTATGTGGCAGATACCACAGTTGCCCAAGTGCTTAAAATAGGTTTGTGATTATCGCTCATGAACTTTTGTTCAAAATCGAAAAAAGGCATTCTACCATTCAAATGTGTCACTTCATTATTTTTATATAAGGCACAATCAGCAGACAAACAAGGGTAGCCTTCCATTCAAATGCCATGCCCTAAATAATTTAAAATATAGGTGCACGTGGGTCAGGCTTGATAAACAAAAAAACAAGAATACCCCAGCAATCCAACCTATAATCCCCTGGGGAAACTATATTTGCACAACTGAACTGATCTTTTCTCCTCCCAAAGATAATACTTTTCACTTAGGATGGGACTGACGCATGGACACTGCCTTGACGGGGCGCGTCAGCTTATGCATACTTTGCACAAACTTTGTAACTAAAAGTGTCTTTTTTGTTAGTTGCAGTTCAGTTGTGCAAAAATAGGTTTCTCAGGGGGTTCTAGGTGCTGGGGTATTCTTGTTTATCAAGCCTGACCCACATGCACCAAATTAAAAAGGGATTGAGTTGCATCTTCTTGTTTAAGTAATATTACTGTATATATATATATATATATATATATATATATATATATATATATATATATATATATTTTGCTAGCACCACTGGAATATATCATGCTGGGGCCTTGGATAGCTCAATGCAATTGGTTGATGCAGATATGTCCAAAATAGAGACATTTTGACCAATTTGTTAACTCTGCTGACATCTCATTAGTAAAGGGTTGTAGGTCAACAACATTTGCATGGCTACAGCGTGAACCTGAATGCAGGGCAAAGACTGTCAGTAAACCTCTTTGCTGAGACCTCCCTTTGCCTCATTTTCGATCCCAGTGAGTTAAATGTAACTAGGATCTCACATTTGTGGATCACACTTGCATAACATTTCATTATTAGACATGATTGTCAAATCTGAGATTCCAGTTACATCAACATTTCAGGAAAGACTCAGATGTGAAGCATTTGTGGATACTGAACAAATGTCTTTAGTTTGCGATATGTAAGACAACAGCAGTTACTGCCACCGCTAAAGTGAAATATTGGAAGAGTTAGGCTGAGGAAATTTTAAAAAATAACACACTGAAGGAGATGTTTCCGGTACATTATTGAACTCCCTGATACATTTTTTGGGGTATTTTCCACAGAAGGGAACATTGGGCTTTATTTTCTTGGCTACTGTAGTTGTAGTTCATCTAGACAATATCAGTGAAAGTACCTAGAGGAAACCCAGGTACTATCTCCCTGACATACAGGCAGGGTGGCATTCACATACTGCATCACAGTTATCAGCAACACTGCCACAGCCCTATGCAGATTAGTGGGGGGCTAGTTCAGCAATGAATCATATTTATTCCACAGCATGGGAGCGATGATGAACAACAGCAACTGCAATTACAAGACAGAACACATTTTTAAAAAGCTGGGAAAGAGCAGTCAGGACACTGTCCCTATGTTTGTTAGGTGCCTCATACATGCCAGTATTTCAATAAATTAAATATCCGTGGCTTATTCTACTACAACTGTATTTTATAATGTATATCCCAGCCTCTGCAAGCAATTTACCTTACTATACTTTGCAAATCCTACTCTAACTTCAAAGCATCCTATTATAGCCACAGTGAGCAAGTATTTTGTACATACATAGAGAACTCTACACTCAGCTCACCATCATCTGTATCTTGAGAAACTCGCCACACTTTCTGTCCTGGTTCCCCTAGCCCTGCTTCCTACTGTACAGATCCCAGGGTCTGCAGACATTCAGTACATAGCACTCAGTGAACCTTTCCCTCCCCCTGCATCTGCTTTGTTCCTTCCCCTACTAAACTTGCACTCAGACCTCTGTTGCTCCCCCTGCTCACTGTAACATCTACCCCTAGCTGTTCAGCCACAATTTCTGCTTCTTCTACACGCTATATGCTGCCAGCACTGACAACTCACCTTGGGACAATTTCCAGGGGAAACTCTCCCTGATTAGGAGCAGAGCAACCCTGTATCTCTCTGCGAGCATTATAGCAGTCATCACATTCTACATGTACCATGAGGAATCTGCCTTCTCTGCTCTTATTGTTGACAGCTCTCCTCTGGATGAACTGTAAGTACCATTTTAACATCTCTTTTAGCCTTAGCAATTCCACTGACTATTATTTAGAGTCATGGGCAATTGAAAAGGCATAATAAAAACAGTGCAGGCTAGTTTCATATCTCCTATTTGTCTCTCCGTTAAACACACCTGCTGTTGAATTACTCCATACAGCAAAGCAGGGGACTGTTGTACAGCTTATTAGGAAAAATGGCAAATTATTATATATCCATTTTGCCTAGTAAGCTGTTAGCTGTTGACATAATGCCAACATATAAATCACAGTCAAAGTTAATGCAATTAATTGAGCAAACTCCTATCAATCTTAATTTGCTTTTGGGATACTAACTTTGCTTGTGCTATTTGGATATTAATTTGACATTGCTGAAAAAGCCTGTAAAAAGGCATGACTGGAGAAATGTTTAAAATCACTTACATTACATTACAAACAATATGCTAGCATAATGATAGGGTATACTAAATATGAACATATGAAAACAACGTCCAACCTACAGCTTTCCCATCAGCAAGTATTCTAAATAAAAGGAGGAACTTGTGGTGTCCGTAATATGCAGTATAACTAAAAAACCAGAAGTAACCTGTGGTGCTAATGGCACATAACTTAATAAGCAGAGTAGTCTGTGTTGTCAATACAGCTATGGGTTCTATTATCCAGAAAACCATTAACCATAAAGCACTGAAATGTGAAAAGCCCATCTAGCATAAAGTCAATTTTGAACAACTTCTTATATTTTTAATGATTTCATTTTCTGTGTAATAATAAAACAGTTTTTATTTCTTAATGTATATATATATATATATATATATATATATATATATATATATATATATA
>CM044435.1:81755730-81817683 GCA_024363595.1 Xenopus borealis | reverse complement strand
TAGTTCACTGAGTTTGAGTTCTAGTTGGTGGTTTTGGTTTTCTGTTAACATTTTCTTTCTGATTATGACCATCTTTAAAAAATCCTAGTCTTAATCCTAACTTCTTTTCTGCCTTAAAAATGTTGGAACTGATACTGCCCTATCGAACATCTCACCTTCATCTTCATACTTGACCCTCTGTAATCTGACTTCTGCCAGAATCTGCCTCTTGCTAACAAAATAAAAATTCCAATTCTCTATGCTCAGATTTTTAATGTCTTTGAAACTGTTGAGACGGTTGATCACACATTTTTGCCATTCATTTCATCCTGGTTTATTTCTTGACTGTTGCTATTCCTGGATTAGCCTTTTCCTATTCATGACTGCAAGAGTTTTCTTGAGTTGCTGCCTATCTCTACAGTTCTCTCCATTTCCCTTCAAGGGCTTCCTTAAAGCCCACTTGTTTCAAAATCTCAGTAGGTGCAGTCTGAACATATGCTTTGCAATGTGTCAACGTAGGATTCCTGGTGCTAGAGTTTGACCTTCTATAGTACCATGTTCCTGCTGTTCTCCTGTATGTTTTTTTACACAGTAGCAGAATGTTTACAGTAACCCAATGGATTCATAGGAAAATAAAACATGATTTTCTAGAAATTTTGTTTACAGTCTGATGTTATGACTAACTTGTAATGCCAATTTAAATTTAGCATGGTAAAAAATTACAAGCAAGATATTAAAATTGAGAAATGGTAACTAAACTGAATGTTCTCAAAACAATAACGCTATAATGAATTTTAAGTTTGATAAGTGAAGTTTAAGTTATGGCTGTATCATTTGGCTATCATTTGGCACATAGTTAATGTCTGAAAATGCAATTCTGTTGAAGGTGACGCTTGATCAGGGGTTATTCACCTTCCAAACACTTTTTTCAGTTGAGTTGTTTTCAGATTGTTCATCAGCAATACAAACTTCTTTCAATTGCTTTACATCTTTAATTTTTTTTTACTGTTTTTTCAAAATTGAAGTTTAATGTTCCTGTCTCTGGTGTATTCAGTCTGGTAGCTCAGTGACCCAGGTGCAGAGTCTGAACTGAAATTTTACACTTCAATATTAGAGAAACGGTCACAAATAGAAAACAGAAAGTAATTGGAGAAAGCCTTTATTTCTGGTGAACTGAAAACAACTAACCTAAAAAAAAGGTGTTTGAAGGTAAACAACCCCTTTAATATATCCCATTGTATATTGATATTAAATGAATATCTGCATTTCTCATATTGTATTCAATCAATTAAACCACAGAATTTTGTCAAAGTGACCAGTTAATCCTATTGGGGAGTAGCAGCAGGTAATAATATAGCTTGGAACATATAATTAGCTGGCTAGTTATGCTCTATTTCCTAACAGGGAATGTGTAGTATTATAAAAATCCACTGTAGTGGATGTTTAATAAATGTTCCATACAGCATGTTTCCACTAGGTAAAAAAATGTTATTGTAAGTAAGCGCACCAAAAATTACTACTATATCAAAACCCATAAAAAAAAAGGAAATCTATTTGTGAAAAGCTGTTTAAGAATACTATTGCCCTTTTAAACTTAAAACTTTGTACTCCCAGGAGTGGGTGGACTACCGTCTGACATGGAATCCAGAAGATTATGAAGGTATAAAGAAGCTTCGAATCCCATCTCAACAGATCTGGCTACCGGACATTGTGCTTTACAATAAGTAAGAATATATGCTTTTTTTTTTTATAGCTCAGAGGCATAATATAATCTTTTGCAGAGTTATGCAGAATGGTAAAGAATATTACTAATTACTATGACCAGAATATCTATCTATCTATCTATCTATCTATCTATCTATCTATCTATATATATATATATATATATATATATATAATTCTTTCCTTAGCATCCGCACTCCGAACTGTTAGACTTCAGGGGTGCACGACCAATCTTCATTTATCCATAATGTGGAAATAATTCTTTCCTGGGTCAGCACTTCCCTTTAATCAATTATTTTTTATTGTTTATACACACATAATTGATTAAAGGGAAGTGCTGACCCAGGAAAGAATTATTTCCACATTATGGATATATATATATATATATAATGTACAGATGATCAGCACTCACTGCCTTCCAGGTGAAAAAAACATGCTTTTATTCAACGAATGCACATAATCATCCTGCGTTTCGGACCCACATGGGGTCCTTTCTCAAGGATATATATATATACAAAAAGAGTGCAGCGACACGCACACCGATTTAAAAATTGTTACAAAAAATTTATTTAGAAAATATACATGTTGTAAGCACCAACGTTTCGGTCCACGGTCTTGGACCTTTGTCTAGGTTATTGCACCTAGACAAAGGTCCAAGACCGTGGACCGAAACGGTGCAATAACCTAGACAAAGGTCCAAGAAGATATATATATATAAACCACTCAGAACTCATGTGCTCCTCAGCATGAGTCTTTAGCACTCCTTAGTTTGCAAGTCTAATGCAAAACTAGAGGGATTTTCAGGGGCCACCACCTATACCACCTATACTCACCACCTACACTGAACACAGGCAGTTTTGTATTAAGAACGTTAATTTAAAATGTGTCTTCATGTGCAGCCTGTGGTGCAAATTGCATAGTGCAAAAAACACTACTTTGTAAATGACCCCTATAGTGATCTCCAAACGTAATGTAATAGGTACCAGTTTTCCATCCTAGAATTACTTTTACTTTGCATAAAATATTATGTAAAACCTAATTATATAGCACTAATAATAAACAGTGAGAATAATAAACAGTGAATATTTATAGTAGACATAATATATTGTATAGGAGTTCCAAGACCTTTGTAAGCCTTTAGCGGTTAGTGATGTTACAACATTTTCACGTCAGAACTCAAAAATAGGGAACTACTAAGAATGTGTAGTAAGCAAGGAAGATTTATTTGGATGAATTCTAATGTTAAAAGGTTTGTTTTTACAGAGACGTTATAGAGGAAAAGGTTTTATAGTGTTCTTGTTTCTTAATAAAATTCCATTCCATTATCTTACAGGCAAAAATGGTAAAAAAATGATTTTGTGTATTGATATTTGGCTTCTTTGACATGTTATGCACATAGTTTGCTAAATCTGTTGCTGTGTCACCTTTGGTTAATAAATTGACATCTCTACACTCCTTTTCCTAGTGCTGATGGCACGTATGAAGTGTCCTTGTTTACCAATGCAATTGTTCAAAATAATGGTAGCGTGGCTTGGCTACCTCCTGCCATTTACAAAAGTGCATGCAAAATAGAAGTAAAACACTTTCCCTTTGACCAACAAAACTGCACTTTGAAGTTTCGTTCATGGACTTATGATTACACAGAAATAGATCTTGTGCTGAACACAGACTGGGCCACTATGGATGATTTCACACCAAGCGGAGAATACGACATCATAGAGCTGCCTGGAAGAAGAACAATCTGCCCCCTGGATCCTACCTATGTTGACGTAACATATGATTTTATTATTAAGAGGAAACCTCTATTCTATACTATCAACTTGATTATTCCTTGTATTCTTATTACATCGTTGGCTATATTAGTGTTTTACCTTCCGTCTGACTGTGGACAGAAAATGACTTTGTGTATATCTGTCCTCCTTGCTTTGACTGTGTTTTTACTCTTGATCTCCAAAATTGTTCCACCAACCTCGCTGGATGTTCCACTTATTGGGAAATATCTTATGTTTACTATGGTGTTGGTAACATTTTCTATTGTTACTAGTGTTTGCGTTCTTAATGTTCACCATAGGTCTCCAAGCACACACACCATGCCAACATGGGTAAAAAACTGCTTTCTTGAGAGACTCCCTGTTTTCCTCTTTATGAAAAGACCAGAAAACAGTTCAGCCAGTCAAAAACTCCGCAACTACAGGAGGAACATGCAAATGGAATCATTCCAAAACTCTAACTACTCTGTAAACATGGCAACTGCAAGGCCAGGTGACCATATGGTCAATAATCCATCGGAGAATCTCAGAAATCAAGAATTTAGATACAGATATTCGAGAAGGTATAATCCGGAAGTTCAAGAAGCAATGGATGGTGTAAAGTTTATATCAGAACACATGAAAAGTGAGGATGAAGAACAAAGTGTAAGATATAATGTTTTTAGAATAAAAATACATATGCTTGTTTTGATTTTTGTATGGGTTACATAAATAAATGGATCAATTTTATATGTTGATTTTAGGGATGCACCAAATCCAGGATTTGGTTTTGGTTTGGTATTTGCCCAGGATTCTGCCTTTTTTCAGCAGGATTCGGATTTGGCCATATCCAAGTACCTGGCTGAACCCAATCTGAATCCTTAAAACCATGTGACGTTTTGTCAAACAAACAAGAAGTGAAAGAAATGTTAATTTCTTTCCTGCTTCCCTTCTCTAATTTGCATATGAAAATTAGGATTCGGCTTAGTATTTGGCCAAATCTTTCACAAAGATTCAATTTTGTCCATATGGTTCCAGGATGGAGGTTAGTTCTTTATTATACACCATGAATAGTTTTTTTCTCATTTATTGAGAGCAAGCACATTTATCCTGGAGATAGAGGTCATTCCTATTTGTGAAAAAGCATTCACTTTAAAAAAAAAAAAAACCTATGAAGGTGCAGGAAACACATATTTTCTATAGGTCCCCAAGGAAATAGGATATGAGAAAACCAGACTAGATGAATTAAGAGTGTGTTGGTCAATTACACATCTTTCTGATGAATCACCCCAATGGATTTATAACCATGTAATTCTAATACACATATCTTCTCTTCCAGATAATTGAGGACTGGAAATATGTTGCCATGGTTGTGGACAGGCTGTTTCTTTGGATATTCATTATTGTGTGCATAGTAGGCACTGTTGGACTTTTCATGCAGCCATTAATTCAGAACCATACACCACCTGATTACAATTGAAGGGCAGAGAGAAAGGCAGCAATGTATCCAATGTATCTCGGATGCTGCAGTGCTATGCATTACAGACAACTCATTTTGTATGAAAAGATTTCTGGGGGAAGTAATAAACATTTGTTCACAATTTTAATGTTGGAATTTTGCAGCCTGGCTCTGGCATAAGTGATAAATTATTTTTAAAGACATATGATGAACTAAATTATATGTAAATGATATGTAAATATATATATTTTTTAAATGCAATCTTATCTTTAAATCGTTGATATCTCAACTTCAAGCTGTACACATACAGATCTCTATCCCATAGAAAGGTGAACTATACTTTGCATTGCTTTAAAAACATTATAGATGGAAGTAATGGTAATGTAAGCAACTTTGGAATGGACCGTCATTTTTATATTATGTGTTTTGATAAAATTATTTTCCTTGTTTAAACTAAACAAAGCAAAAAGGAGACATAATCCCCACTTGAATAAACCGGAATAAGTAGTAATCCTATTGGAATCATATCATTAAAAGGAAAACACATTTATTATATGTCTATAAAGTTTAAAATAACCCTAAACTTTAAAATCAAGCTGCAGGGTGGATGAGGGCCCTGTCTCCCAATAAATAAAGTCAATTAGTACAATACATAATAACACAAATGAACACAAGTGCACTTGGTATGTAACTATGTCTAGCCTGTTGTTTGTTAATTTACTGGAGTAAATTAAAAAGTGTCCCAGGCAGAAATTTCCAGTTAGGCAGTGCTGAAGATTAAAAGTTCACTAAGTCTGGTGCCTAAGAGTGTAAAGATCCTGGAAAGAACATGTGTGTGTGTGTGTGTGTATATATATATATATATATATATATATATATATATTAGACTTTTGGTCCCATCAGGGTAAAAATATACCTATCAGCAAAAACAATGCAGTGGCCACTGTCAATAATGTTGTACTTATCTTTGATGCACTGATGCATAAAGTGCTCCAACCACAATATATAATGAAAGGTAGAGAGTTTGCATCTTGGGGCCCCCCCTGTTTCTTGCTTCAACCACTATTGCAGTGTGTCCCCAAGTGTCCCCCTTATCTAACTTTTCAAGTTACCTGATTGATAAAACCAATGAGCCTGGCAACAAGGCAGCAAATAAAGCTATTTTTAATATTTATATCATTTTACATAACCTGCTTTGTTGCTCAGGGCTTTGTAATTAGGATCAAATTGCTATGAAAGTCACTGGGTCATTTACAAAGACCCAGTGCAGAAGTGTAAGAGTGTTCCTCTTAGTGTACATTCAGCCAGCAGTTTTCCCCTGCCTACCTTGCTGCTTGAAATATGAATGATGCACAGGTTAGGGGATGGTCCTATATAGCACTTTAAATATAGCACCGCCAAATGAGGCTTTTTTACCTGTAACAAATCAAACAGTGTGGAAAAGCAGGGTGCAAAGTGCAAAAGCATGGTGGATTGTTCCCATTATGTTAACTTAGCACTTTCCACATTGTAAATGATCCCTAATGTCCTGGCCCAGAATTGTGGGAAGGCCACAATGTCCCGGGCCTAGGGTGACAAGGTTTTAGTGGCAGCCCAATAGCATCCTCGCCTGCAGAATATTTAAAGGGCTGTCAAATCTCCTGTGCACCCCCAGTACTCCAGCGTAAACCAGCACATGTGTATGCGTCAGATGTGGGGCGGGGGGCAGGGTGCAAGGAGCAGTCACAGGACCCACTGGCCATGGGGCACTCAAATCATAAATATGGACTTGCTAATGTCTCTAACAGTGGTTATGAGGGAAATTATTCTAGTGTCTTCTAATGTTTAAATTCCCCTTGGGGCAATGACAGTTGGGTTGCTTTGCCCAAAAATAATTGCCAATATAATGTGTTTTACATGGCTCAGTGTAATATTTCAATGCCTGACAGTGCACCACAGCCAAACTCACATAGTGCATACAAAGACACAAGGACCAATTTACTATGAGCAAGGGTGCAATTACCACCTCTAAATTATGCAGTGCAACATACATGGCATATTGTGCCCCTTCGTAAATAAGATTTTCATTGGAAATGCAGTCTCTTATCTGG
Source organism: Xenopus borealis (assembly GCA_024363595.1). Taxonomy (NCBI): domain Eukaryota; kingdom Metazoa; phylum Chordata; class Amphibia; order Anura; family Pipidae; genus Xenopus; species Xenopus borealis. The sequence goes on along the minus strand of CM044435.1, from coordinate 81,810,685 downwards.
AAACCCAATATTCAGAAAGATCAGAATTACAGGAAGGCCATCTCCTATAGACAGCAAAGCAAATAAATATACTTTTTAAAAAAATGATTTCCTTTTTCTCTGTAATAATGAAACAGTAGTTTGTACATGACAGTTAGTGATGAGTGAAAAATGTTGCCATGTACAGAGTTGCAGTGAAATTCCACAAAACTGAGTAAAAAAATATGAAACAAATCTCCCCAAGAGACAACAAACACATATATTATTTGATAATTTCCCTTTCCTTCCACATCAATCAAAGGGATCTGAGATGTCCCGCTGCCTATATAAAAATATACACATAAGTATATAGTTTATTCATTTTAATGTGGGATACAATGGGTCCAGATATTATTAGTTGTTAGTTATAGTGTAGTAGTAGATACCATTACCAGTTGACAAGAGGTAATGTCAAAAATCACAGACAGGTTTTTAAGAAATTGGCAACATTATTTCTACTGAAAAAGCAGTTGTAGCACAGTGGATAGAAGGTCCACTACCAATTTAGGGCATGTGTGTACCAGTATACTGAGCAAAAAGGCATGTGATTGTGCCCTCCCAAAGCAGAAACAAAGTGACATGAAAAAACACCCATGGACTTTAATGTAGTTTGCTACAAAAATGACACCCAACAACAACCAAAAATTTCCAAGACAAATTATGCGCGGCAAAAAAAATTCAGAAACTTTTCACTGTTTCGGGACAGAGTTGCTCATTGCTATTGATGGTAACTAAGTTGCATTAATCCATATTGGTGGCATAACAATCCTACTGTTTTTTTTTTTTACTGTTTCGTTTTTTTTGCAGACTTAAGGTATAGTGACAAAACAAGGGTTGCATCTAGATCTCCAGAAGCAAAGGATGAAAAAAATTTATATAAAAATAATGAGGACTGATCATATATAAAATCAGTGTCTTTCACGTGGATTACAAACACCTAAATGTTTTAGGAAACATGTTAAAGATGTTAAATATAATTCTGAAATAATGTGACCTACCTAAGTGCTTACTTTAAGGTTACCAAATCACTTGATAATTCATAGACAAATCCAGCTAGAAGGGCTGCATTGATTGCAATAGGGCAAACAGTATTCACTGGAGCACTGGCCCTGGGATCAAAGTGTTTCCTCAATAGGCAGCCACGTGCAACTGGATATCCATTAACAGCAGGATGACCAAGTAGGTGTTCTAGCAAGTCTTCCCAAAGTGCTGAATAGACATAACCGGTGAGGTGAGGATGGTAATAGATGGCTTTCTCTTCTTCAGCATCTCTCTTAGTTCTGCACAGGTCAGTGTTTAAGAAAGATATAGTTAATCGGAATGGCTGTTTGATCTTTATATGTCTTCCTGCACTATGTAGTTATCTTGTTATTAATAATGCCCAACAAATCTCAGGCCATGCAGAAACTGTTCATAGCAGTTCAAGTTGCATATGACATTACAAGGTGCAATATTGGGTACATGAAATTAACAGTGCTCACTCAGCTTGTCTGATCAGAGATGTAGCAAGTGAGGGATGAAGTATGTACAATGTAATTTATGTCTTGTAGGCCCCAAAATGATACTTAGCTATCTTTTAGCTATATGCGAAGGTCCTGATGGCTGCAGTTGGTATACAAAATAGTCAAAGTTAATTTAGATATATTGAAAATAGCTTCAGAAATATAATAAATAACATCAGCAACAACAACATTATTATTAATAATAATAATAATAATAATAATAATAATAATAATACAACATATAAGAAATATAACAGAACCCTAAATAAATTGCCAGTCGGGGGTTGCTTGCTGCCCAGCCACATCTTCTTCCTAATGCATTGAGGACTGGACTGAACAAATCTATCATTTACTTACCCACACGTGTGCAGTCCTCAGTGCCAACGGCGACAGGGAAAGTGTTGGCTCATGCGTGCACCTGGGGTGGGCAGGGAAGTGTACAGACAGTGACCAGCCTAGGGGAGCCAGAAAAATAAATCTGGCCCTGCATATAGCAGCATGGTATATTCTAGATAGGACAGTTTAATGATTTGGCTACTACATATTGCACAGTGGTATACTGACTCAGTGATAAGAGCTTGATGGAAAGGGGATGTAGAAAGGGTTCAGGCCAGCAAAGCACAACTTCAGTGGGTTGTGGGTGGGTGGCAGGCCAAATTCAGCCAATCCCACCCACGATGTTAGTGTACCCCAATTCTACCAACAGCTGCTTGGTGAGACCAGAGATAGGTGGGTTCTTCATATAAATAATATTGGCATGCCACATTAGTTTGGGTGCAGATTGGGAGAGGGTGGTTAGTGTCCGATATGGGTCAGCTTTTGTGGACCCACACATCACTATTGGCCACTATACTGGTCTGGTCTTGGACTGCTGAAAGGGCCAAAGAATTTGGCACTGTAAGCAGAATACCCCAGGCTGTTGTATTTTTTAGCAGAGTTGCACCCAGGGGTGCAATCACTGTAATCGCTTGGGGTACTGTGATCCTGTTAGATGCATTCAGTAATTCAACAACCAGATGTGTCAATACATTAAACAATTGTCCTTAAAGACGTTGTTTATCTTTGAGTTGATGTAGAGAGATATATTCTGAGACAATTTGCAATTGCTTTTCATTTTTTATTATTTGTGCAGCTCTCGAGTTTGCAAATTTGGCAATCTGATTGTTTGGGTCCAAATAACCCTAGCAACCATGCACTGATTTTAATAAGAGACTGAAATATAAACAGAAGAAGACCTAAAATCAAACAAGAGCAATAACATGAAGAAGTAACAATACATTTGTAGCTCTACAGGACATTTGTTTTTAGATGGGGTCAGTGACCCCTATTTGTAAGTTGGAAAGAGTCAAAAGAAGAAGGTAAATAATTAAAAAAAAAACTATAAAAAAATAAATGAGGACCAAATAAAAAGTTGCTTAGAATAAGCCATTAAAAGTTAACTTAAAGGTGAACTACCCCTTCAAATATCCACCTTGGTACTCATACACCGAACCTTGAGGGAAGAGTTAGAAACAACTGGAATTATAGGTTCATTTTTAGGAATAGTCAAAGAATTTTAGAAACCTCAAAAAAACAGGTGTCCTTAGATAATGTATTTACACACTTACCCATGATAATGGAGCACTAACTCTCTCCAATCCAATTAGCCAGGAGCATCTGTTCCATCTCAATGAAATAAAAGCACAATGCACCAATGACTGGCTGGGGAGAGGACATAAAAAGCTCTCAGTCACATAATGAGTGAAATGCTTGATCATTTTTCTGTAGGAAGATTGGGCAGGCTTGGTAAGGATACAGAGTTCTTAATGTGCCGAGTATGATTTTAACACTGATGGAAGTTTGTAACCTTATCTCTCATTGATGTCAGGGACAGTATTACTGGCAAAATATTCAATAAAGTGAAGTCTGGTTTCTTATTGGCAGGCTGCAAACAGTCATTTTAAAATACATCATTCATCTTTATAATGAACAAATGGAGTGCCAATTTGTGGAGTGTAAAGCGTAAAGTGTAAAGCACAGGCTCCATCTGTCATACCTCCAGCTGGCAACATTCTGCTCTCAGGTTTGCTGGTTTGGGGGACTTTGGGGTGTCATTTCTATACGGCTCCAAAGCATCTAAACTGCTGTTTGGTTACTATGGGGTAAATACCCTAGTATTCTGGCAGCAGTTGGAAAGCTAGAATGGTGGATGAATACGTAAGAGCAGTCATGTCCAAAGTCAGGCCCGGGGGCCAAATGTGGCCCGTTTTCAAATTTACACCGGCCCTCAGCCTCCATCATGAAATGAATAATAATGTGTATCTATTGCTAACACCTTTAGCACACAGGCAGCAGTATAGACCAAGTGGCAGATAATTTCACTAATGTGGCCAAATATTACGGCTACAAGATGCCCAGTGGCGGATTTGCCGGGCGGGCACCTCTAAGCCGTGCGGTCCTAGCGCCGGAGCACAAGCGCTGGAGCAGCGTGTCCCTGGTGCTCCCCATAGAGTGGCTGGCCCCTAAATATTTGCCGCCCGGGCCTATGTGGCCTCGCCACAAATCCAGACCTTGTGATTATGATGTTAATGGTTCAAAGAATCTCAGGTTGAATGGTCAGCCCCCACACATTTTCACCTCACCAAATCTGGCCCTCGTTGCAAAAAGTTTGAAAACCGCTGCGTAAGAGCTTGAAAGGAAAGATAAGCTTAGAAAAAGCGGCATCAGTGAACCAGACAACTGTGGGGCCTCGAAACAGGATGGCTAAAAATCTGAAAGCAAATAAAATAAATGAAGACCAACTAAAAAGTTGTTGAAAATAGATCTCTATAACAGTAACATTTTATTTTTTTTAAAGTTTTCAGTATAGAAATAAAAACTGGGTAAATACATAGATTGTGCAAAATAAAAAATGTTTTCAATACAGTTATTTAGCCAAAAATGTAATGTATAAAGGCTGGAGTGACTGGATGTCAAACATAATGGCCACAACACTACTTCCTGCTTTGCAGCTCTCTTGGTTTTAGGAAGACCCGTCGGAAGCCCCCATACACAGGCAGATAAACTGTCAAATTGGTCTAAACGATCGATATTGGCAGCTTTATCTGCCCATGTATGGCCACCTTAAGGATCAATTACAAACTCAGTGAACAGTTATGTCCCATTTGGTTCCCCTTAAAGTTTCTGACTAAAGGTGACCATACACGAAGAGATCCGCTCGTTTGGCGATGTTGCCAAACGAGCGGATCTCTCCCCGATATGCCCAACTTGAGGTGGGCGATATCGGGCTGATCCGATCGTGGGCCCTAGGGCCCAACGTTCGGATCAGTACGGGCAGGAAGATCGCGGGACCGCATCAACGAACAGATGCAGCCGCGATCCGATGGGATTTTTAATCCTGCCCGATCGACATCTGGCCGACTTTCGGCCAGATATCGATCGGGAAAGCCCGTCGGAGGGCCCCCCACACGGGCAGATAAGCTGCCGACACAGTCTGTCGGCAGCTTTTATCTGCCCGTGTATGGCCACCTTTACTCAGAGTTTTGGGCTGACTTACTAAATTAGAAACATTTTTTTATTTTGCATCTGTTTACCCAGTTTTTATTTTTACACAGAACTGTTCCTTTAAGGGTGTTTTTTCTAAAATGTTATTTCATTAAAGGAAATAGTAACTGCTCAGAGTGCTATTCTGCTGTTTACATTAACTATTATTTTTTTTACCTTTCAAGATATTGCCACTTTTTATACTGCAAATAAAATTACATTGGAACAACGGCTCCACCTTCTGTTTATTTCAGCCAACTGGACACAGTCAGTATCAGTCAAAATACTAAAAACTACCCAGACACTTCCTAAAAAAACATTTGTAGATAACTATTTTATCTACCATAGTGCAGTTTATCTGTTAGCTTGCTTTGAGGTAACTAGTGCACTTAACTACAAAGTCAGAACATGTTTATCCATACCTGGTGTGTGCATGTGGCATCTGGGTATATTATATTCCCTGTAGGAGCACTTTTTCATAAAGCACAATTGCTGCTGTACAGTCTGCTGGCTACAGGATTACATCTCATGGAACAGTTACTCGGTGCTGCTGGGGGAGAAGAACATCATTGGAAAGATCTGTTTTACTGTCAGTTGGTATATCTGCTATTGTAGTGCTTCCCCAGATATACATATACACAGTTCTGGATAACACTTTCTCTACAATGGGGGAATTGGATGGACTCTTCATCTGCTTATTTATCCTCTTCATGAGTGCAGGTAAGTACATCTCCCTCCCAGTATCAATTGCTAATATTCCACCTGAAAGAAGAGATGGATTTTATCTTATGAGATGAAAGTTCTCCATCTATGACAGTAACTTCTTATTTGTCCCTATGATGTATAAGTATCAGGCATGCAATGAAAGGAGCTTATACAGTATATGGTGTAAGGGATAGTTGTGCAAATTGATTCTAATTATAGATGGCTGCTGCTCAGTGTCATAAGTGCTTGAGTGGCTTGTGATGTGTGGCTAATTGTGTCATATATAAGGCATTACTAATGATGTGTTTTTTTAAACTTGCTATTAGTGAGAAATGGTGGTGTGGAATTACTAGTGATATTTGTGCCCCTGTTTTCAGTAAAAGAAGCTTTCAAAACTTTTGAGCTGTGACACCATAAAAAGTAACATATACGTGTATTTCAAATATTGGATGATGAGTGGACATAATTGTGGTACAAAACAATATGATTCTTAACCAAGTGGCAGAGTTACTAAAACCATTTGCTAAAGGAAAATATAAAACAAAACAGGTCAAGGAAAATGTAAACATGAGACAATTTATATGAATACTTGTTTGGTGGCCAAAACTCCCTCTCCCACCCCACCCAGGGATAAATTAAGAAATCTTGCTATACAGTGCAGTTTTCACTCATTTACACCACAACTGCTAAAATGTCAAGAACTGTAAATGTAAGGGCTATACTGTATTGAACCAGGAAAAAAGAAACTCAAATGTGCAGGATGTTACCCTGTTGCAAAATAATCTAACCCACAAAGATAAACATTCTAAATTAGCACACACAAAAATATAAGAAAGACAAAATGTAAAATGGCAAGGAAAGGAATGTACCAGCTTACACAGAGTGGAAAAGAATAGAAAATAGCCAGCAGATGAATGTAGACACTGCAGACAGACAGTACGCAGGTGCTGCATTCCCAAAAGAACTTTATTGAAGAGTTGTGTATGTAGTGATAGTGAATATTGCCTCTGGTTCCTGTGCAGTATACTTGATCTAGAGCACTGAATGTGACACACAACTGGGCCACAGAAAGCCACCATTTTACATGAATGTAACAATATATTGACATTTTAATGAGTAAATAGCCTACATATGTAAAAAAAAACAGGGAGGCATGTCTAGTACTATCTTTTCTGGCAGGAGTATCCATAGTGCAAGAGTGGATCTCACTGATCACTGCTGGTTAGCTAAAGTCGTTTGGCTGGGGGAGGCAGCACAGACAGCTATGCAATCCCGCACTTGTAGTAGGGTAAAGTGGTTAATTAAGTGTAAAGGTGTAATAAATAGTTAATACAAGTATTTTCAGGTTAACCACCAGGGGAGATAGAGTGTAGCTGTTGCTAGGGGAAGTCTGCAGTTGATGGAGGAAGTGAAGTGATAAAAAAGAAAGTTATAGGCAGAATATTGAGATGTGTCATGGAAAGAAAGAGAGCAGCAGACTTTCTAATAGTTGAGTCATTCCCTGGAAGAGATGGTAATTTAGGCAGTGAGGAAGATGTGGTAGCTGGTATGCTATAGTGGGCGTAAGTTAGCCAGGGACTAGCATGGGCAGCTGTGGCCCCTACAAGGAGTGAGTGGGCCCAGTGTGTCCAGTGGGATACTCACCATTCAGGGTTTAAGTGGCTAGGTTTGGCTGAGACTGTCAATCAGGACCCAAGGAAGGGTGCCTGAGAGAGTCAGCCCCCTGACTGTGTGCAGTCCAGTGAAAGGAGAAGCTGAAGGGGATTGAGCCCTATTGGTGAACTGCTGTACTGCTGTATGCCTTGACGAATAAAGAAGGAATTGTTTGACTGCACATCCTTGCCTGCTGCGTCTCCTACCAGGTGTTCCCCCACCTGATGGACCGTGGTCCATTCAGGTAATGAAAGGTTAATACCCAGGCCATATTCTGGTCCCCATTACACACTACTTGCTTGGCTTGTTCAGACAGTGACTGTTTCATCTTTGTATGCTTCAGCTATTAAATCTAGCACATGGAATCTCTAGACACATTAACTCCCCTGTATATTTCATGAGCCACTTTGATTTAACACCCCCCTCACCCAGCAAAACCCTCTTTCCAGTCACTGGTTTTATGCCGTCGGAGAGGGCCCATCTTTTTATGTTTATTTACTCTTTTACCAGAGGTTAGTAATTCAAATCTCACTTACTCCCCACCTGATGCACAGAAGCATTTGGAGCACAGAACACTTTTGGGGGCATGGCAGAATGGGGTGTGTGGCCAAGGCAAACCCAGATCTGAAGGTCTCTGAATCTCATTAACAGACCAGGGATCCCCAACCTTTTGAACCCGTGAGTAATATTCAGAAGTAAAAGGCATCAGGGAGCAACACGAACATGAAAAATGTTCTTGGGGTGCCAAATAAGGGCTTTGATTGGCCATTTGGTAGTCCCTCTATGGATTATCAATCTACATTGAGGCTCTGTAGCAATAAACCTGGTTTTTATACAACCAAAATTCTGGAATTCAAAAATAAGCACCTGCGTTGAGGCTTTTGAGAGCAACATCCAAGGAATTGGAGAGAAACATGTTGCTCATGAGCTACTGGCTGGAGATCACTGGTACAGACTGTGCTATGTAGCCACATTAGTGAAACCCACTGTCATGACCATGTTTCTGGATTTATTACACAGTTGCTGTTGCGAGTAGCAGCCCTGGTCCTCAAGCTATATTCTGCATCTTTATCAGGGCAGGTATTACTTGCAGGCTTACGTTTCAATATGAATTTTCTCAACCAGGAGAAAAACACAGGTGAGAAAATCATGGCTGATGCCCATCTCAAGTGGCATGAATGAGATCCACCTGTCACTGCACACAGAGTCAGACAGACAGATGACATTTATGACTGCTTCTACACACATGGGACAGAATCAGAGTTTTCTCTGCCTTTAGTTTAGCATTTCAGGAGAAAACACTGACTCCCATATGCAATAAAATACACTAAGTTTGCACAAGAGCAGTAACTCACAGCAACCAATAAGATGTTTGATTTTAAACAGATGGCCAGTAAATGCTACTTGCTGATTGGTTGCTATAGGTTACTGCCCCATGGCAAACTTAGTGCATTTTATTACATAACCTCATTAGTGAGACATTAGCCAATAGCCAACAATATCCTCTGGCTTTGTAGTCATATTAGTAATGCAAAATAAAAGAAAGAAAAAAAAAACTGCCTAAACAAATTATTATACTACTACTTACTATTGTAAGCTTCAGACTGATATAAACTGTTTCCATTTAGGATTCCTTTGCTCAAATGTAGAACACCGCCTTTATGAGGATTTGTTGAAGTCCTACAATCCATATATTCGGCCTGTGAAGAATGTGTCTGATCCAGTCATTCTCCACTTTGAAGTATCAATGTCTCAGCTTGTTAAAGTGGTAAGAACCATCCTTCAGACTGAGACTGGAAACTATATGTGAAAGACACAGTACCTGTCATTGTAGCACCATATGCTGATTATCTCTGAAATGAGAACGCTGTCTTAATAAATGTTACCAGTTGTTGGACTACTGTCCAGATGCAGAATGCCTACTGCTAGTAAACAAGCCTTTCAGTCTGCAATAAATAACTTCTTTAGTTGACTATATATATTTCAAAGGGTAAAAACTGAGTCTATTTTCATCCTTTCTTAAATATGCCCCTAAAACTCAAATACGAGTAAAAAGAGTTCTGATTTAGTGAACTGTAGAAAGCTCTATTTGTGCCTTTTGATGAACAGTGCCCATAATGTCAGGGCTGTTTTTATTAAATGTTGCTTAGACATTATGGGACTTTGACCAGTCTCCTCCAGGATAGGAGGCCACCATGAGACATTTCAAGCCAGATTTAATTTGATGAGAAAAGCATATCTTCTAGTTCAGTTTCAGCTTTCCAATACAGCCAGATGCAATTCAGTGAGAAAAACTTTTCACACCGTTAATCACATGAAAACGATGTTGAAGTCTAGAAACTGAAATTGAATTAGGAGTTTGTCTCCTCATATTGAATCTTGCCCATAAGTTTTCATGCGATAAACTATAATTATATAACTATATTTCTGTAATGTTTGACATAAAGCATCCCTCAGAAATGGAAGCATTATTTTAATTATCAAGAAGAGCACAACAAAATTATCTTTTTAATGACATTGTTCTTTTGTCTTTTATTTGAATCTTTTTTTTTAATGAATTTACAAAGCATCAGGGATCAGATAAATACAATTGTGATTTAACATGTTTTGTCCATTGTAACAAACATGGTTGTATTTCTTGCTTAAATGGATTTATGTATACAGCAGGGACATGCCCCTTAATGATGAACAAATGAACAGTTCCATAAATGTCATTAATGAAAAAGCAAGAAGAAAAAACATGAGAATAAGGCTCATAAAACGAACATACAATTTAACATAACTTATGGAGACATATTGATTTCAGATTCAAGCTTATTCTATATTCTATCAGTCCTGTATACCATAGTACTGTTAAATTGTACTAATTCCCCAAAATAATCATAACTATCCAAGAGTTAAACTATATTTATTTACTGCAAGACAAATGACTTATTATTGTGGGCAATTACTTCTACATACAATATATAATTAATCTACTTTACATGAGACTTTAAATGATATTATGAAACCAGATTGTTTGACTGTTAAAACAATATATTTTACAATATATTTAAACACAATTATAGATGTGTTTTCATTTACAGGATGAAGTCAACCAGATCATGGAAACAAACCTGTGGCTGAAACATGTAATAGGTCCAAATTAGTATATTGTTTTATATTTTTATTACTGTGTTTTGTACAGCAATTGTTTTTATATTAGACTCACATGTATGGTCAGGGCTTAAATCTACCTTAAAGGGGTTGGTTTAAGATAGATCACCAGAAATAACAACTTTTACAAACCATTTTGTATTTGTGACCATTTTCTAATATTAAAGTGTAAAGTGTCATTTTTTCACCTAAAGCAGTTCTGGGAGGGGAGGTCACCGACCCCCCAAAACTGTTCTAAATTGATACATTTAATGGATACATTTCTTATTTTAGTCCCTGATGAGCAGTATCCCTGGATTTCATTACAGGCAGCTGTTAGAATTGATACAATAGTTGCTAATACTCCAGAGATGCTGCTGAGAAATGTATCAACTAAATGTTGCAACACCAGAGACATGAACATGCAAATTTAAACTTAGATTTTGGTAAAACAGTAAAAAAAAATAATATAAAGTCATTGAAAAAAAAGTCTTTATTTTCTGGGAACAATCTGAAAACAACTGAACTGAAAAAAGTGTTTGGAAGGTGAACAACCCCTTTAAGTCAATCCTCCCAGCACAAAACTACTCCCTCCCGGCCTACCCCCCCCCCCCGGCAAATGCCCCTAAGTTGGACTTTGTTACTTTTGGTGCATTCGCTGACAAATGCCGATGGATCTAGGAAGAAGACCGCACGAGAGAAGATGGTGCCTACAAACACCATGAACAGGACCTGCTCCGAGGGGTAAGTAGCAACTTAGGGGCCTTTTCCCGGGGGGTAAGGTAGGCCAGGGGGGAGGAGGGAGTGGGGCCTTTGGGGGGAGGGGAGGAGGGGTTTTGCACTGGGAGGATTGACTTCTTTAATTGATGAACTATAACTATATAATCAGGCCACTTTCACACTGTACCACATAACCCCAAAAATATAGTGTAGGTAATGTCTTAAAGGGGTTGTTCACCTTTGAATTAACTTTTAGTATAATGTAGAGAGTGGTATTATGAGACAATTTGCAATTGGTTTTAATTTTTTATTGTTTGTGGTTTTTGAGTTATTTAGCTTTTTATTCAGCAGCTCTCTAGTTTGCAGCGTCAGCAATTTGGTTTCTAGGGTACAAATTACCCTAGCAACCCCGCATTGATTAGAATAAGAGACTGGAATATGAATAGGAGATGGACTGAATAGAATGATAAGCAATAAAAAGTGGCAATAAGAATTAATTTGTAGCCTTACAGAGCATTTGTTTTTAGATGGTGTCAGTGACCCCTATTTGAAAGCTGCAAAGAAACAGAAGAAAATTGTAAATCATTAAAAAATTATGAAAAATAAATAATGAAGACCAATTGAAAAGTTTCTTAGAATTGGCCTTTCTACAATATACTAAAAGTTCATTTGAAGGTGAACCACCCCTTTAAGCGTGAGAACATGTTTTTATGGAGTTCTGCAGTGAAGGGAGGGTGCAGAGTGCAAAAAATAGCCACAATTGTCACTCTTTTCACTTTTTTGGCATAACTGTATTTATAAAGCAAGGTACTTAGGATTTCCTTTACCTGTTCATACAGGGGGTATCGAGAGGGGCAGACTGCAGCATTTTTTTCAGAACCCACTAATAGCTCCCATCCAGTCTTTGTGGAAGAATTTATTAATATGACCATGCTCCTATATGTACCCATTTGTGACAGTGGGTATCTGGGGCATTTTATCTGATTTGCCAGAGAATGATCATAGCTGTTAGATCTGTATCTCACATCTAGCAGATAATCTGATTATTCCTGACTGTTTGCACGATCTTTAGCTTTATTACGTTCAAATCTGATTCTCACTCTTTTTGTGACATACAGTTGTACTCATAAAGTTTTTGTGTTATCCTTCATATTCTCTGAAAAATGTTTAAGAAATCACAAATTCTGGCAGGGTATGTAAACTTATGAGCACAACTGTATTCACATATGTGAATAAGGACTGATGGGAAGTGCAGTAATCTCTAACATGTTCAATAAGAAGCCCCTATAAATATATATATATATATATATATATATATATATATATATATATTGAAAAGTGTTGCTTTTCAAGTTTATTTGTCTAACAATTGTTTTTTTAATCTCTTTTTGAATTTCAGCTATGGAATGACTACAAGTTGCAATGGAACCCAAGTGAATATGGCGGTATTGAATTTCTTCGAATTCCTGCCAGTCAGATCTGGAGACCTGATATTGTCCTGTATAACAAGTAAGACTTATCTGAGCATTTTGCAGTGCTTCACAGTGCTGTAGTAGGAATTAGCCTGTTTGTAAATATACATTGTCAGTTAATAACACTGATAGGTAACCCAGAGTTACTGCAGGAAGTGGAAGTGAGAGCTTAGTATAGTACTATTAGACCATGCAAATGATTATTATATAAAATAAGATAGCGGATATCACAGTGTTGTCTGTAGAGCAGGCACTCAAAGAACAGTCCACCAGGCAGTTACAGTTTAAAAATGGTGGTTATTGAAGTACAAGCATAGAGTACAGCCTTATCATATACTTTATGATTAAATGTTGTGAGAACCTGAATGCTTGTACTTCAATAAACACTTTTTTTAACTGTAACTGCCTGGAGGACTGCTTTTGAGTGCCTGCACTACAAACAACACTGTGATATTCACTTCCTTAAGCTGAAGGCTACTGGACCTCCTTATATATATGGTTAGTCTAAAAAAAAAAGTTTTTTGATAGTATTATAAAATAAGATGGGCTGATATTCTATTCTATTCTATTTCTAAGATCTACCTCCTTTGGGTTCTGATTTCTCTCTGGCTGTTTTTTGCTTAAAGTGCAGTGGGAGCATTCCATGTGGATGATAAAGCCAAAGCAGTTGTGAAATATTCGGGAGATGTGACCTGGATCCCTCCAGCCATATTCAAGAGCTCCTGTAAGATAGATGTGACCTTTTTCCCGTTTGACTACCAGAACTGTTCTTTAAAGTTTGGTTCCTGGACATACGACAAAGCAAAAATTGATCTAGTGATGATTGGTTCTGAAATTAACCTGAAAGAATTTTGGGAAAGCGGAGAGTGGGTCATTATCAATGCTCCAGGATACAAGCATGAAATTAAGTACAACTGTTGTGTGGAAATCTACCAGGATATCACATATTCCTTGTACATAAAACGACTGCCATTATTCTATACTATTTATATAATAATCCCCTGCCTTCTTATCTCCTGCTTGACCATCTTGGTTTTCTATTTGCCTTCTGATTGTGGAGAGAAAGTTAACCTGTGTATGTCTGTTCTTTTATCTTTAACAGTCTTTCTTCTGGTTATAACAGAAATAATTCCCTCTACGTCATTAGTCATCCCACTTATAGGTGAATATCTGCTTTTCACAATGATATTTGTAACCCTTTCTATAGTTATAACTGTATTTGTGCTGAACGTGCACTACAGAACTCCAAAAACGCATACCATGCCCCAGTGGGTAAAAAAGATTTTCTTGCACTTGCTTCCAAAAGTTATGTGTATGACTAGGCCAGAAAAGCAAATGTATGCTTCAAAGCCACAAGCAAACTTGGACATTTGCAATATAAATAGTATTAGCAGTTCTGAGATCCAAAGCTTTCAAGACCAATTGTTTTATCAGGACAGTTCATGTGCATGTGGCCAGCTGAGGAGGCTATACACCTCAGACATTGCCTGTCATGTCACAAGAGATTCCAGCTTAGAATCTGTGTACAGTCTGGGTTTGCATCCAGGTCCAGGATTATCGCCAGAGATAAGAGAAGCCATAGAAAATGTACGTTTTATTGCTGAGAACATGAAGGCACAGGATGAAGCCAACGAGGTAAGGGTATTTTTATCTTATATAAGCTACAGTATGTTTGTGTAGCATGTGAGATTATCTACACATAACTGTTTGGTGTATGCACAACTTTCATTCTTGCATCCTTGCACAGAGATCCTTCTGGGTCTAAGAGGAATATGTGATACAATCTTCATTTTAGCTACTGGAACTGGAGACAACTTCTACTTTAAGATATTTTTAGATTTTTTAGAAGTTTAAATGGTAAAATTAAATTAAAATTAAAGCACCGTCACAAGATGCATTCAAAGCGAATTCCCGCAATTTGCCACAGGCAAATAAATTCACGAAACGCCAGAAAAATTTCACCTTGCGAAAATGGACATTTTTAGACGCCCACAGCCATTGCTGGCTTTGAAAAAACAGATGCCAGCGTCCATTTTCTTTTTTACTCCTGCAATGGGCGCCAGCCTGTGTCCAAAACGAGAAGCACCGAATTTTTCGGCATTTCGCAAATTTCTAGTTTGGCGAAGCAAAACACCCCAGATTCGCCCATGACTAGTGAATTTACATGTTGTGGCCTAAGGCTTTGCACTCTTAGAATGAATCCCTCCCAACTGTCCAGTTGGGAGTCTTAATTTTGAAATTTTTTTGATTTTGACAGTGAAGTTTGTTACTAAAATGTCTCAACTTTTTCTTTGATCTCCTGCACTGAACAGTCAGAAAAAGTTACAAAGTTTCTAACTTAATTGGCTTTAAGCAGAGAGCCCAGAATACATGGCAGGGGTACTTGGATACTTTTGTAACAATTTAAGGTAAGCAAAGAAGCAATGGTAACAATTTAACACAAGCAGGTTTCTTGAGGAAACTGTGACGACAATTCACCTTCATTAGCAAAACTGTAATAACATAAAAACCACAGAAATATGTTCAAATTTTCATAACCTGCCACATTTTGTAAAATGAACATGGTAATTAGGGAGTGGCCACAAAAATGGGCGTGGTCAAAAACTTTTCACCACACTCCGCGTGTCAATTCCTTTTGTCCCTCTTTCTATTTCCAAAATGTTGGGAGGTATGGGAATGGAGCACAGAAAAGTGTCCCTTATTTATTTAAACATTATTTCTGCCTGGAATCCAGGAGGGTCACCTTTAAGTTAGCTTTTAGTATGTTATAGAATGACCAATTCTAATCAACTTTTCAATTGGTCTTCATTGTTTATTTTTTATCGTTTTTAAATTATTGGCCTTCTTCATCTGAATCTTTACAGCTTTCAAATGGGCGTCATGCTATTTAAAACAAATGACCTGTAAGGCTATAAATGTATTGTTATTGCTACTTTGTACTACTCATCTTTCTGTTCAGGCCTCTCCTATTCATATTCCATTATCTCAATCAAATCAATGCATGGTTGTTAGGGTAATTTGGACCCTAGCAACCAGATAACTGAAATTGCCAACCAGAGAGCTGCTAAATAACTCAAAAACCCCACATAATAAAACATGTAACCAATTGCAAATGGTCCCAGACTATATCATGCTAAAACTCAACAACCCCTTTAAATGTACTGTATATTCTGCAGATCTGATAAAGTTCCTTTAAATAAATACTATGTACAGGCTGAAAGAACCAAGTTGAATGATATAATATACACTTCATTTAGTGAATTCTGTTACATGCATTATTAATAAATAATTTACCCTTTTCCTCATTTTACTCTTTATTTCAGATACAAGATGATTGGAAATATGTTGCAATGGTAATCGACCGTATTTTCCTGTGGGTTTTTGTACTGGTCTGTATTCTGGGAACTGCTGGACTTTTCTTACAACCACTGTTTTTCAGTGACTGAACACTTCAGGGTTTTCAGATATCTAGTTGTATAATACACAGGTTTAGGATCTATTATCTGGAATGCCTGGGACATATTTAAATGAGTTTTAGTAGACCCGCGATTCAAATTATGGAAAGGTCCTTATCCAGAAAACACCAGGCCCAAGCATTATGGTTAACAGATACCTGTACAAGGTTATATTATTATACAGAAAAAAGCTAATAATTTATAAAAATTAGACTTAGTTGATTGAAATGGACTCTATGGCAAATGATCTACCTGTAATTCCGTGCTTCTTGATAACAGATTTCTGGATAAGGGACCCCAGTGTTGGTTTCAGAGCATGTGCTTGTACAAATGGCATATAAGTTTATCTGTAAGCATGTGCAACTTCTACGGCAGACATTTTACACATTACTTATGCTAACCTATTTGATGAAATGTTAGAATGTACATTTTTTTTATGAATTAAAAATTTTACCTGTAAATCTCTAGCCACTGAAGTGCTACATTAAATACAGGTCTTATCCGAATAAAGAATGCTATGAAAAAGAAAAAAAAGAATGCTGCATGCTAAATTATGTGTGTCTCTATTCAGGCATTAGTTGTGTGTCTGACAAGAGGCATTTTGTGCAGATGTCTGTAGGCCGTAGCGATTGGTGTGATATTAAAATCCTCTCATGTCTCTCTAGTCTTCTTGCAAACACCTCCATAACTATAAAGTTTCCCCTTGGATAAAAGACAAGAGGAGAGACGTTAGTTCTCCAAGTTGGCTGAGCTTCTCTGAATTGTTTGCAAAGGTTGTTTCAGTTTGAGACAAGGGGAGCCATTTATTTAAGGAACTCCATCATAGAATATTTTCATCAACAGAATGTCCAGTGCAAATACTTCCTATATAAAACAATTGTAAGTATTTTTTATTTTAAAAAAAAAAATGGAGTTTACCTCCTGGTGAAACCCTGACTGATGGCGGCACATACCTGCGTAGGCTTAAATTACAAAAGAGTATGTAGGTAGTCCCACCCCATCCTCTCATGCTGACAGTTCATGCAATGATATGAAAAAAATATGGATATCACAGTGCTGTGTGTGCTTTTATAATACAACAATATATGCTCTTGCGTCCCAATGATGCTGCTTGTGCAACTATGTCCAGCATATAAACTCTCAAAATAAATTAGGAAGGATTTATTCTTTTAGGAAAGGTCAACTAGTTTGACATGTGTTGTGTCATATGCATTTTAAAAGAACCTTGACCACTGCAGTTATCATCACTATGGCCATAGGCGGAGGGTGATTTTTTTGTTTGGGTAGGCTAAGTCTAATGTTACTTCAACAGTTTTTTCAACATAATTTTACGCTGGCAGAAACAACTGTTGCCAGTATAAGCACTGGCAACAGTTGTAATTCACCAGTATTAGCACACAGGGAGACTTTTTGTCTAAAAATGCACTACAAACTGAAATCTGTCCCATACATGGTCTGACTTAAGAGCTACTAACTGATGGGCCCACACGCTGCATATGAAGCCCAGACTATTTTGAAAATAATATGCATAGCACTCTATTATCAAAATTATAGAAAAAGTTCAGTTCATCCACGATACTGGAAATCAGGGCTAATGATTAGGCTGTTTAACATTAAAGCATGTTTATTGGTCTACTTTCACATAAAACAGAAGGGATATGTTAATTGTCATTTATGGGAGATTGTATACATGCACAGTATAATGCAGATGTATTTTGGTCCCCTCACAAAAAAAACAGTAGCTGCCCTTTTACTGCAGTTTCAAATTAACACAATATAATAGTAGATGAGGTTGACAAAAAACTTGCATTCAACCATCAACACAACATTTGTGTGAAAGTGAAAGTAGCCAAACTAATCTGTTAGCTGATCCAGAGAAAAGTGAATTGAATGGATACAATAGTTGCTAATATTCCTCATATACTGCTAATAAATATTTTAACTGTACAATTTTAATTGTATCAACTAATTGTAGCAAATTGTTACAGTTCAGATGCTCCTGGATCACTGAGCTGCCAGACTGAAACCCCAGATACAGGAACATTACATTTTAAACTTCAATTTTGGGAAAACAGTAGAAAGAAAGCAATTGAAAAAAAGTCTTGATTTCTGTTGAACAATCTGGAAGGTGAACATCCCCTTTAAAGAAACAGTCACCAATATCACAATGGTTCCATTGAACTATACAAATATGTGTTGGATAAAATTCACAGAGGTGTGAAAGTGAGATCTGGTCACAATGGTAATATAATGGCCGCATCACACCTTCATACCTGTTCCAGTTTCAGATAACACCTACCTGAATAGATCGATGGAACTACCATTGACCATTGAGGGTATTTATTTTTTTGTGTGTAATGTAGGTATGAAACATCTGATATAAGTAATTCTAAAACAACTGGACTTGCTGAGTAATTATTGAAGACGTTTCACTAATCATCCGAGCAGCTTCTTCAGTTCAACTGACTGGTATGGGAAGTTCTCGGCATATAAACTCTTCCACTAATCCAATCACAATGGCACATTGTAACTCTTCAAAGAGGTGGCATCTGAATTTGATTCTGTGTAGTTACTGTGATTGGATTACAAATGTAATCCCACATTTGTAATCCCCAAGATTTAATGAAAATCCGCCTATGACTATGGCATACAGTACACAGTAATGCCTGGTAATATGTGGTGTATTCGGTTGCTGTTTTTTTAAAACAATGTGATAAATAGGGCCCTTAGTCTAACAAAAGTCCTCTTGGATTTCACTAAGGAAATTTTAAAAATCTATGCTTCCCAGTTACAGAGACACTCTTCTACTTTCATGGACTAACTCGTTATCTAGCAGCCATAAAATAAAAACATCAATGGTGATCAGAAACTCTTCAATTCAATTTGGCAAATGAGCATGAATTGATAAAGTGAAGCCCGGATAATGCTAAGTGCAGGTATGGGATCCCTTATCCATTCTCTGTAATAATAAAACAGTAGCTTCTACTTGATCCAAACTGAGATACTTAATCCTTATTGGAAGCTAATCCAGTCTATTGAGTTTATTTAATATTTACATGATTTTCTAGTAGACTTAAGGGATAAAGATCCAAATTAAGGAAATATACGTTACCCGGAAAACCCCTGGTTCTCAGGGCCGGATTTACATAGTGGGTGCCCCTAGGCCCACTGCCGTTTGTCGTCCCCCGTCCCATCCCTTTAATTGAATACATTTTCATTATCAGGAGCAATGGGGATTGGTGCTATTTTATATTTTATCTCATGCACATCCCCAGTGTTTTTGAACCAATGTGGGTGTGGTTGGGCAGCATGCCGCCCTAGGCCCGGGCCTTAGTGTCCTTTCCACAAATCTGGGCCTGCCGGTTCTGCATCCAGCATTCTGGATAACAGGACCCATACCTGTTCTATGTTTAACATCTGATGCGTACATGTATTTATTTTTACGTATCTGTATGTACTGTGGCTTAAGTCGAAGGTCACATAATATGTGGCCACTAAATGGCACATGTTTACATTTCTAAAGCTATTTGGCATATTTTATAAAAGGCACAGTTTGCCTAAGAGCAGTAACCCATAGCAAACAATCAGCGGGTATCATTTACAGGTCACCTTTTTAAAATGAAACAGCTTATTGTTGTTGTGGGTTACCACTCCTGGGCAAACTTGGCACCTTTTATTACAGATTTTATTTACAGATATACTGTTGTCTTTATTGCCTGCATATTTTCTTTAAAAGTGTTTTTCAAATGTCTTTCTTACTCATGGCTCAAGATGAAAAGGCCTCTTTGAGTGATTCACTGTTGAAAATAATGTATTCATTTATACCATTCATTTATATTGGAATAGTGTAGAACCTCAAAGTTGGAAGATTACCGGGGCAAATTCACTAAGATCCGAAGTTGCGCCAACAACAGCTTCACTACACTTCGCTACACTTCACCACACTTCGCCAGGCATAGTTTCACTAAATTCACTAAAATGCAAAGTTGTGCTCAGGCAGGCAAACAGTAGCAAAGTTGCGCTACCGTTACTTCGTCAGGCAAATCGAAGTTACGCTAGTGATGCCTAATTTGCATACAGTGCCAAGTTAAAGTATAATGGACGCATATGCTGCAGCAACTACAGTACATTACACTACACAAGCCCAGGAACCTTTTAAAAAATAAAATAAAGTTGTTCTATTGCCCTACACATGTGCCCACTGTATAGTTGAGTTGCCATATATTAGGAAATGTAGGGGGGAAGGAGGGGTACCCTAAAAAAATTTACGATCTTTTTCACCCTATCACCCTTAAAAAAGTAAAAGACGTTTTTTTTTTTTTGTTTTTTTAAAGAAACTCCTATCTACTCTATTGGACTTTGCCTGGTCTGAGGTGGCGAAGTCAAGTCTTGCAGAAGAGGTAACCTTCAGTAATATCCACATCTTAGTGAATTAGCGTAGTTACCAGTGTCGGACTGGACCAATGGGAAACCAGGAAAACTCGCGGTGGGCCTAGGTGTCAGTGGGCCTCTTGCTTCTAACAATTTAGCCTATTTCATGGTCATTCCCTATTTCTTATAGGGAAAAAATGCTTAATAATGGAAGAATATAGTAAGTAGATATAAAAGACTAGGAGAATGAAAAGGTTGAGAGAGGAGGAATAGTTGGCCCACGGACTAAAGTTTTCTGGTGGGCCCATGGTCTAAGATTTTCTGGTGGGCCCCTGGAATCCCAGTCCGACACTGGTAGTTACGTCCCTTCTTCAGTGCGCAATTTCACCTGGCATAAGGGTGCAAAGTTGCGCTAGAGTCTTTCTACTTCCCTAGATAAGTTACGCCAGGGAACATTAGTAAATCGTCGAAGTTCCGAAATAACATCACACAAGCGAATTTGCACTAGCGGTAGCCGCTTGGCACTTAAGTGACTTTCCCCCACAATATATATTAGTTACAACTAATATAAGTCCTTTGCATTCAGGTATACTTCCACAGATAAAACCAGTTGCATCATTCCTTATGATCCCCCAGTTTTAAATTTAATGCTACAGGTAATTGTGTAATTTAAAGGAACAGTTCAGTGTAAAAATAAAAACTGGGTGGTTGTTTAAAATAAAAAGTGTTTCTAATATATTTAGTTATCCAAAAATATAATTGATAATGGCTTATAATGGCCGATAATGTATTTCTTGCTCATGGCTCAAGATGAAAACATCCTGCTTTACATCTCTCTAACTTTAGGTCTGTGACTTGAAAGAGAGACCACATGGGACCGAACTGTTCAGTGAGTTAGCCTGCAGCTCAGATTAAAAAGCAACAGTGATGATCTATGTGCCCCCCCTCAAGTCACTGCATTACATTATACAGTGTTCACTGCTAGTGAAAATTTCACAACTAGTGTTCAATATGAGTTCAAATGAATTGGGCTTGTGCTAAACATTTTTGCCTGGTGTTGTAAAAAGCTATGGTTTTTGTTATTTCTTGAGCTAAACAGGGCAAAAGAAAACTGAAGCTACGCTGTGTGTTTTCAATAGAAAACATTATAAAAACACTGAAAGGAAGAAATCAAGAGTCAGGAGGCAGATTTACTGTTCTAATACAGTAACCCATAGCAATCTATTAGATCTTAACTTTTATTTTCTCACCATCCCTTCCCATATATATCAACATGAGCACAGGCCATGAGCAAAACAAACAAAAAAACTACAGTATATTAAAGCAAATGTGCTTTACAGGTCCTTACAGGGCCTATTCAGGCCAGTGACCTACTTGACCAAATGCATTGGTCACCACTGTTAAACCAGAGAGCATTTAACACAACCATGTAACTGAGCAGCCAAACATTAATTAGCAATATTCTACAGATATGTCACAGGTTAATTCATGGGTATTAAAAGTATGGAAAATTGGGAGCATAAATTAATTGTGCAGGAAGCTAAATGGATATTTAATGGGAGAACTAGATCTAGCTGAGCGAGATTTAAAGCATATTTATAAAATCAAACTATATTGATGCCTCAGATGCATGTTGTTAATTATGTGTACAAGTGACACTGACATATGATGAAATGATTTAGACAGATTCTCATGACTTTTCTACAGTACATTAGAATAATACAGAAAGAAAAAATGGCTATGTAATTTTTTTCAGCCAGCTCGCACTCTATTTAAAGTATGTACTAGATACTTACTGTACGTTTTTAAACTATATTTTTTATGTACAGAGATGTGTACAAACATGGCGCCATATACTGTAATAAAACACACACATGCAAAACATGTATTTTATTGACAATGCAAAATGGTAATGAGTACATTTTGGATAAAGGCTACTCAAGCCCCAAAATCTGTGAAATGGAACTGGTTTAGTTATGACACCCATACACAACAGGAGAAGGAGCCCTATAAAATTGTTTTGTTAAAACAATGGTTTTTGGAATATGTACCACCATGTATTAGTGACATCTAGGGGCACATTTATCAAGGGTTGAAGTAAAATTTCGAACTATTTTTGTTTACTTCGACTACTGAATAGGTAAAAATTTAAGTTGATTTTAAAAAATTTGACTATTCGAAAATCGAAATGTATCGACTATTGACCATTCACCATCTAAAACCTGCCGAATTGTTGTTTTAGCCTATGGGGGACCTCCTAGAACCTATTTGGAGTCATTTGGTGGATTTTGGAAAATCGAAGGTTTAATTCTGAAAAACTTCCAAATGAAGTAGACCGAATTTGATCTTACTTGGATTCAAATACAGTCTATTTATCTGCAGAAAAAAACTGCGATTTTTAAAATAAATTTCGGTTGGTCTTTTTTTCTTCGAATTTCAAAGTTACGGGAGTTAAAAAAAAACTCTGATTACTTAGAAATTCGACCCTTGATACATCTGCCCTAGTGTTTCATAACCTTTACTACATATTATCAGTTTTGCAACTTTATTGCTCACATTGCTTATGTTTTAGAATGTATTTTTATCACTTGTTGCGTTCTGAGTTTATCAAATCAAAAATTTGCTGTCATGCAGGAGCCCTTCTTTGTATCTACATATTTGCAACAATGGTGATTTTTGCTTGTTCTTGTCATTTTATATTTTAAAGAGGGTCCAAAAAAATTTTGCGTCAAGAAAATATTATTGTAAATAGATTTCCCACCCGCCCCTCCTGGATAGAGTGCTGAAAAACGCAGGCAGTATTCTATCCAAGGAGCAAGCCAATGTCCAATTGTGACCTTTTTTTATTATTATGCCTAATATTCATGAAAATTCCACCAGTAGATTATCTGGCTTTTGAACACTGGGATAAGATCCACTTTCATGTGACTCTTTGCTGGGTGCATCTGTTGAGACTGCTGTTATGCAGGGCCACTCCAGATATGAGGCAAGGTGAGAATCTTGTCTCAGGCGGCACGGAGTGGCCAGTTACCAGGGGCCGCAAAAAGCCGCTCTGGTAACTTTAAAAGGATCCTGTCATGGGAAAATTTTTTTTTTCAAACTGTATCAGTTAATAGTGCTGTTCCAGAAGAATTCTGCATTGAAATCCATTTCTCAAAAGAGCAAACAGATTTTTTTATATTTCATTTTGAAATCTGACATGGGGCTAGAGATTTTGTCAATTTCTCAGCTGTCCCAAGTCATGTGACTTGTGCTCTGATAAACTTCAATCCCTCTTTACTGCTGTACTGCAAGTTGGAGTGATATCACCCCTCCCTTTCCCCCACCCAGCAGCCTAACAAAAGAACAATGAGAAGGTAACCAGATAGCTCCCTAACACAAGATAACAGTTGCCTGGTAGATCTAAGAACAGCACTCAATAGTAAAACCCATGTCCCACTGCGTACTATTCAGTTACATTGAGTAGGAGAAACAACAGCCTGCCAGAAAGCAGTTCCCTCCTAAAGTGCTGGCACAAGTCACATGAACGGGGCAGCTGGGAAATTGACAAAATGGCTGGCCCCATGTCAGATTTCAAAACTGAATATAAAACAATCTGTTTGCTCTTTTGAGAAATGGATTCCAGTGCAGAAGACCGCTGGAGCAGCACTATTAACTGATGCGTTTAAAAAAAACATGTTTTCCCATGACAGTTTCCCTTTAAGAGCCAATTTTAAAATGGAAATTTGGCTCTTCTAGTGCAGCGAGTGCAATAGCGCTCTCTGCACTAGCAATGCGGCCCCTCCTCGACCTGCTCCAACGCTACAAATTAGAAGCGCGGAGCAGGGGAGCAGGCTGAAATGCGCCTGCTGTTATGAAAGCCTAGAAACATGCAAGAATGGGGTGCATCTATGACATAAAGGTTTTACCAAGAGTAAACTTGTGCCTCCTCTCACTTACTCATCTACAATCCACCCTCCAAGAAGGGCATGGTCAGATGAAATGTTCACTATAGGCAGTCTGTCTTCAATCCGATCACAGATTTGTCTGTTAAAACGTTTCGCTTAGGTACCATGCAATATATGACCTGACAGTTAGCAAGTGCTTGAAATCATCTAAAAGTGCCAGACCACAGCTGTGCATGCATAGCAGATTTACATAACAATAAATATTCTTTGAAATGTAAAGGAATACAGCCTCTCTTGCATGTCAATACAACTCTTATTCATCTTGTTGCATAATACTTTCATAGGCTCATCTGTAAATAAGTGGAACTGAGTGACCTCCAGCCAGTTAAATACTTTTATCTAACAGAAGTTAGATTACAAAATTTGTTCTTCTAGATATGGATCTCTGGAGAGAAACACATACTATCCATCTGTCCATTGATGTCTAGCAAAACAAGGGGTGTATCTAGTCATGGTCAACTTACTTGGAATGAGAACTATTGTTGCAGTGCTCTTCAACTAGTGCAGTCAGAAATTAATGAAATCAGGCAATGAAAAATAAATGGGCTGGCCCACTACTTCCTGTTAAGAAGTCCTGATACCCGTAACCTGGATACCTGAGATGTGTTCCCTACTGGCCTGAGTGTGTGGTGATAATTTCCTGTGATAGTTTGATATGGTAGCAGGTTGCTCCTCCTCATTGGTTTCCACCTGTGAAACCAGGTGGAAGATGCTGGGGAGCCTGGGACCTCGGCCTTAGTAAAGAAAGGCCCAAGGGAGTTAGACCCTTGGAGAAGTCGGGGAACAGGGCCCTATAAGTGAGGTACCGTATTAGACAGTGGTAGGCAAGCTCTTGTCATAATATACTTTAGGGGAATATTTTCAGAATATCAGAGACAAACATCACTGCTGATGTTGCCGATAGCAACCAATCAGATATTTGAATTCAGTGTTGGTCTGGCCCGGGCCAGACTCCCCTCCCAGACTAATTTCAGAATAAAAATTGGCTGACACTCGGCACCAGCGGCCCTGTAAAAGGTGAGGGAGGGTCATAGGGGGTGAGGGGGGGTCATAGGGGGGCCCTGGACGGCATTGATTGCTATGGGCAACAGCACCAGTGATGTTTGTTTCCAGTGTTTATAAATACACCCCTTACTAGTGTAAGTCAGATATTTTCAGCTATAAAGAGCAGTTCTGAGCACCACAGTAGGAGGACAGATTGGTGGTATCTTTCCCATAGTGTAATAATCATAGGAATTAAAATAATTTTTTTTTTAGGAATTAAGAGGATTTCCCTGGAGGTACCATTGAATTTGTCATAGAGGTGAAGTGGGATTCCTGCAGAGTCTATGTCTAATATGTTCTATTATTGAATGTGCCTTGACCCAGTGCCGTTTCTAATACAGGAGCCGCCTAAGGCAACACCGCCTCTCCTCTGCCCCCCAGTGACAGGGTCGTACTGAGCCTGATCCAGATCCACTCCCACCTGCTTGTCCTGCCTGGTGATTTCTGCCCACTGCCAATGGGCAACTCTGAAGTTGGCAGGAGCCCGGAGCGGGTGTGTACAGTCCCCTGATAAGGCAGCCCCAGTGGGCCAGAAGCATCTTTTTTGCTGCCCCTTGCAAACCAGTTTTCCCACTCACCTCAAAGAAGTACTGTACTGTACCTTTGTGTATGTTGATACCTCCCAACTGTCCTGTTTTCAGAGGGACAGTCCAGCTTATGACAGCTCACCACGCACTCCCTTGTTGGACTGGAAAGTTCAGATTTTCTCTGCACTGAACAACGAAAAAAATATACAAATGTTTCTAATTTAATTAGGCTTTTGGCAGAGAGCCCAGAACAGCGACCAGATGCAGATAAGATACTTTTGTAACAATTTTGAGATGAGCAAATACATAATTGTAACAATATAAGATACAAGGTCTCTTGGAAGTAGTTAGACTCACAGCTTAAGGCTAGGGACAGACAGGGAGATTCGGGGAGATTCAGTCGCCTGGCGTTTAATAGCAGGCGACAATCTCCCCGAACGTCCTTCTCCCTGTCCGTCGCTAGTTGAAATGTAAAAGCGCCGGCTCTGTGCACACGCGGTGCGGCGATTTCCGGAATCGCCCGAACTTTCCTCACGAAGTAACTTCGGACGATTCCGGAAATCGCCGCACCGCGTGTGCACAGAGCCGGCGCTTTTACATTTCAACTAGCGACGGACAGGGAGAAGGACGTTCGGGGAGATTGTCGCCTGCTATTAAACGCCAGGCGACTGAATCTCCCCGAATCTCCCTGTCTGTCCCCAGCCTAAAGGGGTTTTTCACCTTCAAACAACTAGTTGTTTTCAGATAGATCACCAGAAATAACAACTTGTTCCAATTACTGTCTATGTTCTATTTGTAACTACAGTATTTTTCTAATATTGAAGTGTAAAGTGTCATTTTTCACCTTCTAAAGCAGCTGACCCCCCAAACTGTTCTAAACTGATACATTTAATGGATACTTTTCTTATCTTTGTTCCTGCTGAACAGAATCTCTGGGTTTCAGGCAGCTGTTAGAATTGATACAGTATTGCTAATACTCCAGAGATGTTGCTGTGAAATGTATCAATTAAATGTTGCAAAATTGTATCGGTTTAGAGTTTGTACCTGAATTACTGAGCTGCCAGACTCAAACACCAGAGACACCAACATTCAGATTTAAAATTAGATTTTGGAAAAACGGTAAAAGATAAACAATGGAAAGTAATTGAAAAAAGTCTTTATATCTGGAGAACAATTTGAAAATAACTGAACAGAAAAAAAGTGTTCGGAAGGTGAACAACCGATTTAAAAGGCAATTCGCCTTCATTAACAAAACTGTAATAACTGAAGAAAACCACAGAAATGTGTTCAAACTTTCATAACCTGCCTAATTTCATAAAATTAGCATGGTAATTAGGGGGCCACAAAAATGGATTTTCGCAGTGCAACACGTGCCAACGTTTTTTGTCCCTCTTTAGAGGTATAGTTCTACAACACCACTCCATTCCTCCCCACACTGTATTGTTGGATACTGAGGATCTAATGTAACCAGGGCTCTGCTCCAGTTAAGTGGGAGCTAGTCCTGGCTGGAAAAATAAGGGTTACAAAAAAAAACTATAATGTAAATGTTTAGTGTGGTGTAAAGGTTAATCCAATAGTTAGGAAGGGTGGGGTTTTCTGGTTCTTTCCATGCTGTGCATTCCAGTGTCTGGCAGTGTGAAGCTGGAAATATGACTGAAATGGAGCCTTATGCTTGGACAAATGCATTTACTGTGTTTGGGGTATTAGCTGCAGGGTATCTGGTTGTGATACAGGCTGGGAAGCTAATTTGGGGGTTCAAGGCCCATATTCTGTCAAGATGGTGGAGGACAGAGCTCACAAAATATGGAGACTGGGCAGGTAAGTGCAGTGCAAATATATCCATTGGTTGCAGTATGCTGTTACATATAATACAGTACGTGCCTTGAAGTCATTTTCACTTTCAGTTTCATAAATATATTTAGCTGCATGTTATAATGGCATAGTCTGCTGTTTTGTACAGTTAAGAGCAGTTTTTCTACATATAGATGTAGTCTATATAGTGTACACAGGGTCAAAATTAGGAGTAAGTAGAAGAGGCACATGCCTAGAAAGCAATGGTGGGGGCTACTCACATACTTCTTCTGCCTGCCAACTTTGTGCCTCCTGACGCTGCTTTCTTCACTCTTTTATGATCTTGTTTTTTTGGATAAAATTTCGAAACAGCACTGGATATTTTAGATCAGCCTTACTAAAGTCAAATGACACTCTTCTTGTTATACTCTTGCTGTATTATTTGTTTATCTGGTGCTTTTTATATCAAGAATTGAATGTTATAAAGTATGCATCTCTCTTACCTTGTAGTGGTGACAGGAGCCACTGATGGTATAGGAAAAGCTTATGCTCGAGAGGTGAGTGTTGGAACTAACATAGAGCCATATCACTGTATGTCTCTTTCTATTTTGCTGTGCAGAAATGTTGTACAGAGAGGGCATATTTATGGTAGAAAAATAGAAAGCTGACAGGGAAGCTGAAGGATTTAATTAAGATATAGGAAATCTCTTACAATCCAAAATTCATCCATTTTAGGAGCATGTTTGGGTGAAACTACTTATAATGAATGGCAAAACTACACATATTTGTGTCTGTTTTAGAACAGCGAAGCATTTGTAAATGAGTTGTAAGTTTTTCATTTCGGGAAGTCTCATGCACAAATAACTTACTTTTTTTTTTTTCCTGCCGTTTACCAGTTTTTAAAAGTTTTAGGTTAAAGATCAGCTATTTCGCCAAAAGAAAATAGCAAAGAAGCAAAGTTGGTGAAGCTTAAAAGTTTGCTGATTACTGAAATTATTGTTTGCCTATAATATCTTCATAAATATCTCCTAAATGGGTTACCCTACTATTGATTTCCACCTCCCTGCTCTATTATTTATATCTCTGATCTTATTGCCTTGAGGCAGCGCCCTATAAAAAGAAGTTCATAAAAACACTGGCCTATCCTGCACTGACTGAACCTCCCACAGCAAATGAGAAAATATTACATATGGCATGACTTTACCTCCCAAAGCAAATGAGAAAATAATACATATGACATGTCATTCATGTTAATCATATTTAGTCATTCACTATATCTGCCCACAGTTTGATTTTTGTGGCATGTATGGGTTGAAATTTACTTATATTAGCTGTTTTGTATAAATATAAATTAACCCAAGACCCTCAGGTGCCTAAATAATCGATTTTTCTCTTTTTAAAAGATAAGAAAACATCCCAGCCACTGCCAGAGAGCACTTGTTATATCCACTGGTGGAGATGGGGGAGTGAGGGGTCATTGGGCACAATGTGGCAGAAGTTACGTCACCAGACCTAAATACAGTGCTGCTATATTATATATATATATATATATAATTCACCTTCGTCGCCCACACTCGCTTGTACTGTGATATCCACTTCTGGGTGTTGAAATGTAGAGAAAAGTTGTAGAGACACACACACCGATTCTTGTCCTTTCAATATGTATTCAATGTAAATTATGCATTATAAAAGCATCAACATTTTGTTCCACTGTCTTAGACTTTTGTCAAGATGCATTAATTCGTTCATAAAAGCAATAACGTTACACAATTAGAAGGTAGCCAAGTAGTAGTTAACTGATTATCCTTATAGCAATGTACTGGATCATTTAGATCTAAGAGGTCATGTAAATTATGGCCCTGTCTAAAGCCCATCATTGGTGGATCAGGGCCCCAATTTGTCATCTGTCTTGCTAATTTACCAATTAGTTCTAAGAGCATGATTAAGGGACATGGACAAATTATTAAAACAAGTAGATAGTATCATTGGACTATTTTAATGTGTTTGTTGCTTATTTGATGTCCTTAATCTAGCTTTTTGAAGTGCATCATCCAGTAGTTTACTGTCATAACCACATTGTCTGAATCGCTCCCACATGTGCGTCAATTGCATTTTACATACATCTGAATTAGAATTATTCCTTAAAACACAGCAAAATTGTGACACTGGTAGGGAGCTTTTCAGAGCTGGCACATGGCAACTGCTGGCTTGAAGAAGAGTATTCCGATCAGTAGTTTTCCAAAATAGTGTATAATCTAATTTATTACTATGTAAGGTTAAATGTAGTTCAAGAAACTCTAATTTAGTGCCATGGTTCGATGTAAATTTCATAGACTCAGAAACTTCATTAATATCATGCGCCATGAGTTCTAAACTAACTTGATCACCCTTCCATATCAGTATGATATTGTCGATAAAACGCTTGTACATCAAAATATTATGACCGTATTTAGACAAAATATGTTCCTTTTTTAATTGATGCATAAATAAGTTAGTGTATGAAGGCACCTTCGGTGCCCCCATAGCGGACCTAGACACCTGTTGAAAGTAGCTATCTTCGAACCGAAAATAGTTAAATGAAAGACACATTTGTAGCAGTTCAATCACAAAACTTATAGGAGGCCCATTATAATTGGCATACTCAACTAGTGATTTCTCAAACGCCTTTAACCCAAGACAATGTGGAATGCTGGTATAATGACTAACTACATCTATAGTGGTTAAAAAATTGGGGTCATCGTCTTGCCAATGTAGATAACGTATGCATTGAATGAAATATGGGGTATCCCGTAAATAAGATGTAGTGGAGCACACTATAGGCTGCAAAGTTCTATCAATAAAAATGCCCAGTGGATGCAATAACCCATCTCTAGCCGATACAATGGGCCTCCCCGGTGGCAGTGACAAACTTTTATGGACCTTTGCGAGAGAATATGATATTGGACATATCGGGTGGTCCTGTTTCAAATAATAAAAAAGGGACTGGGAAATCCAGCCACTACTAAGAGCCATCTGTAACAGTACATCAATTTTATTCTTAAATGTCCAAACAGGGTCCACTTGTAATTGTCTATAGACTGTATTGTCCGCCAATTGTCCCAAAATCATTAGAGTTTAGCAGTTCAATATCTCCACCGTTATCTGATTACAAGTGAAGTATCATTACGTAAAGTGTCAATAGCTTGCATTTCCTCTTTGGATAAATTCTTATGTTTACTATCATGGTTATCACACAATGTATCAACCTCTTTGTCAATGGCTTTTTTAAAAAGCTTAATGGCAACATTTTGTGTAGGGGGCAAAAGTTACTTCTACGTTTCAAAGTTCACACAGATGACACATTCTCAGGTGTCTCTGTTCCAAAATGATCCCTTAAGGGTTGTGTCACTTGGCGATTAATCGCCTCTTCTGCGAGGCGACAGTCTCCCCGAACTGCCTGCTCCCTGCCCGCTGTATACATGAATGAAGAAACACCAGCGATTAACACTGCTTTTAGAGATCAAAAAACTACCAAGCCTGTAGCCTAACACTTTTTGGAGGCTGGACATTGATTACCCTCTTTTAAATTTATGGCGATTGACCATGTACCAATGCCAAAAAGGGGAGTAGATAGATCCCAAATCCTGTTACAACGCAAAACTTTTTGGATAAAAACACTTGATACTGTATCTCCCAAGGGACTCATTGAGTATTGTTCCTTTGGATGTTTTCTTGCTAAATGGTAAATCAGTTTTATTCACATATAGATATTAATTGGGATTTGAATGATACTTTTTTCTGCTATACCGCCACACATTACGCAATAGAATTCCATGAAGCGTATCATTAACATATGGAAATGTGATGTCACCAACAATGCAGGAATTTTAATACTATTTATTGTGTAGCTTTATTGCTTTTATGAACGAGTTAATGCATCTTGACAAAGGTCCAAGACCATGGACCGAAATGTTGATGCTTTTATAATGCATAATTTATATTGAATACATTTTGAAAGGACAAGAATCGGTGTGTGCATGTGTTTACAGCTTATATATATATAAAATTGATAAGCCACCATACCACGTCAAGGTAAATCCCGATTTAGCCTTCAGTGAAAAAACAGCGTTCAATGGACACTGAATACAGGTAATGCTAGAATGCACGTAATAAATAAAACAAGTTAGGGACCGCCATTCGGGGTTTACCTTGACGTGGTATGGTGGCTTATCAATTTTATTAAAGCATTTATAGCTGTTTTAAGCTCATTTAAAAAATCTCAGCAGTCAATCAAATATTGTCTGCCACTCCTCTATGCCTTAGGCATAGAGGAGGGGCAGATAATTACTTTCACTTTCCATTTAGCACTTCCTGGATGTCACTGCTCCCCACACATTCCCCCAGTTCTCTTAACCATTTAATTGTGTAGCCAAGACATCCGGTCCCCCATTCTGGTGCACAAACAAGATACAAGGCTTGTCTTAATAACAGTGTCCACAAAATGGCTCCTGCCTGCTTGCTATAATTATGAATTCCCAGACTGAAGAAAACAAGATTAAAATAATTTATACAGTGTAATTAATGTTCATTTTGCTTAACTTATGTGATAAAATAGGATTTTGAATATTTTTTTTGGGTGACAGGTCCACTTTAAAGCCTTTAGAGTGCTCCCACAACCCCCCTGTTTTGGTATTGTATATATATATATATATATATATATATATATATATATATATATATATATATATATATATATATATATATATATATATATATATATATATAGTGCACACTACTAATAAACCTATTTTAAACCCTTTAATACAGCTTGCTGGGAGAGGACTGAATGTTGTACTGATCAGCAGAACTCAGGAGAAGCTCCAGGCCGTAGCAAATGAGATAGGTAAGCATCTTTTATATGGAGGCAGGTCTTCTTGATGTCAGAGGTTGAGCCCTGTTATTTTGAGGAAATTAAGTATGTTTCCATATATTAACACTGTCCTGACTGTCAGCAATAGTCATAAAGGTGGTTTAATGAACTATCATATTTATCAATGCACATGCTTGGGACCTGGGGTTTTCCAGAGAAGGTTGAGTAATTAGGGATATGCATATCTTAAGTCTCCTAAAAATAATTTAATCATTAAAGAAACACCATAGGCAGGGCCATTCCTGCCATGAGGCAAGGTGAGAATCTTGTTTCAGGCGTCATGTATCAGCCAGTTACCAGAGTTACCACTTTTTAAGACGGAAATTCAGTTCTGCTAGTGCAGCGAGCGCAATAGCACTCATTTCACTAGCAATGCACCCCTCCTCCACCCGCTCCAATGCTAAAAGTTGGAGGCGCAGAGCAGGAGGGGGTGGCGGCATTGGGGCTGCTGCCTGTTTGGCCACCAATATGGATTCATGCTGCTTACAGTAGTTACCATCAAACACAAGGTACAAGTTATATCATTACATGGAAAAAACAAATCTTCTAGAAGAATTAAAATTATATTATTAAAATGGACTCTATGGGAGATGCTCTTACCATAAATTGGAGATTTCTTAATAACGGGTTTCTGAATAAGGGATCCAATACCTTCAAACAGAACCTAGGTGCAATCTATTAATCTTTTTAAGTGTTATAAATGTTGGGGGGTTGGAAGAATACAGCGGGGCACACCAGAAAGTAATGTGCCCCAGGCTGTACACTAGTAATGCATGTGAACATAAATATGCAGGGATTGTTAAGGGTCAGTTACTATGTGTAGGACAGGAGTGCAAAAATTTCCTGCAATCAACCATGTATTTGTACTTTGCAACCTGCCCTGCTCACAGAAGAATAGCTGTAGGTCTATGCTTTCCAAAACAGAGATGCACAAGGATGTGCAAGGGAGAGTGCTGTGCATATATTTAATGTTTGCTCTATGATTATTTTCTACATGTTTCTTTCCTACAGAGAAGGAATTCCAGTGCAAGACTAAGATAATTCAGACAGACTTTACTGGAGGAACTGAAATTTATCAACCAATCGAAGAAGCTCTAAAAGGGCTGGACATAGGCATTCTGGGTAGAAAATACACTAATGCATGATAATGATTTGGCACAAACTGCTCGCCATTTTGACCACAACTGTTGAGTGGTGATGACAAGCAAGGGCTCATATATTGCTTTGTGCATATTATTATTACTTTTAATTTATATAGCACTGCTATCATATTGCACACTGCTTTACAGAGATTATACACGTATCATTGACATCAGTCTCTGTCCCAGCAGAGTTTACAATCTAGGTTGTCTAATCTACACACACATACAGACACACACACACACATACTCTTTCTCTCTCACTCTATGGTCAGTTTTATTAGAAACTTGAATAATTTAGCAACACCATTACTGGGAAAAAAAACTTGGATGAATAGACTAATAATATTGGTTTCCTAGTATCTCTGTGACAGGCAGTTTGGGCATGATGATGCCTCTGAAATATTTGAGGTGGTACTTATTTGGGGATAATTCAGAATGACATACAAACAAGGGGGCCACAAAATAATATGTGGTTCAATTTGAACAATTCCACATGTCATACCTTTACATGTCTGCCTTGTATAGAGACAAGGCAGACATGCAAAGGTGTGACATGTGAGGAATTGTAATAATGTAATAGATAATCATTAATTCTTCCCCAGTAAACAATGTGGGAATAAAAATGCCTGAGAATCCAGCACGATTTTTGGATGCCCCAGATAGAAATAAGGTGAGTGTTAACTGTACTTTCATATCTAATCGTTTGATCTTTATCAAGTTACTTATTAATTCCATTAATCTCTAATGTGAATGCTTGTAATTATCCTAATATTTATGTACTGGAGATTCCAGGAGGTAAGAACATTTTGGTTGGTACAGTAAGATAACTTTGGTTAAATAACTTACAGCATAAACTATAGTACATCTTTTATACTATAACTAAATGATGTTCTCTCTTAAAACATTAAAAATATCTACAGTATATTTCTCTCCATTTAGGTAATAGTGAACATGGTTAATTGCAACATGCTGTCAGTACTGAAGGTAAGAAACAGCTGCAAACATGACAGACATGGGATGCCCAACATATTGGAGTAGATTCATCAAAGAGTGAAGTTCCGCCACTAGAGGGAAATTCCACAGCTCTCAATTAATTTCTATGGGATTTTGCAAGGCGTATTCATCAATGGGTGAA
Organism: Xenopus borealis; assembly: GCA_024363595.1. Lineage (NCBI taxonomy): Eukaryota > Metazoa > Chordata > Amphibia > Anura > Pipidae > Xenopus > Xenopus borealis. Next base: position 81,775,637 of record CM044435.1, on the reverse strand, counting down.
GTGAAAGTTCACCCTTTGGTGAATACGCCTTTAAAAATCCCATAGAAATGAATTGAGAGCTGTGGAATTTCCCTCTAGTGGCGGAACTTCACTCTTAACTTCACTCTTTGATGAATCTACCCCATATTGTTGTATAAAATCTCCCAGCATCCACCAGGAGCTGCACTTGCAAAATAGCTGAAGGTCCCCATACAACTCTGAACCTTTAACCTGAGAAATGTGCTGATGCATAGGCCATTTTGCCAAAAAGGTAGTAGTCCATAGTAAGGGCCATACATATTATATTAATTATTTTTAATTAACTTTAATTATTCTAGGAATTTAAATTAATCAGTTTAATCATACTAAACTCAAGGGAACTGTCTTAAAATAAAGACAGATTTTTGGTCCTGAAAAAGTATTTAATTCTAGTGCTGCCCCCAACCTCCACAGGACTGTATATGTGTAGACTGTTAAATCTGAAAGCTCCATTGTTGGATTGAAACACAAGTATTTCTGATGGTGGGCTGGGGAGTTAATTTAAATGTACATTTTCTTTTACGGTTCAAGACTATTACACTCAGTGGTTTTCCTTAAGGGCTAGTCCAGACGAGAAGAGGCAGGCAACAAATCTCCCTGAATCTTCTTATCTGGACTAGCCCTAAAGCAGAATTCTGAGCCTGAAAAGCTCTCATTTTTATATATTTGCAACTAAACTTGAAGTTGTGCCTTACTTTCATAGTTGTAAGGTTTTTCAGTAAGTAGTTGTAATGCTTATTAGTAAATGTCATACTTTTTAGTGCCAAATTTATAGCAGTTTGCACACCATTAGTTAATAAATGTGCCCCAGTGTGCTACTTCTACTAGAAACATTTTTAACTAAAAACAGGCTTTTATTGCTTGCTACTTCTAAGGCTATGCCATTGTTTTTTTAACAATTCTAATGGAAACAAAATGCTAAGGAAAGTGCTCTGGTTTGCAAAAGGTTCATAAACATTTAAGTAATCATTGCTACTTCAAGAAATATACCCCATAGACGATGAAATCAATTTGAAGTCAGGCACACTTAATAATTTGTTTATAAGTAATTATGTGCCACATAGTTTTAAAAGGGAGCTATTGTGAAAATAAAAATATCATATAAGCTTCATCATACTGGAATAAGAATCAATCAATTCAAAGTTCTGTATTGTTTCTGAAATGATTATCTTCACTATCCCTCTCTCAGCATCTGTTTAATTCTCTCTTCCTGCAGGAGTTGGGCATCAGATTTCATTTACAGTTAGATCCAACATATTTTATATAGTGGTGGCTCCCTTTCCTGGAGCTAACTCAAAAAAGTGTTCCCAGTACAAACAAAATCTAACTAAATACCTGGACCAGAAATGTGACATTGATATTTCATTCTTTTTCAGATGACGGAAATTCTTCTCCCACAAATGCTAGATAGGTGAGTTTCATATCATATAAAGATATATAAATGAAATTGAAATAAAGTAAATGGGTAAGGGACAGAACACGGTATTGATTGGAAACATATCTTGGATAATTGCAAAAGCACATATATACATTTTGATTTTTTTTTTATATCAGAAAGAAAGGTTTAATCATAAATCTGTCTTCAGAGGTTGGAAACCGCCCTTATCCAATGTCCCTTTTATACAGTGCATCCAAGGTAAGTAACAAATTATTGGCTTTATTAAAAAAAGAGGAAAACCCTGTATGTCTTTATTCCTCAATATATTGTTGTACTTAAAATAAGTCTGGCATCCTGTAAAACCACATAGTTTCTTTTAAAATTATTGGCTTTAATCATTAATTGAGTGCACTAGTTCCTGTATCTATGTTGTTAATAAGTTGGTTCTCATTCTGTAGTGATTCAGTGGAAAATCAGTTAAGTGGGAACTAAATTCAACTTGACTCCTAAAACAGCTCCTGGTGCCTCAGTATGTGCTTTGTTCAAGTGTAAACTGTGTAGAAATTATCAAAAGATAAAGCTGATATTGAATTCTGAGCAGAAAAGATAAGGATGAAAAAGGACAGTACAAAAAGTGTTCGGTTTAAGACTAGGTTTTGCACATATGTTATGCACAGAATGCTGGAGTCAATAATATAACAAAGCTGTTCCCTTGCTGCCCACAATAACAGGTATAGGATCTATTATCAGTAATGCAAGAGATCAGGGGTTTCTAAACACATAATATGTTTCAGCACAATGGCTGCAGCCATTTCCCTGAAACATTTGATCTAACCTATGTGTCATGAGCACTTCAATAAACCTGAGAAAACCCCACGTTTGAAGTTATTGCGGTTTATTTTTCTCAGTATATGTGTAACTGGCAGTGGAGGAGGCCAATACCAATACCTTTCCCCAATCAACATATTTTTGTACAGACCTGGTTTCTGTGCTGCCATGTAGTAACCATCTGTATTAATTGCTAATCAGCCTTATATTGTGACATTTACTGTATATTGTGAGAGGGTCCCTAAAAGAGTGACTGCAGCGCAGAGCATGTGCAGTGAATCAGCAGAAAAAAAGATAGGGAGCTTCTGGCCAGGGGCAGATTACTACATAGGCTACCCTAGGCTATAGCCTTGGGGCAGCTGGGAAATTGACAATATGTCTAGCCCCATGTCAGATTTCAAAATATAACAAAATCTGTTTGCTCTTTTGAGAAATGGATTTCAATGCAGAATTCTTCTGGAACAGCACTATTCACTGATGCATTTTGAAAAATTTTTTTTTTCCTATGACAGGATCCCTTTAAAGGTCCTAGGGAGCACCCACATGAAGTCAGTCAAACTAGGACAAACCAAAGTAAAAACCAGAATGAGGAAACTATACAAAACAACTATAGATCAGCATTAGTCATAGAGACAATCACCTCACGCTACACAGAGGTCTCTGCATGCTCATATGTCAAGAATATGCAGGCGCACACACGTACAGGTGAATAGGTCAAGACAAATGCAAATTGATGTGCATGCATGGAGAACCCAATTTCACATAACAAATTAAAGAGGTCTGACATTTGTATGCCATACAATGTATTTAACATAATGAATTATGTTCTAGTTTAATGTGTTAAAAATTGTGCCCTTTTACTAGGTTTTCATTGACTTCTTTTCTCAAGGCCTCCATCTTGAATACAAATCTAGAGGAATTCTGGTGCAGGTAAAACTTTCCAACGCCCTTATTACATTCTGCAAGTTTTCTTTCTGCAATCATTGCGTAAGGCAGCTAGTTTTCCCATTGCCATGCAGTAAGTAAATGTCATGAGCAGATTATTTGTTCCTTTGCTTTCAGTAAATGGACACTATATGGGTTTAATGAGGTTATGGTTCTGATCAGTCTTTCTCCTTTCACAGTGTGTCATGCCATTATTAGTCTCAACCGATATGACCAACAAAATGAAACCAAACATCTTTGTGAAATCTCCTGATGCTTTTGCCCGTGAAGCTTTAAACACAGTGGGATATATGCATAGAACCAGTGGCTGCCTCTCTCATTCTCTACAGGTAGAATCCAATATATATTTTAGGGGAGACTTTGTACAAAATCTAGAAACTCTTGTTTTATTCATTGGTGGGGAATACTCTAACTGCACACTAGATCTTTACATTTGTTTTCTCTTACCTCCAGTGCCATTCTGTTCACTCACCTTATTATTACAAATTATTCATTGACAATGTTAAATAATTAGCCATTGGAGTAGCTGTGGTATAGGAAAGTCTCCCAAAAATCTGAATTAATTTGCCATTGATGCTGCTGTAGTATGGGAAGGTATCCCAAAAGTCACATCTAATCTATAAAGCAAGTGATCTCCTAATTACCCAACATCCTTTGATATTGAACTGTATGGGAATCACTTATGTGATGTTTTGTTGATTTCTATAGTTTCCTTGTCAAAACAGTGCTCTATCTAAAATTATGTAAATATTTTTGAGTACCTGAAATCTTTACCTTGGTTTGGAATATATTTAAAGGAACAGTACCATTAAAAAAAATGAAATTGTTTCAAAGTAACAGAGTTGAATGCAGTGTTTCCCTGCACTGGTAAAACAGCTATGTTTTCTTCAGAAACACTCCTATTGTTTACATAAATAAGTTGTTGTGTAGCAATGGGGGCAGCCATTCAAAGGAGAAAAGGCTTAGGTTATACAGCAGATAAGCTCAGTAGAACATAATGGTGTTATCTATTATCCAGCTGAGTAACCAGATGTTACTGGGCCCCACAGCAAATTAATTTTAGGGACCCCAAGAGATTGTCCTCTTTTTATCAATATATGTTGAAATTGCTCATTATTTGGGCCTTGTGGGGCCCCTTATACCTCCTGCAGTTCCTGCTTCCTCTGTAGTTACATCCCCGCTGTTATCCACTATTTAACCTGTGCCATATAGTCCTTTTTACAATTGTTTATATGAACTACAGTAGTGTTTCTGGAGCAAACAGAACAGTTTTGTCAGTGCATAGCAACAATAAATTATATTTGCATTACTTTAAAACACTAGATTTTTGGTGATACTGTTCCTTTAAAGGGGAACGCTAAACCTGCCCAAAAAGATGTGGGAGTAGTATATCCCTGTAGTAGCTAAGGTCTACATTACATTTACATTATTATTGAGCTTTTGTTAAATTCTACATAATATAACTGTGTGAAACTAAAATGTCAATGGAAACAGTGAAAACTGATTAATGGAACAACTAATTTAATCTGTTGGTTTTTTTTTTTCAAAAGAGCTATGCATTAGACTTGCTGCCGGATATTTTGTTCAATGCTTTAATCTCACTGGAATCATTAGAAAATTACTTCAAGAGAGAGAAAGGAACAAAGAAAGGAAATTGAGAAGTTCTATCAACTAAATGGAATACTTTGTACCCTAATGTTCCTAACAATCATCTTTGAACATTGCATTAATGATTTGGAAACTAAAAATGAATCAAATATAAAGCGAATCTCTAAACTTTCAATTAGTGGTGGGAGAAACGCTGGCGAAATAAGCACTTCACTCTGGCGTCCGTTTTATTGGCGGCAGCAATGGGTGCCGGTGTCCAAAAATGGACACCGGAGTCCAAAAAGGGATGCGGCGGCGCTTCACAAATTTTTTGCCGTTTCTAGAGAAATTCGTGAAAAATTATGCAAAACGCCACCGATTCACCCGTCACTACTTTCAGTGTTTTATCTTCATACATATAGCAGCATGCAAACAATAGTTGATGTTAATTGTTCATTTCACACCCACCCTTTTGAAAGATGAACAAACGTTTTGTTTGGCATCTGACTCCTTATTCTATCTAATAGCCACAAAAGTAGACCTGCTCTGTCATGCACCACCACTGGTTACATCATCTCGTGCTATTGTGTATTGTCTTACTGATAATTAGAATTTTTATTCAACATTCAATTTGTAAATATAACATTCTAAAGTTACATTGTAAAACAATTTGCATGGAATCACAGTGTGTTTCTTGTAATTCTACTAGCTTCATGATGGTACCGTTGAATAAGTATTAACACTAGAACAGCCATAGAAACCAAGAAACAGGCTCCTTATTTTTTCTGCCATGGGAAAGAGTGTGACATAGGTTAGGCAATCCCCCAAAAATTCATGATTTATACAGGTATGGGATTCTTTACCTGAAAACCTGTTATCCAGAAAGCTCCAAAGAACAGGAAGGCCATCTCCCATAGATTCCCTTTTAATGAAAAATGAAAAAAAATGTACTTTGAACCTATCCTTATTGGAGGAAAACAATCCTATTGGGTTTAATATTTATTACTCAACTCAACATTGTAACAATGAGTATCTGAACTGGTTTGCAGGCAGTAACAGGGGGGAGGTGTATTTTGATACATTTCACTCCTAGCAATTGAGTGATGAGTTATATGTAGCAATTCGGCTTACTTGCAGATACAGTATTATTGAAAGAAATAATTTGCTTATTTTGCTAATGGGTTCGATGTATTTATGATTTTCTAAATAGACAAAGTATGGTGGCCCAAATTTAGGAAAGTCCATTACCCGGAAAGCCCAAGGTCCAAAGCATTCTGGTAATAGATTCCTACTTGCAGTTAAAAAAAAAGTCTGTGTTCTCTAAATCAGGCAAAATGCACTGGTGGCAAACAAAGAAAACCTAAATAGCCAATTTTGAACACTTATGCATTTTCAATTGATTGCCCCACTACTGAGGTCATGTGGGGCCAGCAGATTTGCCTACACCGCCAGCCATCCAGGCACCATGGGAATAAAGATACTCAGCTGGTGAATGAACACTAAACATTTCCTCCTGCTCAGGGCATCATCACCTGTCCACCTCCCTCAGTCCTGAGTTTTAAGACCCAAGATGAAGATGAGAAGCTATTACAATAAGATCAGCCTTAAATACTTGCACCCTAACTTCCAAAACCACAGGCATAGTGGAAGAGTAGGGTATGTGTCCCCCAATGTTGGCAAGGAGATAAGTATTTAACTGCTATTACAAAAGTCATTTTTCTCTTGCCTAGATTGGATGATACAGGTAACATGGGATTATCCTAAAGCTATCCGTGAGGATGGGACAGAACATATCTATATATCCACAGGTGTATAAGAAACAGGTCTTCATGACCTTCCTCCCAAAGAGAGAAAATAGATTGAACAGACACTGAAAAGTGTTGGGTGGAAGTGTGACCATTTTCCAGTAGTCACTTTGGAAGTCTATTGTCCATGTGAAAGATAATGAATGGTGGTTTGCAGGATTAAGCTGCCAATTCTGGAAAGGTGATGGTGAGTAAGATGCCATTCTGGATATAAAGGTAAAAAGAGGAGTGAGCACAAGGACCTTAAGCTGGCCATAGACGCAACGACTTGGTCGTACGAATCGAGGATTCGTACGACTATCGTACGACTTTCGGATCGTGTGTGGAGTGTTCCGACATTTGTCGTGCCATGCCGATCGGTCGTTTGGTCGATCGGCCAGGTTAGAAAATTTTTGTCGGCTGGCGATAATATCTTTGCGTCTATTGCAGATCGTACGATTTTCAGTGGGAGACCGTCACTAGGTTTTTAATCGTACAACTTTCGTAGGATCCTTGTCAGGGGCAGAACGTCAGCTATCTGTGCTTTTTACTACTTATAGTTATCTGAAGGTTAGTGACAGGTCGGGAGCAGGTCGGGAGATGCAAAGATCCGATCGTGGAATCATCTTACGATCGGATCTTTGCGTCTATGGCCAGCTTTACAGAGATCTATGTTGATATTCCAAGGTGAAACTGGATACCTTTAAGGGAGAACTGGTAACCCCTGTAAAGTGTTTTGATGTTGGAATGCAGTGCTAGCTGTTTTGGGTTGTAGGAACATGTTTAATACTTTTTTTTTTTTTTTTTTTTAAACCCTGGGTTTGCACCATGGGATAAAGTAATTGCATATATATTCTTTATATTTTTGATTTTCAAATGGTAGGGAGTACATTCAGATGGGATCCTGACTTGGCGAAGACTAGGACTTCCAGTACCAGACCAAGTCTGTCTTCTGAGTAACCACTGTCTTCTGAGTATCTAATGGAATTTTTGTGAAAAAAATTAATTATTAAAACCTATATTAATTCATCATTATTCGTTTATTGAAGTGGACCAGTCACCCCAAAAAAATATTCAAAATCCTATTTTATCACATTAGACAAGCAAAATGAACATTAATTACATTATATAAATTAATTTTAATCTTGTTTTCTTCAGTCTGGGAATTCATAATTATAGCAAGCAGGCAGGAGCCATTTTGTGGACACTGTTATTAAGGCAATCCTTGTATCATCTCAGAATCTTGTTTGTGCACCAGAATGGGGGACCCAATGTCCATTCCCATGTCCTGGCTACACAATTAAATGGTTAAGAGAACGGGGGGAATGTGTGGGGAGCAGTGACATCTAGGAAGTGCTGAATGGAAAGTGAAAGTAATTATCTGCCCCACCTCTATGCCTAAGGCAAAGAGGAGGGGCAGACAATATTTGATAGACAGCTGAGATTTTTAAATGAGCTTAAAACAGCTATGAATTCTTCAATAAAAATTTAAATTTGATTTTATGTTTAATTTGAAAAGGACTTTTATTATACAGATTTTTGTGTCTGGGTGACGGGTCCACTTTAATAAAACCAATATTTTAGAATAAAATGTTAAAATTGAAAGCAGTCATTAATTGTGGTAAATTATTTAGTGAGGCTGAACTGCCCGTATAAGTGTACCATGGATGGCAAGGGTCAGCTAGATTTTGATTGTTTATGGAGTAATACATAAAAAGGGTAATTTAAAAGGGTACTATTTCAGCCACAATGCACCATGCTTCTTTACCTGCAATGCAACTTTTTTTCCAGAAAAATAAGTAAAAATTACATTAAACGTGTAGCCTCATGAAGCAATGGTTTTTGGCTTGCCAGGATCAGTAATCCCCCATTTAAAAGTTGGAGTCGGAAGAAGGCGGCAAATTATTTATAAACAGAAAATCTGCTAAGAATTGCCCATTCTATAACACACTGAAAGTTTCCTGAAAGGTTAACTGACCCCTTAATGAGGAGTTATATTAATTTACTACTCATTTCTCCAAAAAACAAACAGATCTGTATTTACATGAATGCGGGGTGCTTTCAATTAGTGTTAATAAAAATATAATATTTAAATAATTGTTTAAACAAATTGGTTCCTGTTATATTAATGTATATACAATGTGCCAACAAAGTGCACAAGAAAATTATAACAGAACACTGTAAGAAAATATTCTTCATACAATCATAGTAGTAGAGTATTCATGATAACTGCAGTTGGTCCTGATGTTGAAGTGGCTTCTTTTGCCTTCCAGCTCCCGTAGCCAGCTGGGTTACTCTGTGGTAAGTCTTCAAAAACAACCATAAAAACTAATCATTTCCATCTTTTATAGAATAGGTGTGATGTTTTTAACCACTGGGCACCTTCTAAAATATAAATGTGTGTTGCTGATCAAAGCTTGCACATTGCTTGAGACACTTTCGAGTTGCTCTTTTTCCCCAATGCTTTGCAAATAAAAGCTCCAGCTTCTATCAGTTTGTTTATGTCAATACCCTAGAAAAGAAGAAAATATAATGTAACAGGCTTCCTCTTCGGCCACATAGCACATACTTAAAACTGGGTTACACACAAAAAGATGTAGCTGTAAGGGAGGGGAGCAGTGTATTGTAATGTTAAAAAACTTGTACTATTGTACTCTGGCCTATTTACATTGCATGTGTTGAAAACATATGGGTGGTACTGAAAAAAATCATATTAACCAGGCAAAATTCACAACCAGATTTCTTAAGTATTTAGGTTTGCAACTGTATTTTTAAATGATGCAAGATTATAACATATCTGCTAAGTGTCCAGAAATAGACTACAGACACAAGTCACTACTTAGAAAGCATGAAGGCAAGGACAACTCAAAGGACAAAAGAAGCATTTTGCATGAATATTGTATACTCACTGTTTGAATTCCAAGACCATGCAGCATATACACTACATCTTCAGTTGCCACATTCCCTGATGCTCCCTGAGCATATGGGCATCCTCCCAAACCTGCAACCGAAGCATCAACCACTTGCACTCCCATCTATAGAGAAGATAATACAAGGCCAATATTAAAACAACCTTTGAAAAAAGAAAAATGGGTATGCGCAATACAAAAAAGTTAAAGGAATTGTTCAGTATAAAAGTAAAAACTGGGTAAATAGACAGGCTGTGCAAAATAAAATTTTTTTCAATATAGTTAGTCAGGGGAAAATGTAATGTATAGCAGCTGGCGTGACTGTAAGTCTAACCTTACAGAACAGGAAACTACTTCTTGCTTTTCAGCTCTCTTGGTTTACACTGACAGGTTACCCTGGTTACCAGGCAGTATCCAATCAGTGACTAGAGGGAGGGCCACATGGGTCATAACTGTTGCTTTTGAATCTGAGCTGAATGCTGAGGATCAATTGCAAACTCACTGAACAGTTATGTCCCACGTGGCCCCCCTTAAAGTCGCTGACTAACTCAGATTTAGAGAGCTGAAAAGCAGGAAATTGGAAACTGGCTATTATATTAGACAAGTCATTCCAGCCTTTATAGTTTGCATTTTTCCCTGACTAACTATATTAGAAACATTTTTTACTTTGCACAGCCTATCTATTTACCCAGTTTTTAATTTTACCCTGAACTGTTCCTTTAAATGATTAGGCATACATATACAGATAAACCTACATCTGGATGTTAATATGATTACTGCCTCTTTTTTAATTTTATAGATTTAAAAAATGCATCAGGGAATACTGTGCTAAACTTTACAAATATGCATGTATTAATGCAATTAAGGAGCTCACTGGACCCAATTCAGTTTAACATTTATAACTGCTATTGCTAATCCTCAGTATCCAAAACAAACCCACATTTCTAGAATATAAATTAAGAAGGAGTGTTGGATGTTAATATAATCAAATCCCTGTGAATTGTAAACATTACCTGTAATGCAACAAGTATATTTGCAAGTGCCTGTCCGTATGTGTCATGGCAATGAACAGCCAGAGCTTTCGCTGGAACAACATCCAGAACAGCGCTCAGCATTTCCCTCATACCACCAGGAGTTCCAACTCCAATTGTGTCACCCAAAGAGATCTCATAGCAGCCCATGGAAAACATCTTGTTTGCCACCTGTAAGAAAGCAGTTATACATTATCTCTCTGGCATCAGAAAGTGTACACAGTTTGAACATTATAGGATAGGAGGTGGTTAGCTTTTCTGCTCTTATTATGACTTTAGCATAGACATTTATAGTTTGCACCTTGTTGATTGAATGGGGTAAACAAACATACTGCAAATACTTCTAGAACTTACTTCAGCCACTTTACTAGGAGCTACCTTTCCTTCATATGGGCATCCAAGTACACATGAAACATACCTGAAATGAAACCATGTTAAAGGCATTAAGGATTCTGACATTTTTTTCTAAACTGTAATAACAATTTACAAATCTGACATGCTCTGTGTAGAACATTTTACTCCAAAACTTGTGGTCAGTGAAACTCTTACCCTAAATACTCCTTCCTATAGCTGTTCCACAATATTGTATATTCAGTGCCATTTTCTTCCTTGTAGCTTTCTTGGTTATTTAATTATAGGGATTTGAATGTTTCCAGCCTTCTTGCTCTTTCTTCAAAGTTAACAATCAGGCATATGGATGAGTACTATAAATAATCAATGAACCAACACCAAAAAACAATTGAATCGCCCTTATATAAAGACTGTGCTGCTACTCGCTGAGACCTTTGGGTCATTGGGGACACAATCGTCTAGAAAAAAAGAGGGTGACAGGGGATGCCCTGTGATACATACACCCTGGATAAATAGTGTCCAGCCGAATACAGGGACATGGAACGGTCTTTTCTGTCATATTAGTTTTTGCTCCGAGTTTCAATTTATTATCTACAATTCCCTAAAGGGACTGTGCAACTTGAACTTCATTCTGGTTTATGATTACATCTATATCGTTCCTTACTGGGACATTTAGACATTTGATTGAAGGTTTTTAAAATGGTTGGGGCAGCTGTCTTTGTAATGTATTGGAGAAGAGAGCTATTGATTAATTGGGGGATATCTCTGATTAACTTTTGGCTATGAATCGTGCTCTGATCTATATGAATCTGTAATTTATATATGAATTTGCATGTTCCCATTTTAAATTGAAATTAAGCTCTTGTTCTAAATTTTGGCCAGCCAGTGGTTTACTACTATATAAAATATATATATATATATATATATATATAAAACAAAAAAAAAAAAACAGATGCATGTTAAAGGGTTATAATTATGGATAATGCAAATACTGTTTAAATGACAAGAAACAGCGATCTAAGGTTTATGGAGGATTTAAACCCTTCTGGATTAGTCTAGTACTGACACAGCAAGCTACCTGCAATTACGTTTGACCCTTAAAGACTCTAAAATTCCTCTGCCTTAGCCCGCAGTCAGCTCAGGAATAAACTTCAGTGCAGTGCTGATGCCATACATCTGAACAGCTCTCCCCCTACCTTCTCTTGCTCACATTGAAGACCCTGCTATGCACAATCTATTCTGAAGAAGCAGTCCCATGCGCATTAATCATCTTCCTCAAGTGCCCCAGTTAATCTTTATACAAATTCCTTTGCCCCTACCACCCCATGCTGACAAGTAAGAATTCTAACATGTGTGCAGAGGGTGGCATGAAGCCCTGGAAATGTGGAAGGTGAAGGGGCCGTACAGCAATCAAAATGGCAGCAGCAGCAAAGTTGTGCAAAATGTATTAAGCGATTGACTTAGTTCCCACATTAACTATTCAGAGATACCATTTGTAGAGAAATTTTGGAAAGGGTCTTGTTCTCCTTTAAGTGCATATACTAGTCACTCACAGTTCATTCTCTCTAAGTAGTATTCAAGTCTTACAAAATCCCTGCGAAATTGCAAAAGTCATAAATACTGTGTATTGGATTTGTTAGAATGACAGTGACACCTGCAACCACACTGATACAGTAGAAAGGAGGTTCCTGGCCCATAGCACATATCTATTTCCCAGGAAGAGCAAAAAGGGCCCAGAAAGAAACCAATGAACTGTTTGAATTGGAGGGCTTGATACTACACTGATGTGTAAAAATTATCTTCAGTGAATAATTAGAGATAATAGTCTGTGTCCCAACAATTTTTAGAACAGTCCCTGCTACATTTGGCTTTAAAAAAAAAAAAAAAAAAAAAATATATATATATATATATATTTTAGAAACAATCTTGTTCTTTAAAAGTACACAATAAGCAATATTTGCAATAACAGTTCAATGAGAGAGAGAGAGAGAGAGAGATACATTTTATATATGCACTAAAGCCTATTTGTTTTTTATTTTTCTCACACTCCCAATGTGTGAGCACTCAATGTACTCACCCTCGCACAGGGATGTTAGCATCCTTAGCTGCTGTAATGACAGCCTTGAATCTTTGCAAACTTTCATCTATAGAACAGTTAATATTCTTCTTGCTAAAGAGCTCTGATGCTGCCCCAAATATGGCTACTTCTTTTGCACCACATTCAACCTGCCAGCAAAACAAGAAGAAGGTGAAGATCCATTTTACCCCCGCTAACCAATTTCAAATTAACTCAGGGCTCCAGTGTAATAACTACATATGATAACAATATACATAACAAATCACATAGCCTTTGTGACAATTAATTATTTTCTATATTTCTGGAGGTATGGTCCTAATTCAAGCACCATACAAGACATGCACCTTGCATGAAAAGTGAATTTGCAAATCTTATACTAATGGCTAAATTCAGCAACAACACAACAAGATGCATGCCACATACTATATGATAAATCTGGGATATTTGCCTTCACAACACAACACAAGACAGAATTCTTACCGCAGCTTGAAATCCAGTTAGATTTGGAGTAAGGACTGGGTAGCTGATAGTTGGAAACCTTTTAATTCCCTGAATGACATTTTTATGATCAGCCATCTATATAAAACATAAAAAATTGCTATTATCTCTACCAGTAATTATTGGTATTTTTTAAACATCAGATTTATTTCCAAACCTGCTGAAGACTGCTATCCAGGAAGTTAATAACTTACATCAGTACACACAATGAACTACATATTAATATAGTTTACTAAATTCACCAGATGCTTCACATCCCTGTTCCTTACAAACATGCAGGCAAAATCAAGCAGAGGTGTAACTGCAGAGGAAGCAGATGCAGGAGGTATGGGGGACCCACGAGGCCCTAATTTATATACAATATCAATAACTTTTTATAAAACAGGTCAACCTCTAGATATTTTGGGGGCCTGAAAAATAAATTGCTGTGGGACCCAGTAATATCTAGTTATGCCACTGTAATCAAGTATTGTAAAGAGCACTGTATGAGATACAGCACAATATTAGTCAATGGTAAAATACTAATTGGTACACACTATTGCATCTTTAATAAGAGTGACCATAGTCTTACTGCAGTGCACTTATGTAGTCTTCATAAAACCAAGGATTATTATCAATTTAGAACTGTTTTGGGAATGATTGTTTCCCCTTAGCATGTAAACTATATCATAAAAGGTAATCAGGAGTACCTATATACAGTACCACTAGTAAAAATGTATGCCCTAATTTGGAACACTCAATGGCCAGTTCCACACTGTCTCTGGAAGGTATATCAGCACAAGAAATATTCATCGGGAGCATGGGATTTTATTATGGTCACACATTATCACACATCTAACATTATCATGCACCTTTCCAAAAGTGAGGTGAAGAAGGATACATTCTATGATAAACATTTCACCATATCAAAGTCTAACAGGCAATTCTAGGTTTGGCAGATTCCAGGAAAATGTATGTCAAAGTGTGAAATGCTAAAGGTATAGTTTGGTGGAGGAAACATAATGTTCATGGCTGTTTTTCATGGTTTTGGCTATTGTCTATGATCAGACAAACAGAGGCTGTTTTAATACCAAGGGAAAGAAAAACTTACTATCAAAGCTGTACTTATGACCCGTGTTTATCTGTGCACATATATAAATGGGTGCATGTGTCCTCTACAGGGTTGCTCTGCATTTCAAAGTGCAGGTTTGTTGTGTATTAAATATGTTCAAGATAATGCAACTGTGAACATAAAGATTCTCACATTTGTTCCTAGTACAAATAAGCTGGATACATGTAGGAGTGCACAAATCCTTTATAATGAATTACGCTAAGGGGCGAAGTGAATACTCGAATAAAATTTGAACTTTAAAAATTTGAATCTCGAAGTAATTCTGGGCTACTTCGACTATCGAATAACCCAAAATTCGATCTGAATTGAAAAATTTTGAAAATTCAAATTGTTAAGTACTGTCTCTTTGAAAAATTTTGTATTTGCCACTTCGACACCTTAAAGCGGCCAAATTGCCATTGTAGCCTATGGGGGGACCTCCTGGAACCTTTCCTGAAATTTTTTTCTAAGTTTTTTTTTTTCTTTTAAATCGTTCGATCGAATTAAGTCCATTTTCGATAGAAAATAGCCTTTAAAAAAATTTGATTGAATTTCGAAGTCTTTTCACTTTAAACTTCAACCCTTAGTAAATCTGCCCCTAAGTAGCTGCATAAATTCTGACTTGTGTACTCACCTGTGGCACCCATTTAGGAGAGACAAAGCTGGTGGCCTCAATAGCTTGGAGCCCTGCTTCAGATAACATGTTAATGAGATGGATTTTCACTTCAGTTGGGACAACTGTCTGTAATGTACATAAAATACTGTAAAAGATTAGGGGAACTGTAAACTGACAAATGTGTACAACTTAACCCAAAGCCAGGAGAAAACCAAGCTGACAAAGTTAAAAGCTGAGACTTTTGCTGGGTAATTCTGAATACAGCATTTCCAGACTGAATTATCAAGTAATATGTTATTATAGAATTAGATAGAAAAAAGAGAGAGAGAAAGAATAAAAAGGGTGGAAATTGTTAGTTGTCCTTTAGAAATTTTCTCTTCTCTTGCCGATCCTTTTCCCAGTCTCCTTCACCATGGGTTGAAAACTCCAGTCACATATATGGGTCAGCGCCTAGGGCAAACAGAGAAGCCAGGGACCGTATCTGGTGTAGTATTTCCCAATAAATTGTCTTACACCACGTGTAGGTAGTATATAAGAAAATACGTGTTTCTTTAGCTTTTGAGTAAACGGCGAAACGCGTCAGGCAGACAGCGACAGTGATGTCATCAGTGACCGCAGGGGAAGCCACGAGGGGAGTAAGAAACTTTTTGCCGGCATTATTACTACCCTCCATAATCCATCTAAGCTAAGCTGCGCTGAAAAACATATGACTGATCGTGACCAGAGTTAACTCAATAAATGTGAGTGGTATTTTATTGTACTCATATGTTTTAATAAATAGAAATACGCTATGAGCCCCCTTTGCTTTTTCCCTTGGAGCTGAGTACAAGAGAGAAGGGGAGTACACAGCGGGGAACAAATACAGACATGCAACCCATAAAATGGGTCCTGTAAGTAGGCACTTTTACCATATCGGTGAAGGAGTTTGCAGTAGAGTAAGATCATTTACTCAAAAGCTAAAGAAACACGTATTTTCTTATGTACTACCTACACATGGTGTAAGACAATTTATTGGGAAATACTACACCAGATACGGTCCCTGGCTTCTCTGTTTGCCCTAGGCGCTGACCCATATATGTGACTGGAATTTCCAGACTGACACTCACTAGTCACTGAGACAGTGCTACATTTCCTGGTTATGTTACCTGTGGTGATAATCATAATTATTAACTTTTTTGTGCAGATGGGTTTAGATTGCCTTAAGAGGATTTTACTGTATGTTTTTAAAAACCATGCATCAAACAATTGTACCTTTTCATTTTGCAGTCCATCCCTAGGTCCAACTTCCACAATCTTTACCTCTTTTGGGAACGACTGTATTGGCAAGGAGCTGATCTATAAAATACAACTTTAAAATTACTCATATGAAAGATAAAGCATACAAATTAACATCAGACCAACCCACATTTACTGAATAAAGTATTAAACATAGTATTGGATCCTATACCTCAGGAGTACTGCACATAATGATTAACTTTCTAAGAAGATAAAAGACAAGACTTGCGTGCGCACACTCACACACAAGTATTCAGAAACGTTACATTATAAGCTATTCATATAGCTATAACACGTCCATGTACACTTCAATAATACTAGAAATGAACAACTTTTTTCTAATAAAGGTACCTTTTCAGCCTATGTTAATATGCTCTTCCCTGTTTGCCTGGTTTTTGTTATCATCATTATCACTTTATATAGCAATTTACGCTGCACTTTACCTAAATATATAAACAAACAATAATTTAACAAACAATGGTTACAAAATAAAACAGGATCATAAAGTTTGCATGGTTACTTTGATTTCCTCCCAGTCCAAAAATATAATGGTAGGTTAACTCTTTTAATAAACTAACTACCCCAGAGCCTAACTATTTAACAACCCCCCCTCATTTCCTTGAGCCGTCTTTTCTGTAAATGGATGTACCCATGCCATAGTCAATTTAAAGGGAACAATTGTAATATAAGTTTCAGCATACTGAAATAAGAAACTTTCTAAACACAATCAATTAAATATTCTACATCATTTCTGAAATAATCAAATTTATGTTCACTATTCCTCTCTCAGCATCTGTTTCTCTTCATTCTGTTTTCATGCAGGAGTTGGGTGTCTGATTTTCATTGACAGTTAGATCACCCTATTAAATCACCAGACATCATGTCTCTCGACATGCAGAATTTGGGCAAAAGGCACAGTTATTTTGTTAGATTTTGTTTATACTGGAATCAGTTATTTGAGTGAGCTCTAATTAATCTGCTAGCCAAAGAAGCCCCCTATAAGATATATTGGATCTAACTGTCAATGCCTATCTGGCACCCAACTCCTGCATGAAGACAGAATGAAGAGAAACATATGCCGAGAGAGGGATAGTGAACATAAACTTGATTATCTCAGAAATGATGCAGAATATTTAACTTATTGTATTAAGAAAGTTTATTACTTCAGTATGATCAAGCTTATACTCAATTTTCATGATAGTTCCCCTTTAAGATGCAAGAGCATCTCTTTTGCTCATCTGCAGCAAGGGTTCATTTCAAAAGCTGGACATGTGCATAAGTACTTTTCATTGCATGACAGCAGGTGTGAAATGCCTGTAATATCTCTATCAGATGCAGGATAGCAGTTTGAGCTGTCTTTTCCTGGTACAGGTATGGGACCTATTATCCAGAATGCTCGGGACCTGGGCTTTGCTGGACAATGGATTGTTCCGTAATTTGGATCTTCATACCTTAAGTCTACTAGAAAATGATGTAAACCCAATAGGCTGGTTTTGCGTCCAATAAAGATTAATTATATCTTAGTTGGGATCAAGTACAAGCTACTGTTTTATTATTACAGAGAAAAAGGAAATCATTTTTTAAAATTTTAAATATTTCATTATAATGGAGTCTATGGGAGATGCCCATTCCGTAATTCAGAGCTTTCTGGATAACGGGTTTCCGGATAAGGGATACAATACCTGTACAGTTACTGCTGTTGCCCATCACCTATCATCATTTCAAAGCCAACTGCTCATATTGCTTGTGCGCAAACTATGCACTTTGGAAGAATAACAACAATGTTGACATAGACACAAACTATCCCTGAATACATACCCTAACTCCAGCTATGCACTTGTCTGAGAGGAAAGCTATAGCTACCACAGCAGTTATACAGATACAGTATCTACTAGCTACAATGATTGGGACCTGCAGTTGTCCAGGTAGCTGGGCATTTGCATTATTTTAAGCACCATGTCAAATCACAAAGGAGTGCATTTGCTAAACGAGAATTCAACCTGTAAGTGAAAAAAACTCAGCCTCCCTCCTCCACCTTTGGCCTACCTGCCCCCCAGGGCAAATGCCCCTAACTTGTTACGCCTCCTTCCAGGTCCTGTCCAGCACAGATCATAGGTGCCATCTTATCCTGTTTGCTCTTCATCCTGTACTGACCGGCGTTTCCGGGCGCATGTGCAGAACGAGGAATCTGCTCATGCGGAGCTACTGAGCCGAAAGTCACAAACTTCCAATAATTTTTTCGGAAAGTTTGTGACTTTTGGGCGCATGCGCAGTTGGAGGAATCTGCCCAAAAGTCACTAACTTTCTGAAAAAATGATCTGAAAGTTTGAGACTTTCAGCGCATGCGCAGTAACTCCGCACCAGCAGATTCCTCGTACTGCACATGCGCCCAAAAATGCAGTACAGGACCGGGGGGGGGGGGGGGGGGGGGGGGGGGGTTTTCCACTGGCAGGTTGAATTTTCCTTTAAGGGGATTGTCCCTTTCAACTCAAGTTGTCTTCAGATAGTTTACCAGAAATAAAGCCTTTTTTCCCCAACAAAATAAAATTTTCTATTTGTGGCCATTTTCCAGAAAAACACAAAGTTAAAAATTAATTCCAGTCATTTTATTTCACTGACAGGCTGAATTCTCCTTTAAAGGGCTGTCCCCTTTCAAGTTGTTTTCAGATAGTTTACCAGAAATAAAGCCTTTTGTTACCAGCTAAATTAAATTTTCTATTTGTGGCCATTTTCCAGAAAAACACAAAGTTAAAAATTATGTTTTAAATTTTAAATTTAAAACTTGATGTTTCACCTTCTTATGACATTCTGAAGCAACTCTGGCAGGAATCACGGCCTCAGTAAACTGTTCAAAAGTGATACATTAGTAGATACTTTTGTTATCTTTGTCCCTGCTTGGAAACTATAAAATTTCATTGTATCTTCCATGGACAAGCCGAAAGAGTGAGGGACTCTTCTTAACCCAGTTTTACAAAAGTCTCTACAAAACACGAAGACCCTAATGGGAAAACAAGCTAGCCATCATCATAGTCTCTCACAAAACAAAGGGTCATTTAAGCGTTTATTGCCTAAGGCAAGAGCATATGCCTCGCTGACCTGTCGCAAGATAGCCAAAGGTGTCCAACCCGCTCCCAAACCCACAGGTGCAACTCTACGGAAAGACATGGTTAACATCGTTCGTCTCCCCAAAACTTCCGGATTTATATGACCTCCACCGGAAATAACGCTAAGGATACGGAACCCTTTGCCACCACTACACCGGATGTACTAGAGAAAGCTGTGGATCGGGCTTAGGTTTTTTTTAGAGATAGAGATTTAATACTGTGACTGCATGTCGGCTTAATAGCGCCTTCATTTTCTGCGCTGATTCCATAGTGACTTCACCGATGAAAACAAGCGTACTAGGGCTAATGCAAAGGTGCCAAAAAAAGGCAGCAACCCTATGGTTCCCAGAAGGCCGTGCGAGCCGGAAATGACCAAACTACAGCTGTTCCCAGCAAAACAGAGGGGGGGGGGGGGG
>CM044435.1:81700375-81755689 GCA_024363595.1 Xenopus borealis | reverse complement strand
GAGTTTAAGATGCAGTTCCCCATGGAGGAAATAGGGATTGGGCTGACCGTCAGTGGGTGGCAACAATGAAATATGTAATTCCTTTATGCATGTGGCATTGTGTTCGATATGATTAACTGGGAGAGAACCCTAATTGCAACACTTAAGTAAACAGTGTTATGTGCAACTGTGAATGGCTTCTTTCATCCCTTATTACAATGCATTACATGAATAGTGAGTCACAAACTGGCTGAATAACAAACCAACAGCATCTTCTTATTCACTGTAATGAGTATTTCAGCAATATGTATAGTAGTGCACATACACTGCATATGGCCCAACATTTTGGAAGTAAAAAGAGGGACGAAAAAGTTTTTTGCACGTAGCGTGGTTAAATCTTTTGACCACATCCATTTTATGGCCACAGGTTATGAAAGTTTGAAAATATCTAAACTGTTATTATTTATTTTCTTATCTCAAAATTGTTACAAAGTATCTTAGTTGCACCTGTTAGCTGTTCTGGGCTCTTTTCCAAAAGCCAATTAAGTTAGGTTGAGGGACTGCAGGTTGAGCTGTCAAAAGAGGCACTGTA
Organism: Xenopus borealis; assembly: GCA_024363595.1. Lineage (NCBI taxonomy): Eukaryota > Metazoa > Chordata > Amphibia > Anura > Pipidae > Xenopus > Xenopus borealis. Next base: position 81,755,118 of record CM044435.1, on the reverse strand, counting down.
TCTCTTAAAAAGGGACAGTTGGGAGGTATGACACTGTAGATTTTTACAACAGGAACAAAACATATCGGTATGTATACAAGTAAATATGCCCAGTAACACAAATTAAGTGACACTTGTAAAAAGACACAAGAGGAAGGCGGTCCCTGTGCCAAAAACTTATTGTTTAAAACAACACTAACATAATTTCTTTTTTTTTAAATCCGTTTTTTTTTTAAACGAAAATAAACTAAAACAGAGATGAATCTTTAAAATCGGTAAGTTTTTAATAAGAAATTACTTACCAATTCTTTGCATGCGCTCCTCTTCTGAGATTGCGATATGGCGATGATCCAACGTGGGGCGCTCAATTTCTCCTACCTGCCAATCTCCTATAGAAGGCAGGGAGGAGAAATCGAGCGCTGCACATTGGATTGTCGCCATATCACCATCTCAGAAGGGGAGCGCATGCAGAGAATCGGTAAGTAATTTCTTATTAAAAACTTACCGATTTTAAATATTTATCTCTGTTTTCGTTTATTTTCATTAAAAAAAAAAAAACGGATTTAAAAAAAAAGAAAAAAAAAGAAGTGTTCCTTTAAGTCTAATGGTACAAGGGAATATACAGGGCATATACCTTATTGGGAAAATCCCAACTCCCAAGCATTCTGGAATTGGAGGTTTTGTGATGTCAGGAGCTGGGGTAAATGGGAGGATCGGGAGAGACAGCTGTCGGAGAGGGCTTGAAAGGTTTTAAATGCAGGGTTTAACATAAATATACTTTAGAGAGTATAGGAAAGGATCAGTGATTATACATTTACCAGCAGTTACATTGCTGGTTACTTTTTAATACTCACCCTGGCTTCAACTGATTTACCAGCTAGGCTGGTAAAATAATGACTGGCTTGCAACACTAGGGTCAGGCAGTTTTGGGCTGACATCCACACATATGTAGCAGGTTGCAGGTGGGTTTGGGCTGAACTCTTCCATCCACCCACTTCAAATGAGACCATATTATGCCCCACCTCTGCCTTCGGAATCCTGTATTTATAGGTGTGCACCTGCTCTGCCCACTTCATGACATCAGAGATAGGCAGTTCTATAAATACAGGAAAATTGCCAGGTTAAGTTGGCCGGTTAGGGCTGGGTGTGGGTCAGCTTTTTGTCGACCCGCGCATCACTATTGCCAATTTAGTGTTGCATGTGAAGTGCTTAGGAGGCTTTGAAAACAAAAAGAGATTTAGGAGTTGTGGGTGTAAGGTGGTAATTACATTTAACCCACTCTGTAGTGCCACAGATGGATTAGCTCAAACATGACATTGGCTGACAAGACAGGGTACTTACATTTTTAAAGTGACTCGTCACCAAGACACAAAAATCTGTATAATAAAATCCTTTTCAAATTAAACATGAAATCCAATTTAAAATTTTTATTAAAGCATTCATAGCTGTTTTAAGCTCGTTTAAAAATCTCAGCTCTCAATCAAATATTGTCTGTCACTCCTCTATGCCTAACGCCAAATTTTAAAAAGTAGTATATTCGTAACCTGGCATTTATCGGCCCATACAGCTGACATTTATTATTTTAAAGTTTGTTAAAGGATCACACTCGAGATAATGTTCTAAAGCAGTTTTTTCACCAGGCCATTTTGTTTGGGGCATTGTCCAACAGTTTTACCCTGCCTCCTCTGTTCATACATCAGGCACCAAAAAGATATTTTAATATATAATTTGCTATGCAATAAGTACAAACTTGGACAGTGGAGTTTTAATTCTTGTTATCTACTTGGATTTTGTCAAAACTTGATACAGTGCCGCATAAACATTATTTTACTAAACATGATAATGCTGTTTGTACGTGGATAGAAAACTGACTAAAGGACCAGGCTACTTCCAACAATGGCAGATCCAGGGAAATCTACAACTCATACATTTCATAGAAAAAGGCAAATTCATTAACAAACAAAAACTGGATAACATTAAACCATTCACTACATTAGATCATATGAAATTCTCACAAATCGCCCATTATTAACACTACCTAGGCGGAGCAAAAACACTCTCCCACCCTCTGACAATATTTGAGAAACACTGCACTTTATTAGACCCACCACGACGCAATATCTCAACGATATATAAATGCTTACAGCAAACAGAAGAGCTGTCAAAATTACACTTTCTTAGATCATGGAATACAGACCTCAACACCCCACTTACGGAGGAACAGCTTGGCAACCTTATATTGAAACTCCTCTGCAGCACCAGGTGCTGCAGACTCCAACAAATTAACTACAAAATCCTTACCAAATGGTATAGAACACCAGCAAAACTCCATCGCATATTTCCACAAGCACCAGATATTTGCTGGAGATGTCTGAGAGGGGCACAATGATGCATATCTTCTGGAATTGCCCAATGATACAGTCCTATTGGGACCAAATACTCGACAATGCCGAAGAAATACTAAATTGTACACTAAATAGACAACCTGAATACTGCCTTAGTTTCAAAAACTCCCTTGAACCCTTTCTAATGAACGCAGCAAAATATCTCATCCCTTTATACTGGAAATCTAAACAAGCCCCAACTGTTAAAGAGTGGCTGAACAAGGCAGAGGAGCTCTGTGTCTTTGAGGGACTCTCCGCAACTACAGAAGAACAAAATATAGTCTTCACCTCTGTGTGGTGGAGATGGCTCAACTTTAAAGAAACGGAACGGTACAAACTATTGATACCAGGTGACGTCACCTGGATCAGCTGACTTCTCCCCCCCCCCTTTTTTTTTCTTTCTCTCCCTACCCTCCCATCTCTTTTTTACTTTCACATATCCCTCTCCATTCTCCCTTTTCCTAGAAACTGCTGTACAAGTATTACATATACGACCATAACGTGATAAATATATGAGATTTCTTTGTATATCTTATTATTGTTTACAAATCTTTTTCTATGTTGTACTGTAAATTCAATAAAAAAATTACAATAAGAAAACTGCCTAAAGGATTGTGTACAAAGGATGGTTTTGAGTGGTATATTTTCAGCTAAGAGTACAATTCTCAATGGGTTGCTGCAGTGGTCTGTATTAGCTGCTATTATTTAAAGGGGACTTATTCCCCATTTCCCCCATTGCAAGGGGACATGATTACACTTTACAAATATATTCGAGGACATTATAGACAAATATCAGGGGACTTTTTTACCCATAAAGAGAATCACCACACCAGAGGCCACCCCTTCAGACTAAAAGAAAAGTACTTTCATTTGAAGCAGCGTAGGTGGTTCTTCACAGTCAGGATGGTGAGGTTGTGAAATGCACTGCTGGGTGATGTTGTGATGGCTCATTCTGTTGATGCTTTTAAGAGGGGTTTGGATGATTTTTTGGACAGACATAATATAAAAGGCTATTTTGATACTGAACTCTACAGTTAGTATAGCTATGGGCATATATGGTTTGTGTTTGAAAGAGTGGAGATGTGTGTGTGTGTGTGTGTATGTATGCTGAGTTTTTAATTTGGAGGGGTTGAACTTGATGGACTCTTGTCTTTTTTCAACCCAATTTAACCATGTAACTATGTAACTATGTATCATGAGTTCACTGAGTAGGACCTGGGTGATGATACTTTTTTCCTGTTTTAATCAGAAAAAAACCAAACACATCTGTAATGGTTCCTCTTGGAATTAATGAAATGTGGCTCTGTAACATGCTATAGGCATTTATGACTGTATACAAATAAACAGTCCATTAATATATTTCTGAGAGATAAGCTAAGATTGGTAAAGCCACATAGATGCTCTGCAATATTTGGTCACCAGGTAGCACTGTTTATCTTATTTCTGAGTTCTCATCAAAAATTCATTTCAGGGAATAAGGTTCTTTCAAACTGTAAGGGACAGAATTTAGTTGAGTTAAACTGTGGAGAACACGCAGATATTTTTATTCCAACTAGCAAACTAGGACCCAGTACATCTCAGGGCTCTCCACACTTTATAACTTAGAGCAATAATGTGACCTTGACCTTGTTAAATGATTTCTTGTCTAGAATAAAACTAGTCTGTTCTGCTATTCCTATAAATCAAAATTTCTATTCGTTACAGAAGATAAAGTTAAAACATGAAATGGTTGGTAGTTAGACCAGGACTGATGCAGTGTGTGGTAAAACCTGATTGTTCAAGGTGACTATGAAGATTTTCATTCATCCAGGTCATGGTATATCTGTTATAAGTAATTCTAAAACAACTGGGCTTGCTGAGTAATTATTGAAGACGTTTCAGTACTCATCCGAGCAGGTTCTTCAGTTCAACTGACTGGTATGGGAAGTTCTCGGTATATAAACTCTTCCACTAATCCAATCACAATGGCACATTGTAACTCTTCAAAGAGGTGACATCTGAATTTGATTCTGTGTAGTTACTGTAATGGGATTACCAATGTGTCATGCAACTCCTAGACACAGTTGCATTAATGGATGTGTGAAGTGTTCTGCATACTGATGTGAGAACAGCATTGTATGTAGCATCACATGTACTCTTTACAAGAACATTATAGACACATAGAGGGGGATCTTATCACAAAGAAAAGAACAAGAGGCCTCCACTTTAGACCTGAGGATGTGAACTATCATTTGAGGCAGCTAGGGTTCTTCTTCACGATGAGGGCAGCTTGGATTTGGAATATCCTCCCCTGTGATATTGTGATGCCAGATTCTATTAATGCCTTGGATGATTTCTTGGACAAACATTATACCCTAGGCTATATTAATCCCAACATCTACAGTTAGTTTAGTATAGGTATGTGTGTATATGTTTTCATTTTTGTGAGTGTATTGATAGTTCTGTATTCGCATGTATTGTAGGTTTGAATTTTTTCAACCTGAATTAACTAACTAACTATGCATATGATTGGTTATATGAGGAATGGGCACTAAGTTACAATGGAGGTGTAGAGAGTGCATGTGTTTAAACCTTTGTAGTGGCAGGTTCATGAAAAATAATACCCCTGTGGGAAGAAGCAGCCCCTTCCCCGATTTCCAGACTGATACCATTAATCTTGTTAGTTTGTTACTTAGTGTGATTTATGGTTGAATATTTGATCTAGAAGATTATGCTTTTTGTTGAAATATTTCTGTTTACCTACTGCTGACAGCTTACTCCAGAGTACAAACACCAAAGATAAATGTACTTGAACTTATTCTCTAAGACTTTCATGGGAAATTAGAACTCTGTACTGGTATATAGCTTAGATAATGATAGTGTATATTTTCTTTACAAAAATAGAAGCACACGTATACCTTAATTGCAATAATTCTCTTATTGATTCACTCCTTATGTTTTCCTTGAGTTTGCTGCATGGGCAGTATGCATTTTATTTGGGTCCATATTTGGCATTTCTGGTCAAATTAGGTCCACTAATGTAAAATGCCTCACGCAGTGTACAAAGTGCATTAGACAGCACCCAATTCAAATGAGGTGGGCAGGGAAATTACTTAGGAGGTGTGGGGGAGGCACACTTGTGTCATTCTGGAATATTTTTAAGTTAAAATAAGTCAATAACATGAATTGCCAGTCACTAGTCTACTAGTGTATTTATACTTATTTGACTTTTTAGGTCTTCATAAAAGTGAGGCATGTCATTTCCAGAGCTTGATTCATTCTATGACCCTTGTAACTTTTAAAGGTATTGTGTTTACAGTCAACAATCACATGTTCCTCTAAGCTAGTGCTGTTCAACTTCTGTGGAATTTTTCTGGCCTACATGGTGGAGGGCTGATAATAAGGGATGCGCCAAATCCAGGATTCAGTTTGGGCTTCAGCCTTTTTCAGCAGGATTCGGATTTGGCTGAATCCTTCTGCCCAGCAAATTGCATGGCTGCCCACCCATAATTTGCAAATTAGGATTCAGATTTGGTTGACCGTTCCCTGATTTTAAGCCACACCCATGTTACCAAAGGACCATGTCCACATAAATGGTGGTATCACACCAAAAAACCAGATGGTTGGTGCTTATTGCAGGAATATCACTCATCAATGTTAAGTCATATTAAGACATACTCTTAAATCCATATGCCCTGTGGATAACACAGCAAACCCAGCACATGAATAAAAACCTTAGGGGCCCCTAACAATTATTTTTCAAACGCTAAAAAGGCTCCAGAACAAATAACAGGCTTGTACCTAGCAGAGCAGGGCACACAAAGGCAGATTATGGCACACCGAAGGAGAATAGGGCAGGCATAGTATGGAACACCCAAGGAGCATAGAGAGGGCAGAGTATGGCACTCACATGAAGAATAGAGCAGACAGACTATGGCACACACAGGGAGCATAGGGAAGGCAGAGCAGGAGACAGGGAAATCTATCAGGACCACTCTAAGATGTACTACATACAGTGACACAGTGCTGGTGTTCCTCCAGCAGTTTGTATAAAGTGTGAACAGTGTGGACACATTCAGTCTGGGTCCCAGTTGTGAACAGTACAGGGCTTAGGGGTGTGAACAATAGTGGTGTGAACAATTCAGGGGGTAGTGATGTGCCTCCAACCCGCACCCGACTTCCGGCTTCCTCTTATAGCCCTACGCCACTCTGCTGATGACCTAACAAAAGGGGCATTACGAGCAGACGTGGATTTCAGGCTAAATTTGAGGTTTATACAAGTTAAACTCTGTAGTGATACAATTTAAAACTTACACATGGTAAATAGACACAGCAGACAGACTTTCGTGTGGTGGGCCACACCAGGGACCTAACACCCTTTATACCTTTGAAAAAATAACACATTATCAGTTGAGGACTGATTGACTGGTAGTGACCAAAATTTTCAGTACAGGTATGGGACCTATTATCAGGAATAATGGTATTCCAGATGTTGCAGTAATTTGGATTTAGTTAGGCAAAAATGTATAAAGGCCGGAGTGACTGGATGTCTAACATAACAGAACCAAACCCAACTTCCTGCTTTTCAGTTCTCAAATTCTGAGTTAGTCAGCGACTTAAAAGATAACCAAACCCCCTAATTTGTATCCCCCAACCCTAAATAGGCCGCCACCCTCCTCCCCCTGGCCTACCTGTTACCCTGGGCAAATTCCCCTAACTTTCTACTTACCCATCCTTGCAGGTCCTGCACAGCACAGGTCACAGCAGCCATCTTGTCTCCTTGGCTGCTGTGAACTCCGCTGGACAGGACCCAAAAGGAGGGGTAAGTAGAAAGTTAGGGGAATTTGCCCAGGGTACCAGGTAGGCTGGCTGGTGGAGGGGGGCCTATTTAGGGTAGGGGGGAAGGGGGATACACATTAGGAGGTTTGGTTCTCCATTAAATCACTGTTCAGTGAGTATGCAACTAAAGGATGGTGATACATCTAGTTTTTAAAAAAAAAGGAGCTCCCCGCCAGTGCTAGGCTACCCGCACTGAGAAGGATCCCCTGGTGAGAGCAGCCATGTCTGGCCACTCGCATGAATTGCTTATTATGCACATAATAACACATGTGCGTTATGCGCATGCCAGAGACACAACATAGCTGCTCACACCGGGAGCTCCCTCCCAGTGTGGGTAGCTGGTGGGGGGCATTTTTTTTAAAGAAAAAAACTACAGTTATCACCAACCGGAATGCAGGCTCTATTAGCTCGCCCCCTTGGGTATGGGATAACATTTTTACCCAACAGGTGTCCTTTAAATTTAACTGATTTAAATGACACAATCGTTGCTAATATTCCACATATGGTGCTGAGACATCTATTAGCTAAATTATATTAAACATCAAATATAGAATAACAATAACAGGAGAAATCAATTATGCAGTGCATGAATATGGACAACTATTACACCACTGTTTCTAACATTGGGTCTCCAGATATTGGTAAACTACAGTTGAAAGGATCCTGCAACATAAAATGAATGGTTAAGACACGCTGGGCACTAATAGTTCCACAAAATATGAGAAGCCATACAAACAGGGTTTAGTAAATGTTGATGCTTTTAGCAATGTAGTATATTTGTTGCTGCTGCTTTTCTGGAGAAAAAAGATCACATCTACTAAACTCCGACAACCCTCCTGGGATAAAGATACCATAATATTTTATTACTTTTTGCAGGACACATTGCTTTTTCCAGTAAAATAGAGCATGAAGAGATCTACACAAACAGCAGCTTTCAATATGAGCAAATAGAAGTTGATGATTTTAAACCAGTTCATAAGAAAAATAGTTTTGTGAAGCCTTGCAAGACTGACAAACAGAAAGGAAACAATGCAATGAGTATAGAGGAATCTACAGATTTATCAGTTAAGTCAGAAAGGACAACTCAAAAAGAAGAGAAGTACTTCCTATGTATCGACTGTGGAAAAAGCTTCACACACAAGTCATCTCTTATTGTACATCAAAGAACACACACTGGAGAGAAACTCTTTATGTGTACAGAGTGTGGGAAGAGGTTTTGTCTTAAGTAGTCTCTGGTCAGGAATATAAGAACGCACATGCCTCTATGTCCTGAATGTGGCAAATATTTCAGCAGATACACTAACCTTTTTCATCAGAAGTCTTATAGACTGGAGAACCCCTTTAAATGTCCCCATTGTGAGAGAAGTTTTTCTCGGATATCAAAACTTCTCATTCATCAAAAAAGCCACAAGAGTGAAAAAGGATCTGATAAAAAATGAACATAGTCAATATGTCAGATGTCAAACCAAACTCATGGGAGACCCATGCTTGCACAGATTGTAGTAAAACCTTCAGACAAAAAGAATCATTATTGCACCACCAAAAAATACATACAGGTAAGTTACAACAATCATTTTGCTGTGTATTTCAAATACACATACTCAATATACCATTATACATTGATGTATAGTCATGGGAGCAGCCATTCAAGCTGGAAAAAAGGCGAAAGGACAACAGGTTTCATAGCAGATAAACTCTGTAGATCCCATTGTATTCTACAGAGCTTACCTCTTAGCTCCCATGGCTATCCAGCAGATTTATGTAAACCATAGTAGCCTTTATATAGCTACCAGTGCAGGGCTACAGTGCATTATAGTTTAATTTAAAACACTTTACATCCTTTAACATACAGTAGGTGCTGCTGTATTCCATGTAGAGAAGCTATAGCTGGAATAGTTCAATTAGAGCACACACCAAAAAAAACACAGAATCATGAATCATGAAGGCTTAAGGGCATGTAAAGGCAAAAAAATTAAAATCCCATTTTTACTTTATGATTTTGAATATTTATTTGGGGTGACAGGTCCACTTTAATGAAAAAGAAATCGATCTCCAATATACTTTAATTAAAAAATGTGTACCGTTTTCATAAGAAACCTGACTATATGTAGTGAAATTCTCCCTTCGTTTACTGCGGTGGATAGGATTTGTCAGACAGTCCCTAACTGCTGTGCAGGGAAACAATCATACTTATGAACAACAGGGGGAGCCTCCGCCTTACTTCCCAGCCTATCAACAGCTTTGTTTACCTGTAGAGCAGTAGAGATTTGCATTGGATTTTATTTTTGCTTTTACATCTCTTTTAATGTTTCCAACTCCAGCTCCATGGACAAAGATCTTGGATCCAGATTTAAACAGATAAAATGGGATTCTATTTGGAAAATTATTTTGCTGCAGCCACTGGTTCTGGAGAGTTGGAGAAAGTTTGTATTAAACAATACAAAAACTGTAAACTCATTACATGACAACACAGGACCCAGTGCAGTCTGTATATTCTGATTATTAATCAATCTTGCTGTATCAGCTTCTGGCAGATATTACTTGACTTGTGCTGTTTTGATGATTCCTAAGCAGCCCAGACCACACTGAGCATGTGCACAGTCTTGGTCTTGCAAAGATATTTAACAAAGTTGCAAGATGACAGCCCCTGTGGCCAACTTTGAAAGCATAAATATTTTTTTTGAAAAGGCTTGTGGTGCAGTAATATAAAAAAAAAAAATAAAAAAAATATAGCATTTCTAGCCTTATTCTATTTTAAACTTTCCTTGTCCTTTAAAATATCTTTAAATTGTTCAAAGGACCTCTGCTATTGAATTCTACATGGCCTCAACGGGTTTTAGCTGGAGTATTTTCAGATTTGAGATTTTTGCAGTTTTCGGGGCATAATAAAGCTTGAAATATGTGATATTTTTGGAAAACTACTCTCAAAAAACTCAAATTTTTCAGGAAAAACACAACTCAGCCTTTGATAAATAACCCCCTAAATTATAAATAAAATCAACATCCCAATGAAAACAATATATTGCAATATGCAACATCTAGGAATTCTTGTAAGTAGCAATACATGCAAGAACATAGATCTGTATTACAGGAACACAAAAGAAAGATACTCCCAGGCATCTCATGGGGCATGAATGAGTAGAACCCAAGGTAACCAGTTTAAAAATTCTGACCTTGTCCATCATCAGATGTGTCTTTATGTAAAACCCTAGTGAAACTTAATTTTTTTGACGGTAACAAGTTTAAGGTTTGAGAATCCTCAAATATTGACTCCAGGGCTGTTGGACAATGGATATATCTTTTTTTTACTTGTATATCTGTTCTTTAATGCAGAAGGCCCATCAATATATAATAAGGTGCGCAGTGTAATTTCTGACCTATTTATTAAACCTCAAATTTTTCTGGTCCAGTTTTTAAAGAAAGAAAAAGATTAGAGATATATTTTACCACATAGCTGCTAAAATCATAATCTGAAAACACTCAAGCTAATACCTGTCAAGGTCATGTAAAAGTCAATGGCAGAGGTCCCTGAAGTTGTTTCTTGACATTGTGATCCTCGCTGGTTTTTACCAATAATTGGATAAATTTGAGTGGTTGTGCCAACAGTTCGATAAAGTTGAGTCTTCAGAAATAGTTGCAGGATCCGAATTGAAACACAATTTTTTTCTAGTGGATTTTTGATAAATGAGTTACATTTGTGGATGGAGTTAGGTCTACTTTGTTTTAATAAAAAAAATAGATAAATGCAAGTTTAAGTAAGTTGTAACTAGTCATAAAATATGTATTCCTTTTTTCTAAAATATGAGGAATTTAGAAGTCACATTGGAGTTCCATAACCCGTATAAAACATTTTTCATTGTGCCTGTCAGTAAAAGTTACTTGTTGTTTTGGCGTTATTGACCTAGCTAGAAGAAATTTGCCTTGTGATCCTTAAATACACATTTTTTGTACCTATTTCTGTGCTGTTTTTTATTTGAACCTCAGAACATCTGATTTTTGTATATTTGTTTCCCAGTGGAATACACTTAGAGATACAATTATCTAATCACCTGAGTTCTTCATTTAATACTTAAAGGGATACTGTCATGGGAAAAATGTTTTGGTCAAAATGCATCAGTTAATAGTGCTGCTCCAGTAGAATTCTGCACTGAAATCCATTTCTCAAAAGAGCAAACAGATTTTTTTATATTTCATTTTGAAATCTGACATGGGGCAAGACATATTGTCAATTTCACAGCTGCCCCAAGTCATGTGACTTGTGCTCTGATTAATCTCAATTAAGCTGATAAACCTCTTTAATGATGTACTGCAAGTTGGAGCGATATCACCCCTCCCTCCCCCCAGCAGCCTAACAACAGAACAACGGGAAGGTAACCAGATAACAGCTCCCTAACACAAGATAACAGTTGCCTGGTAGATCTAAGCGCAGCACTCAATAGTAACAACCCATGTCCCACTGAGTACTATTCAGTTACATTGAGAAGGAAAAACAACAGCCTGCCAGAAAGCAGTTCCCCCCTAAAGTGCTGGCACAAGTCACATGACCAGGGGCAGCTGGGAAATTGACAAAATGTCTAGCCCCATGTCAGATTTTAAAATTGAATATAAAAAAATCTGTTTGCTTTTTTGAGAAATGGATTTCAGGGCAGAATTCTGCTAGAGCAGCACTATTAACTGATGCGTTTTGAAAAAAACATGTTTAACCATGACAGTAGTATCCCTTTAAACCTTGTAATACTCTGTTCTGACTTTTTTAGATAACTCTTGATTATATATCACAATCTGAAAAGTAACATAATATGCAATAAATATACATTGTATTCATACTTTAGAATTTTGCATGCATGTTAAAGGAACAGTAACACCAAAAGCTGAAAGTGTTTCAAAGTAATGTATATACAATGTACTGTGACCCTGCATTGGTACTGGTGTGTTTGCTTCAGAAAGACTACTATAGTTTATATAAACAAGCTGCTGTGTAGCCATGGGAAAAGGGAGAAAAGGCACAGGTTATATAGCCAATAACCATTTGTATTGGACAGGGCTTCTCGGTTATGTGCTATGGAAACAGTGCCTTTTCTCTTTTTTTTTTCAGCTTGAATAGCTGCCTCCATGGCTACACAGCAGCTTATTTATATAAACTATAGTTGTTTTTCTGAAGCAAAGATATCAGTTTTACCAGTGCAGGGCAACAGTACATTATATATAAATTACTTTGACATACTTTCAGCTTTTGGTGTTACTGTTCCTTTAATATAGTCATATAGCAGATATCTGTTAATCAAGTGATCCAGCTTTTACTTTGTAAAACCTTTTACCTGAAAAGTGCTGGAAAAAAACGTATTGTTTGAGAAGGACATTGTCCAAACACAATGGGGCTTATTTATGATGCTTTGTAATTGGCTTTGACTGTAATGCACAGATGCGTTGTCTAAAGATCTGACTTACACATGATTTTCTTTCTAGTTGATACACTTGATCAATTTTCGCTTCATCTTGACACAACACCAGAATTACTGGTAATACTTTGCAGCTGATTTTTGAAGATGCAGCTAATGGAAAACTAGGGAATCCTACTAGGGAAGTCCACAGACATGACAAACAATATAAATGTTCTTCTTGTGATAAAAGCTTTTCTCGACCATCACAGCTTTTACTTCACCAAAAAAAACACAAAGAATCTGAGGATAACTGTGCTCAAGATAAATACCACAAACATATTGGATCTTATACTACTGAGATCCCCCATCTGTGTCTGCAGTGTGGTAAAAGCTTCAGTGAAGCAGCCACTCTAATTAGACATGAAACAAAGCATACAGGGGTCTATGCATGCAATTGTATTTTTAAAAAGTCCATTCATTGTTTTTTATGTATGATGGGCCAAGGCACATTGTCTTTATTTCTACTCTTTGCTCAATGGAAATATTAGTTTATAATACACAAGAATTAATTTCCTGTAAATTATATCCTTATAAATGGTGCTTAATGATGTCATTAGTTATAATTGGAGCTTAGTGATGTCATGTCACATGAATTACTGAAACAGATGTATTATAATAAAGAAAGTACCCCCCTGTTGCAAAATATGAAGATATTAGTAGTCACCTCAGACTTCCATGACCTGTACAAAATCACTTTGGTCCTGTGTTTTTATATGGTCATGGAACTCCTCTGTAATTTATAATAGCCTTATATTTTACAAGAGAGGGTACTTTATTCACTAAATAACCAAGTTTCTCCTTATTCCAAGATTGCACTTTGACTGGTTTGTGTTTGTTTGAAGACTGTAATTAGCAAGTAGCTGGTGACATGCACATTGAGTTGTTGTAGTATGCATGAACTTATGAACTAGTAAACTGTGAGTAATGATTAGACAAATAGGACCTCACACTAAGGGCTATATATATTACCAAGCATTGGGTTAAGGATAATTGATCCAAGATAATACAAGTGAGTTCTCAATCACATTTTTATGCCATGAATTGCTTATTTTTTTTTCTATTATAAAATGCCACAGTCAGATTTTTTCCACCAAAAAAAAGTTTGTAGGTTTGAGATGACTGGGAAAATGCAAATGTGCTACAGTTGTTTAGATTGTGGAATAATGCATTTTTCATTTTCCTATAAAAATAGGAAATCATCAGCATTACAAGAAAAGTACAGCTCTGGATATGTTTGTGCTTATATACCTTACAGAGAATAAATATGTTTTGTTATATCACAGATAACAGTAAATCCAGGAACAAAAATAAGGATGGGGAGTCATCACATGGTCATTCTGATTCTCTAGATTGGAACCCATCTCTTCTCTCAAGTGTGGAAAGAATTTTACACGCAAATCATCCCTTATTGTGCACCAAAGTTGAATTTGATATTTCAGAATCCTTCAGTGCTGATGGCAACCCGGGGAAGGTGCAGGAAACCTTGAAAATAAATGACAGCCATTCAAATAAAGGCAATTCTGTTGGGCATGAGAGTTCCAACTTTGAAATAAATGTTTGGGGCAGTCCTAATATTATAGACAGAAATTACTCTGTAGAGAAGTGCTTTTTGTGTATCGACTGTGGAATGCGTTTCACACGCAAATCATCCCTCATTGTACACCAGAGAACACACACAGGGAAAAAGCTGTATATGTGTGCAGAATGTGGCATGAGGTTTGGTCTTAAGTAACCCCTCGTGAGACGTCAGAGGATTCACAGCACAGAGTTTTTCATATGTACTCAGTGTGGCAAAAGCTTCAGGGATTATTCAAAGTTTTTACAACACCAGGCAAGTCACACAGGGGAATTGTCCTATAGAGAGCCCCATTTAACTGTCCAATGGAAGCAACTGTGCATTACATAGCGTTAAACTGTTTTGAAAAAGAATTATATTTCTCACGAATCATAGAAAATATTATTGGACCAACCATGGGAGGAAAATTTTAAAATTTCAACAGTGGTGAAACAAGGTGAAACAATGTTTGTACAACACAAATATTCTGTGCAGACGTCTGAACAGTTGAAAGCCCGGTATTAAGCTGCAATATACAAAGCATTCTTGGAGTATCTCGGATACTACGCTTTTATGGTTTCTATGACTTGATATAAATAATGCATTGGATAAAGACAACTAAAAAAACTTGATGCTGTGCAGATATATTTATTGTGCTATGGCCCTACACTTCTAAGTAAGACTTGTAAAAAAATAGTTGACAATTAACTTGCTTTTGTATGTGTCTTTGAAATATTGTATCTTTCCACTGTTACAAAAATGGTAAGGGGGCAACAATGTTGAGGAGATGTCAAAAATGTGTGCTATGATTAATTGCTGGTTCTTACAATTTGTGAAGTATAATTATTATCAATCGTCAGTTTGGTGAAAGTAAATGTAAATGGAAACATTCATTTGCACACTTACAATTTTCATGTAAACAAGTAAGGCTGGTTGTGCCGGGTCCATAAATGTTGTGGTGAGGGTGGACCAAGTCTGTTAGAGAATGCTGGCTAGCACTCAGGATTGGCTTCCCACTTTACTCCATTCACTACAAAGTGTGCAGCACTACAAAACTGATAAGCAGGTGAAAGGACCCATAAATGAAATTTTACAAAGTGCTAATAATGCACTTGCAGATGCGTTGTTCTAATAATTTTTATATAATCAGCTTTAAATCTCTTCCTCAGGTGAAAGCACATATTACAGACTACATTTAAAGGACAGTTATCACATAAAATGTGTGGCCAACAGATTCTGCGCTCCATGGGGGAAATTCACTAAAGCGCTAAGCGTCTAATGCTAGCGCTAATTTGCCAGCATGACATCATTTCGTAACTTCACTAACACCGACTCTGGTGGGTTTTCGCTAGTGAAGTAGACTAGCGCAACTTCGCACCCTTACTCCAGGCGAAGTTGCGCACTGACGAAGGATCGTAATTATGCTAATTCACTAAGATCAACATTTTCCTGAACGTTACCACTTACGCTAGACTTTACTTCGCCAGGTCAGACCTAAGTCTGAAAATTTTCCCCTCTTTTTTCCTAAAATACATCTCACCCTCCAGGCAGACCTGGTGTCCCTGGCAGTAGTTCCTTACTTCAACCATTAGCTGTATTTTGTAGAGTGTACCTACCTGTTTGAAAGATACAATTGATTTTTCCAACCAGCTAATCATATACCTGTTCCTGAATGAAGTGGTTTATTTGTGCACTATTGAGGTTTCAAGCCCATATACATGCATTCTACACAGCTTTACTAAACAGATTATACCATGGGTATGTTCTCTCTTGCAGACTATGTTAACCAAGAATTATTTTCATTTTTATTTTGAAGCTAAATTTTATTTACAAAAGTAAAGGACAAATATTATTGGTACAGTAGTTGGAATGTGGAACACTGGCAATGAGGGTTGTGTAATTATTGGATAAATCAGTAAGCATACATGGCAATGAAGATTTTCATTCATCCAGGCCATGGTATATGTACTATAAGTAATTCTAAAACAACTGGACTTGCTGAGTAATCATTGAAGTGAAATCATATGCAATAAGCATAAAGTCATTTCAATCACAGCTAGGAAAAGCATTTAGCAAATTATTATCTTGAAATATGCTAAAACATAAATATATCATATTAACCCATAACCATACTGTAAAGTTGAAATATTAGAGGAAGTGTATGCATTGCTATCTATGCCATTATTGTCCCAAATAAAAGGGCACAGAGGAAAATAATTCATTAATCCCATGCAGGCATATGATATTAAGTCTGTGTATCCGTTTTAGTTCGAATTATAAAAACAGGTCTGCCATCAGGGTGGGGAGGTACTACAATCAGGGTTAATGTTGCAGAAGAAAAGGTGTGTTGTGCAGGGTTGTGAAGGAGTGTTACTCATGGAGAAGTGGGTGTCATTTGGGCAGACCATTGGTAGTGCATGTGAGCCTTTTTTTTTTTTACTTGTTACATGAAAATGCCAGTGTTTTTCCACATTTCTTTGAATAAAAAAAGTAAAATACCAACATTACATCTCTCATTCCACATTTTTTTCTGTATTTGTTTTCTGCACATAATTATGATTTTGCACACAGTGTTTTGTTTAGTTTTGTGACCAAACAGACACTTCCCATGTTCCCGTAAATCAGAGTGAGAAGTACACAGTCACCTTATCCAAAAATGCAGTGTGTGCTGTCAGCCATGAATAAAAGCCATTTGTTTCATTTCCTGGCCAACTCTTTAAATTGATCAGGAAGAGTGAAGACTTCCCTAGATCTTCATTCTTTGTCTACCAAACCCCACTCTGTTTCAATCATTTTTTAAGAATGTATTTTGCTTCACCATTGATCAATCAAGTCTTGCATGCCCTTTGGGGGGTAAATGGGACAGTGAAGAAAGAAGCCACACTGCATAAGCACTTTTACTAAAGATTTATTTATTTTGCATTCATCATTACAGCTCTTGATTTTTTAGTGCAACTGCAGGTAGCATCAGCAAGAATTGAGTGTAAGATATAGATCAGCAGCAGACAGAAAAATACACACACTGGCGATTGCTGATGTGAAGGAAAATGTAACGTTCTCTATGCATTATCGATTAAAGAGTAGTTAACCTTTGAGTTAACTTTAAGCATGTTATAGAATGTTCTATCCATAGCCGCTTTTCAATTGGCCTTCATTTTTTATCTGTTAAGACCCACTGCAAACCCTCACAATATCCCTGTCTACAGCATACACGTAGTTAATTTAAAGGTGAACCATCCCATTAGTTAGCTAAGTGTAACTGTATAATTTGGTCAGAATCTCCTTGCATGTGTATATGGCTTTACTAACAAATGATCCTTTATTCTTTAAACTAATCCAGAAAGTATAATTATTTTAGGCAGAAAATGTGAAGTTCAGACAAAATAGTACTTATAATGTAAAGTATGATCTATGATTTAATTGCACTAAGATATGACTTCATGGGATCCTTCTCCCATACTGGTAATGCAGACAATTTACTGCGAGTTGCTTCCTCAATGGGCCAGCCCCAGGACTCAAAGAATGGGACTAGATTAGTTTGCACAGCTCCTGAGAACTTCTCCACCCACAGGTTCATCTTAAATGTGTTTTCTTTACGGATGCCCGACATGCTCTGGTACTCTTTGAATACCTGCTTGAATGGTTCCCAGCCAAAGCCTTCTTGCAACTATAACAGACAGGTACAAGAGTTATTCTTAACACTGTGCAAGGTACAGGACCAGGCAAACCTGGAAAGATCTCATCATACACAGAATTGCGGTTGAACATAGTCAGATAACAGTACATTTCATAAGCCAGGAATGTAATTCAAATTACAGTCAGAAGATAATATCATTTAAATTAAATTAAAAAAATGTTGACTGAAATCACAGGGACCAGAAAAACTCAGCATGTGGTCCTAACACTAGGCACTGAATGCTAAATATTAGCACAGCAGCAGCTCAAGAAACATGAAAAATAACCAAATATTAGACTTGAGTTTATATAAGAGAAGACACCTGGCAGGTATCTTAGTATCACCTGGGTGTTAGTGCCCTACAGCTGATCATTGAATAGGCATTACCAAACTGTCTGAGGTAGAATGAATAGGTAAAAAAAAAACAACAGAACCATTTGCAAACTTGCAGACTGTTTTAACATACCATAGTCTACACATATTCAAGCTGACAATTAAGACTTATACTGACACAAACGCTTCAAAATATTCTTGTACATTTATGGGGTTATTTATCAAAGGTTGAGTTTGTGAGTCTTTTATGCCTCGAATGAACTCACAATTTGAATGTTTTCTAATTTATGAAATAACTAGAATCAGTGAATTTGCGGTGAAAAGCCAGAATACCCAAATGAATAGTGTTTTCAAATTAATTGAATTTAAAAGCAAAACCCACTGCAAAAAAAAAAAACAAAACAAAGATCATGAAGGCTATTAATATCTTCAAATAGTTCAAGGGACCTCTGCCATTGGATTCTACATGGTTAAAACACATCTTGTCCTTTGATATACAGTATCTGCACCTAAAAGTTAGTTATAGGTCAAGTTAATTGTTGTCTTGCTGAAGGGTTTCTTTTTGTAACTCATTTTTACCTGAAGTTCTTAAACCTGACTGTTTTGCCAGCCTGACTTTGGGCACCATCATTTGGATCTTCAGTCTTCATCTGTAAGGAGCACCGTATTGGTGCATGCGCAGTTGGAGCAGTCTTCCAGTTTGTAGCAACTGCACCTGCACCAACAATGCCATGAATAGCCAAATGAAAGGAAGAGGACTCGAAGAAGACCAAAGATCCGGAAGATGGCGCCCCTGAGCTCTGCCATACTTACTCAACACTGGTATGTGAGCAATGTATTCAGGACACTTTTAATGGGTAATGCACTATGTGGGGGAGGGAGACTATCTAGTGTAGTAGGGATGGGCTTTTCTTATTGTGGGGGTTAGTTAAATTTTTCTGCGTGGGATAATAATGTCCCTTATTAGTTAATAACAATACAAATTTCAGAGTTACCTGTAGATAGGTTTCCAATGCGGTCCATACACTCCATGCCTTTAAGTTGGATCCATCCTGCAAATAACTTTGGATACGTGATGTCCTGTTTTCTGGCTGTAGTTGGGGGTGAGCTTGATTCCGTGGGATTCCCAGAACTGTTTCATACACATACACAGACCAAAGGTTACATGTGGCTTCTGTGGTATGAGGTGAGAACTCCCAGTTCGATTGCTGCTGATTATGTCCAAGCTCGTGGATTGCCCCCCAGATTCCACCTCTCTGAATAGCATTAGCATCAGTCAATTCTTTAGCAGATTGAACATGGCACATTACTGGGTAACCAGAGTGCATCCAACCTGCAAATAAATGTCCCATTAATTAAAATGTATACCTTTTTTAAAAAATGTATCTGTTGCACTTGAATTCTTAGGGGAAATTGTACAATTGTGAAAGTTAGCGACCATTTTTGCAACCTTTAGGATTGATTAAAGACTTTAATGACTTCATCGCAAATGGCTTTAGTGAACATTCACAGCATATGTAAGATTTTGCATGCCCAAAGTGTTTTTTGTGTCCAAATATTTAAGGAACTCCAGAGTAGGTGTCAAAGTTAAACCATTTTAAACCCCATCTATAACATTTGCCAGCGAATAATTTTTACATTGCTAGCAATGCTAAACATTTGCAAAAACGGCATTTTAAATAAATCTTGAAATTTTTAATTACATCCTCCCTGCATACTATTTTGTGAAGTAAGGTTGCCCAATGAAACATTTTCTGTTATTTTAGAAATCAGATTCATCTCCTACATTTTTGTAATCTCTTGCGTTACATTTTGAACCTGCTAATTACTTGACATATGCCTCTCACAGCTAGGTTTTTATTTCAGTGTCTGACCTTACCAACTGAAATCTGCACATCTGTTACAAATCTCTCTGGTCGTGGAAGTTTGGCAGGAATGGCTGCAAGCTCAGTAATAGCGATCATAAACTTGTCCCAAAGAGACAGCAGGGCTTCTGGATCACTTAGTGAGCGAATAGCATTTGAGGGTACAGTCAAAATAATGTTTTCTGTAATCAGCTCAGCCCATGGAGCAGGCAACTTGCAGATTGATTCTCTCCAGTTTGCAAGACTGGTTTTGCCTGTATGAAAAAAGGTTAATTTTCATCAATAAAGCAAGAGCTTGCAGGTGCAGTACTTCCTTACCCCGGTCCTTACTAATAAATATATAAATATATATATATAAATATTTAAAAAAAATATATATATATATACACATCTTCGATTCAAATGATTTTACCGTTCGATCAAATATTTCCTATTCGATCGTTCATTCAATCGAATTGTGGTAAAATCCTTCGAATTCGATAATCGAAGGATTTTCATTCTCATAAAATTAGATGGTCAAATTCGTGGGTTTTTTAACCCTCGATTTCGACCCTTAGTAAATCTGCCCCATAATGTACATTCATATGTTAAAAATTATTTTTTTGTGTCAGTTTCAATTTAATGTCAGTATATCTTTCCAAAGGATACCAAGTCTCAATCTTCACTTACCCTTTATAAAGGTTGGGGCTGGTTCTGTTCCATAAACCTTGATTGGTATTGTACCTAAGTTGCTTTTAGCTTTCACAATGACATACAGAAGTCCTCCCCAATAACAGGACACAGAAATTTTCTCACTAATAACATAAGTTGTGTGCACAACAATTGGGGCACGGCAATACTCATCCTTAGAGCTCAGGTCATCCGAATGACAGCCAACCTGCACCTGTTATTAAAACCAAGCACATATTCTTTCCATATAAAAGAGAGACAACACTTGAGCTGCATGAAACAAACATAACTCATTTTAAATCATATACATTAATGAATACAGACCGTGAGAAAAATTAGTTAATATTGTACTGCACATCTCTTCACATCAGGTAAATTGTTGTTCAATGCTATAAATCCATTATCCTAATACTCTTGCAGTTTACACTTGGGCTATATTTTAGAATGTGTATAGTTTCATAAATGTATACAAATGATACCTGCAATAGGACCCCTTAACTAGAACAGACATTTTTCCCATTTCCTAAAGGATAGATCCAGTGAATGAGAAAAGTTGAATGCACACGTCATGGCTTATAGAGTTACCTGAAGACCTTGTTTCACAGCTGAGGCAGGGAACTCAAGAACTGCTGCCTTCTTAGGAGCTAAGTAGAGGCCAGTGCTTCTCCAGGCATCATTACCTAGGTATTAAAATCCAACTTCACATTACTGTTGCTTAAACTACAGCAAGACTTTTTATGTGGGTGTTGGGTACAGGTACCTTATTTTTATCTTTATCCTAAGGTTAAGTTGAATATAATGCCTGTAATAATTGCCTCAATACAATGGTGTTAGCAGTGTTACCAGTTGAACCCCCTAAGGCTTCCATAAATAAAGGAACCAAGCAACAATCTCCAGTACTCTCCAGTACTACATCTGAGTAGAGGGACAAATATTTACCACAATCTCTCTCTCTCTGTAGCTACTTTAGCATAAGCATTATAATGATGTAGCATACTCCTTACCTGAGTTTGTAGCATCAATTTCCACTGTGACTGAAGCTCCCTGCTCCAGATTTTTTACTAGGTCATCCATTTGGCTCATGACATAAGACTCATTGGCTAAACACAGGATTAACCCCTGTTTGGAGCAGCTGTTTACAGGAGACCGCTTGCTGACATTAGGTACATCACATGTCTGCATCATATCTAAAAACTGACACTGCATAGAGCTAGTGACAGGTTTGGCTGGGAGCTTCAGAAAATGGGGGATGTCTCGTCTGAGTTTGATCAACCAAGCAGCCAGGGACTGATTTAACTCAGACTCATTCTGCAGTTCATTTTTCAGATGGTAAAATGCTTTTGGAAGGTTATACTGATCAATGTCTTCATCGGGATTGCTAGATTTATAACTACCTTTAGGGATGGTATTATTCAAAATGCTGATACCAAATTTGTTCAGGATTTTGTTTCCAGGGTAATGTGTAAGGACATTACAGTCTGGATTCCGAGAATACCAATACCATGCATGGCCAGCAATAAGAAGTCCTCCTCCCTCTGCAACAAACGATTGGATGGCCTTTGCTTCTCCATCACTGTAGGATGTGCAGCAGTAAACACCTAGATCAGGGACTAAGTTGGATACATTACATGGGATGTTTTCCTTCTTTAAAAGCTCAGCAAGTTTTTCCCAGTTTTTATGAACACCAATTTTTCTGTCCTGTCTATCATCTAGCCAAGACAGGACATTCAGGATTAATGTTTTCAGCTCTGGTTTAATGAGTAAACCTTCATGTGCGGCCACCACCACACGTCCTTTGCCATAATATGCAGCTGCCAGAAAACATTGTTTCTTGTCAGTTAATCCAACTGGAAATGACAAAGCTCCATGGAGGAGAAGGTCCGAAGGGACAATCGACTCACTGATGTCAAATTGAGGCACACCGTTCAGGAGATGTTTAAGGTCCATGGATGAGTTTAAACTGTGTGACATAAAAATACTTTGATATTGAACAAAGCATTGGCACTTTGCAGTTTACCAATAGGCGAACATGATAACTGAGATAAGGCACTAAAATGATGAAACAAACAAAATAAAAAAGCTACAGACAGGGGCATAACAAATTATGCACAGAAGTATGATTCACTTTTAATGCAATTTCTGTCCTCAACCTGGTCTATTTCTAACATAAGCTTTTGCCACTAGCAAGCTTTGCGTTGTGACTTGTCCTGAAACCGTTGCAGTCTGTCAAAGACTAGATCTGGGACACTGAACATTGCCTGGTTGGACTTTAGATAATCTCTGTTTTTGCTTAATTTCTTCTTCATTGCTGTTTCCAGTACATTATTTAGCTTGTTGCATTTACTCAGGACTGGCCTTTTAGGTGAAGCCTTATACAGGCATCAAATATATAGTCACCTTTCTATATATAACTTTGAATACTAAGTTTATGCCAACATTACATCGTATATAAGCTGGCTCTGACCAGAAGACCAGAAAAATATTATAAGAAGATTCTTTATAATGGTCTTTTAGTTTCTTGATTAAAGGATAAGAAATAGCATGTAAACAGAGGAAGGGAAGATACGTCATGATGTGAAGAGGGTATTCATTACAAATTGTGGCCATACTCACTCTGTATATATAGGACATGTTGGCATATTTTCACTCAAAATAAATGTTCCCCTTTCTCCATAGTCTTTAGTGAAGTACACTCCTGAAACAGATGCTATTTTGTTTCCTGGAAAATGCTGCAGGACATTTTCATCTGTGTGGCTGTTGGACCATTCACAAGCCTGAGCCCCGATCAGCAGGCCTCCACCCTGTCGCACAAATGAGATGATCTGCTGAGCCTGGCTGTCATCATATCCGCTAGTACAGAACACTCCCAGGCCCTCAGTCAGATCTGAACTGGTTTGGACTTTAAGGCCAGAGCTACTGAGTGTTTCAGATAGCTGGCCAAAGGAACTGTGTACCCCAATGGTGGCTTCTGAATTTGGACTCAGCCAAGATACTGCATTTTGAATAAATACCATAAACTCTTTCATGTTCAGATAATTTTCATGAGAGATTGCCACCAATTTTCCTTTTCCATAACGAGAGGCAGCGATGAGCACATCATTTTCAGGAGTCACTAATATAGGAAATGCAGCATTTCCCGTTAGCAGCAGCTTGCATGGTGTAGCATCCCCAGAGAAATCCAAACAACCAACACCACGGATCAGAAATTGGTAATCTTCATTAGGAGTAATTTTTTCTAAGGGTGGAAAAGCTTCATATAATAACCTGTCAGTCTAAATGCAATGCACTGAATTTAGAACTAACTTACTTGAACCAGAATCATGTGTATACAAGGCTTTAAAACATTTGGCCCACATTATGACTCATGTACATCCACAAGTGCAGTTGTGGTCCCTGCAGTTTCCCTGCCTAAAGAATCAGACACAGAAACCACTTGCATGCCAAGCACCAGAAATGACACCAGGCAAACTTACAGTATGTGCAGTGGCACCGATTAGTGGCGAAATGCACATGCAGTTGTGGTAATATTGGTGAACTGACCGCAATGACAGTGGTATTCTGGGGGGGGGGGAACGCTGCATTGTGGGGGGAAAATAGATAGAAATTGCACTTTACTTACTGCACTTGCAGACATACATGTGCCCTGTAAAAAAAAATTCTCTCCTATATATACTAAAATATACTACAAATCTAAATACAGCAGTTATACAGGTATATATACAGTACATTTTCTTATTATTTGGCCATCTCTGGTATTTCTGAAAGAATACAGCCTAATAAATAGTAGTTGACAGGGTTAACAGGCAGAAATACAATTAACACCATGAGAAATACCCACCTTAATGGCAAATAAAGAATTAACAAAAAGCAGTGTAAAGTGTAAAACTGTATCAATCAGTTAATACTGATTGCCCTAAGTTCTTCCTTACTGATCCATTCTTTCAACAAGTAATTCTACTCCCAAGATTAATGGCAACGCAGCACAAAACAATGGTAAAGATGCCAGTGCGTGCACTATGTCCTGTGTGAGATACTAAAAGCTTGTTCTGTACAAGGGAACTCACTAGATCTAAAGAGCTGCTTACTAGACTATCTTAACTCATCAAAATAGCCTATATCAGTAAGAAAGTAATTATACTAGCAAGCTCTGTGGACATAAATGTAAGTATTTCATTAACCATACTACTACTATAGCTTTTAAAAATGATTGTACCACATCTACTTACCCTTTACAGCAGTTGAGGTTGGTACTGCTCCATAAACCTTTACAGAGATTTTACCCAAGTTGCTCTTAGATTTCACATTGATGTGTAGGGGGCCACCCCATAAACAGGATATTGGCACCCTCTGATCAAGAACATATATTGTGTGCATGACGGGAACATGACTAAATTCTTCAGCATTCAAACTATCCGAATGGCATCCAATTTGCACCTTTCATAAACACCAAGCATGAGAATCATGTACATGAGCCAACAAATCAACTACAGTAGTAATAATAGCATTTATATAGTACTTTTCTTTCAATGCAAGCTCAAAGTAGAAAATAAATAAAACAGAGTTACAAGGGATATATTATTTAAAAGCAACGGTAAATAGGACTCTTGTTTTAAATAACTCCAATGAGAGTGCATCTCTAACATATATTCTTTTGGTATTGTGGGCAATGTAGCTTATAAAAAGTGTGTGAAATGGACCTGTGAACTGACTGTGTGCTAATCAACTGCCAGTTTTGGTTCCCTGTCCATTTACTGCTCAATGTCCTGCCTGCCTTCCATTATAACAAGGTCATTTCCCCCACATAACCATGATGTTCTAGGCGATTGTAAACCTATTGAAATGAGATATGTGGTGGTATTTCCAGGGTTCCCACTGCAGGTTGTGGCCATAGTTGAAGCAGATTTGTGGCAAGTGAATCAGATGTTAATGCTGGCTTTAATGTAATGGCATGGTGAAGTGATCACGTTTGATCTTTTGAATTGTGTCAACAGCACCATGGAATAAAGTTTGGGATCACCCTGTTTGCTGCCACAAAGGTATTGGCTTTATGTTTCATTATTGGATTCATTGCTGGCGTGTGGCTAGACCAGTGCTAATACCTTCATCCCCTTCCAAGACTTTATGGTAGAATTGACAACATAAATTAATGGAGATAAAATATGCACACTGCAATCATTAATGGGAAATTTAGCTAAAGCTCCTAAAACTGTATCAAAGCTTTCACAACACAAACACAGCTCTAGTAGTATCTTTTTTAGGAATTTGTAGCAATGACAAGTTTAATGCAACTGGACTTGCCAATTCATTTTGAAAAGAATTCAAGGAGCAATGTTTTTCTTTCTGAATTCGATAAACATCAAGCTCAAATGAAAGAAGGGGCAATTCTCTACAATACAGAATCTAACCCTACCCTACACAGTGATGTTAATGGTGAAATGGAAAAGATGTTCTGTTAGGATCTTCATTTTATGTTTATTTGCAGGTCAACAATATGTCCAAATATCTGCATAGTCCTCCGGCAGGAGAGGTTGCATGTCAGTAAACAAATAGCAAAGACAGTGATGTTGGGGCTAGTTCTGAAAGCTACCTGAAGACCTTGATGAACAGCTGAATCTGGAAACTCAAGAACTGCCATCTTTTTAGGATCTACGTAGAGACCAGTGCTTCTGTGGGTAGCTTTACCTAGGGCAGAAGACAATCATCACCTGTGGGCATGTGACATACAGGTACCTGTCAGAAAGTACAGTTTACATGGCCACCTTTTATGGCAGAAGCCTTTTTTGGTCAGGTTTATAATATAAATGAATGCATTTTAAGTGTATATTACTTTTCCTGTGCAGTGAAATGATAACACTATAATGTGAGTACATGATACTCATAAGAATTTGGTAATCTGTACTGATGGCTAAATTTTTTACAAAAATAGTGGAAAACATTGCTTGGCTTGACACATTTGAGAATTGACACTTTTCTAAAAAGGCGAACTAAAGCTTAGAAGCCAAGGGTCAGGTTCAAATAATCGATGCCTGAAAATGTGAGTGAAGTCTGACCTTTTTTACTGTATGATATTTGATTTTAACAATCAGTTTTTGGGAAAGAACTGCCACCTCTGTATGTGCAGTGGCCCAATTGGTGTCACTGAACTTTTACATGTTTTAATGAATTGTGCTATGGTTTAACCACTTATTACCTGGGTTTGTAGCATCAATCTGCAATGTGATTGAAGGTTCCTTCTCCACATAATTTTTTAGGTCCTGCTGCTGCCCCAGGACTTCAGCTTCATGTGTTAAGCACAGGATTAATGCCTGTTTGGCACTGCTAATTTCATGGGTTTGCTTGCTAGTCTTAGAAGTATCACAGTCTTCCAATAATTCTTTATACTGTAGCTGAATAGCAGTATTGAGCGGACAAACTGGAAGCTTCATGAAAGCGTTGATATCCAGTGTGAGTTTAAAGAGCCAGGCGCCTAATTGAACTTTTGGCTCATCTTGAATTTTCAGCTGTGAAATGGTTTGGAGGAAGTGATACTGGTTAGCAGCGTCTCCAGAATAAGTTGCCTTATAATTGCCTTGAGGGATGGTTCTCTCCAGGACACTAATGCCAAACTTATTCAGTACTTTGTTTCCTGGGTAGTCAATGAGGACACTTTTGTCCACATTTTGATAGGACCAATTCCAAGCATGGTCAGCAAAGAAGAGACCACCCCCTTCTGCAACAAACTGATGGATACCATTTACTTCATTGTCGCTAATGGACTGACAGCAGTAAACACTCATCTCAGAGGTGAAGTCAGATACCTGGCAGGAGATGTTTTCATTCTGCAAAAACGCAGCAAAGTTTCCCAGGTCTCTGTGAACACCAATTTTTCTTTTCTGGCCTTGGTCCAGCCATGATAGTGCATTTAGAATGAAAGTTTTTAGTTCTGGCTTGGTGAGCAAACTCTCATGTGCTGCCACAACTACACGACCTTTGCCATAATAGGCACCAGCTAGAAAACACTGTTTGTTGTCAGTTTGCCCAATTGGAAATGTTAATGTCCCATGAAGGAGTAGATCTGAAGGGACGGGCTGCCCACCAATGTCAAAATTCGATACACCATCCAACAGATACTTGAGATCCACTGAGAAGTCAAAACTGAGTAAGAGAGAACACAACATTTTTAACAAACCATTTACTTTATATAAATAGTACTATATAGTACTCTTGAGCTCTGAATGTGTGCAAGAGCTGACACTGCCATAAAGATATCAAAAATAAGAACAATGCCAGTGTGTAATCAAATACTTACTAATACATTGTAAAACCATTTAATCGTGAACACAAGTGTCCTTTTTGACATTAGTTTATAGAGAAGATTAAAATGTACAGTAGGTCACAGAATCATGGGATCTTAAGTTCTGGAGAACTGAATGTGACAATATTTTGTTCACAATATTGATTGCAAAGTCACAAAGTTACATGTGCCCATACAGGTTCTGTTAAGCCCAGGGTTAATTTAGTAGTTTGTGTCCATAGCCACAACAGATATGTGCAATGTGAATAAGACACTAATTAAATTATTGACACTATACACAGTTGTGTGAGGCACAAGTTGCTGCAAATTAGCATGCATCATAAATGATACTGGAATTTTGTGGAAAAAGCTGAATTGTGTGTAACAAAAAAATAGTTTTTGTGAATGGCCCTATTCTATACATACTATAGACTTATGACCGTAAAGGATTCAAAGAAATTGTAAATCCTCAAAAAAACCCTCAATAGATATGAGCAGTTTTTAAACTTCTTATACAATGAATTTGAAACAACAGCACCATGTTCTGATCATTTAGACTGACTGGTACAGCAGGCTGCATAGAACTCACCACAGAAATTTCAGATGATTCCTCTTTGCTCACTTCAGTTTCTAAGAGGCAACATCTCAAAATGTTCCTCTTCAGCCAACTGGAGCCAGCTGATCCCAACAAGCGGCACTATTGTTTCAAAATGTATTATGTTTGATTATATTATGTTCTTAAACTCACTGTGTGTATATAGAACTCCATGGCATATTTTCAGTCAAAGGGAATTTTCCTTTCTCTCCAGTGCCGCCGATGAAGTACACCCCAGAAACAGATGTTATTTTGTTTCCTGGAAAATTGCTTAGAACATTTTCCTGTTTGTGAGTTTGAGACCAGTGCCAAGCCTGAGCTCCAATCAGCAGGCCTCCCCCATCTCGCACAAATGAAATGATCTGCTCAGCTTGGCTGTCATCATAACCATTGGTACAGAACACTCCCAGGCCTTCAATCAAGCTAGTAGTTTTTTTATTTTTGCGACCAGCAGCAGTGATAGCCTCAGCAAATAGATGTAATTTGTTGTGTATCCCAATGATAGAATCAGGGGTTGGGCTAAGCCAGGCTATTACATTTTGCAAAAAGTCCTTAAACTCCTTCATGTTCAGGTAACCCTCATGAGCCATGACCACCATCCTTCCCTTTCCATATCGAGCAGCAGCAATAAGCACATCCTTTCTAGGAGTGACCACCACAGGGAATGCAGTGTCTCCTGTTATCAGCAATTTACAGGGAGCAGGGTTTCCAGTGAAATCCAGGAAACCAACACCATGGACTAGGCAACGGTAATCTTCACCAAATGTCATATTTCCTAAATGGAAACATAGTCATGAGATAAACAGCTGGAAAAGATTAAAAGTAACAAGTGGCATCACTGGGGTTGTGTGAGAAATCCATAAACTCTACTTAGTGCATTTGATACATAGATTATATTTTACTTGAAAGCTCTAGCCTCATCACAAAGGTCTAGTGCAGGAAGTGTGGGTATAGATATGGGACCTGTTATACAGAATGCTCGGGACCTGGGGTTTTCCGAATAACAGATCTTTCCAAAATTTGGATCTCCATACCTTAAGTCTACTAGAAAATTATTTAAATATTAAATAAACCCAATAGGCTGGTTTTGCCTCCAGTAATGATTCATAGGATTCATTATACCTAAGTTTGGATCAGGTACAAGGTAATGTATTATTAAAGAAAAGAAAAAAGGAAATCATTTTAAACAGCTTGATTGTTTGGATTACATTGAGTCTATGGGGTAGATTCATCAAAGAGTGAAGTTCCGCCACTAGAGGGAAATTCCACAGCTCTCAATTTATTTCTATGGGATTTTGCAAGGTGTATTCATCAATGGGTGAAGTGAAAGTTCATATGCAAATTAGGGTTCGGATTCGGTTCGGTATTCGGCCGAATCTTTCAGGATTCGGTGCATCCCTAATGTTAAGCAACTTTCCAAAAGGCATTTGTTATTTGTAAATGTATTTGCTACTGAAAATAGCATCTGTCTCTTTACTTTCTCTGCATCCTTGGTTCTGACTCCCTAAACAATGTTCCAAGCCGGCAGGTAATCGCAAAAGAGGCAGTCACACACATGAGATCTCCTTGTAGAAGATAAACACAGGCAAAAATAGCTTTCCATTCACTGCTGTATTTATAAGTGATAAAAGGTATGCTCTGTCAGACGTACCCCGATTCCAATGCTATAGCTTGGAAAGGTGTTTTGAGCATTTAGTCACCTGCCCTAGAGCCAACTCCCTGCAGGTGACATAAGCCATGTGTCATTAACTTAAAAAAACTTGGAGGTTATCAGACTTTTGTTATATTGTTTTAACAGTCAGGCCCAAAAACAGAAAGGACCAAACACTGTGTTCAACTGCAGTTACATTTACACATGCTAAAATGTAAACTGGAAAGTTGCTCACATTCTGTTTCACTGTGCAAAGAAATAGTTTTCTTTAGTAGACCCTTGAAATATTCAAGGCTCTGCTGCAACTCCTATTTCAGGATCAGGAGCATAACTATAGAGGAAACAGACCCTGTAGCTGTGTGTGTGTGTGTGTGGGGGGGAGCAAGGTTGTAAATGGCCCAGTAAAGCCCTAGTTAAGAAACAATTTGGAGCCATAAATTTAATTTGCTGTGGGGCCCAGTAACATCTAGTTTCATCCTGGATACTACATGGCTATTGGTCTAATGGAAGAGTCAAAGAACTGTACAGTTATGGGACCAGTTATCCGGAAACCCGTTATCCAGAAAGTTCCGAATTATGGAAAGGCCGTCTCCCATAGACTCCATTATAATGATATAATCCAAAATTTTTAAAATTATTTCCTTTTTCTTTGTAATAATAAAACAGTAGCTTGTACTTGATCCCAACTAAAATATAATTAATCCTTATTGGAAGTACAACCATCTTATTGAGTTTATGTAATGTTTACATGATTTTCTAGTAGTCTTAAGGTGTGGAGATCCAAATTACAGAAAGACCTGTTAGCTGGAAAGCCCCAGGTCCCGATGATTCTGGATAGTAGGTCCCATACCTGTACTGAAATTCAGCCAGTACAGTTTTTTTTAGATATAAGGGTTATGTAATAAAATGCAATTGCAGGTAAAGTTGTTGTACCGTGTTAGCCAGTAAAAATGTTATTGGTCAACCCTTTTGAAATAAAAAATAACAAAATGGTATAAAGGTATCACCTTTATACCATTTTGTTATTTTTTATTTCAAAATGGTTGACCAGTAATAAAATGCACTAAGTTTGCCCAGGAGCAGTAACCCATAGCAACCAACAGTAGGTAGCATTTACTGGTCACCTTTTTAAAAGCAACCATGTTATTGGTTGCTATGGGTTACTGCTGCTGGGCAAACTTTTTGCCATTTATTATTTACAGTAAGGGGGGTAACTACTACCCCTGTCTGGCTTTACTTTTGTTAGGGTAGGGTCATTTAGAAATGCAAGTGCAAACTGCAAAAATGGACAAAGAAATTGACCATCCATTGAAACAATTCATGAAATGAACTTAAGCCCATAGAAGCTCCTTGGTGTTACAAGTACCTGTGGGGAGCACATCAGCACCCACCCAGCTTGCTCTGATGAACAGTGCACAAATGTGCCAATTAACACAGTGTAGCCCTTGCAGTGGCTTTCACTAGGGGGGTGCAGAAATAAGCATTACAGGTATAGGATCGGTTGTCCAGAAAGCTCCGAATTATGGAAATACCATCTCCCATAGACTCCATTTTATCCAAATAATTAAAACTTTTAAAAAAGATTTCCTTTTCCTCTAATAATAAAAGTGGCTTATACTTAATCCCAACTAAGATATAATTCATCCTTATTGAAAGGAACACCAGCCTATTGGGTTTATATAATGTTTACATGATTTTCTAGCAGACTAACATATGAATATCCAAATTACAAAAAGATCCATTATCCCAGGCCCTGAGCATTCTGGATGACAGGTTCCATACGTGTACTGACTTCTGGGATTTGGAAGCAACTCAGACGTTGCATTTAATCAGCAAAATTGTATCTCTAGTAGTTACAGGCAAAAGTGGCTAATGATAACAAACAGGCGCTTAAGTGCTGATCCTAATCCCTCCTACAATTGTTTTGTTGCTGGCTGTTTTGCTTTGCACATTGTCTTGTAAAATGGTACAGTTTGATATTTGGGAGAACAAAACAGATGTAAAATATGTGCACATGGTTTGCAAAACATAAAAAATAAAGGAATTGGAACTAATTACCTTGGTTGTGTCCGGGAAAGCAGGCACCCAGACCTTAGAAAACAACTAGCTTAATTCACATGCAAGAGTACATTAACATTCTACATGAATTAATAGTGTCAAGGTTTTCTAAAAATCTAAACTTCACAATTGTGATGTAGATCTATACCTGATGGGTTGGTAGCACTGGAAAGAAGTCAGTTGTTGGCAATGCAGAAGCCGATAGTGGTGGTGTCCAGACAGCTCTTTATTAGCTCCAGTGACTTCTCTTTTCTCCTTTCAAGTTTGCAGCTATGCTGTTCCCTCTCTAGGACCAAAGTGACTTGTTATACTGCTGTGAGACGGCTTCCTTTTTATGATTAGTTTGCTTAGTGGGTGGTGGTGTGTGGGATCAACAAATCTTGCTTCAATAGGGACATCCTTTTTGATACGCCTGTGTAATTATGTTCTCAAATGAGTCACCTAAGTAAAGCTTTCTATGTGGTGATGTTTCTTTGTGCCACATCTGATGAGACTGGAAGCTTGCCCCAGGTATCAGCTGTGTTCCTCAGGGTTGATTTCTAGCCTTCCCATTTGCCTTTAAAAAAATCCCCCCCCCCGCTACCCAGTGTTAGACCCCTTGGCCCTGGCCTCCCATCAATTTATGCAATTAGCCAAAGGTTTTTGTTTTATCATTTGACAAAAAAAAAAAAAAATAAGATGTGTGGGGAAGGCTACAGGAAAATAAAGTTACCAGGGCTCTTTATCAATAATTGTGCTGGATGTGATGTTGCAAATCACCATGTGGCCTGTTTATTTAGTTACATTGGGCTTAAAAAAAGACCAAGTCCACCGAGTGCAGCCCCTCCAAATGAAAACCCAGCATGCATACATACACCTCCTTACTTTCACATAAATTATATATACCTAAATCTATACTAATTATTATCACAATAGCCTTTGATATTATGCCTGTCCAAGAAATCATCCAAGCATTAACAAAATCAGCCATCAGCACATAACCCGGCAGTACATTCCACAACCACACTGTGAAAAACCAACTACGTTGTCTCAAATGAAAGTACTTTTCCTCTAGTCTGAAGGGGTGATCCTCTTTATGGGTAAAAAGGTCCCCTGATATTTGTCTATAATGTCCTCTAATGTACAGTATTTGTAAAGTGTAATTATGTCCCCTCGCAAGCACCTTTTTTCCCCAGAGAAAACAAACCCAACATTGACAGTTTAACCTCATAATTTAAAGGAAAACTATACCCCCAAAATTATTTAACAACAGATGGTTAATATCAAATTAAGTGGCATATTAAAGAATCTTACCAAACAAGAATATATATTTAAGTAAATATTGCCCTTTTACATCTCTTGCCTTGAACCACCATTTCGTGATGGTCTGTGTGTTGCCTCAGAGATCACCTGACCAGAAATATTTCAACTCTAACTGTAACAGGAAGAAGTGTGGAAGCAAAAGACACAACTAGGTCTGTTAATTGGCTCGTGCGACCTAACTTTATAGTTTGTTTGGTATGTTTGTGTGCACCGTTGAATCCTACTATCCCAGGAGGCTGTCCTTGTTTTTTAAAATGGCAATTTTCTATTTAGGATTACCCAATTGCACATGCTACTAAAAGAGTATATTTTTATGAAAATGGTTTATTTACATGAAGCAAGGTTTTACATATGAGCTGTGTTATGCAATATCTTTTTATAGAGACCTACATTGTTTGAGGAGTATAGTTTTCCTTTGAGTCTTTCTAACCAGCTTAGTTGCATGTCTCTGAACTCTCTCCAGCTCATTTACATCCTGCATAAGGACTGGAGTCCATAACTGCACTGCATACTCCAGATGAGGCCTTACCAGGGACCTATAGAGGCATAATTATGTTTTCATCCCTTGAGTTTATGCCATTTTTTATTCAAGATAGAACCATAATTGCTTTAGTAGCTACAGAATGACACTGCCCAGAATTAGACAACTTGTTATCTATAAAAACCCCAAGATCCTTCTCATTTAAGGAAACTCCTAATACCCTGCCATTTATTGTATAATTTGCATTTATATTATTTTTGCCATAACCTTGCATTAATCAACATTGAACCTCATTTTACAGTTTGCTGCCCAGTTTCCCAACTTAGACAAATCACTCTGCAGAGTGTCAGCATCCTGCATGGAACCTGTAGTTCTGTATCATCTGCAAAAAAAGAAACCATACTTTCAATGCCCACCTCCAAGTCATTAATAAACAAGTTCACTAACAACACTGGTCCAATTAGAAAATGTTCCATTTATCACCACTCTTTTTAGCAGGGCTGGGCCAAGGGATAGGCAGAGTAGGCTTGTGCCTAGGGTGCAAAGCGGGGGGGGCAGGCACGTACCTTCTCTGCCTCTATCCTATATAATAAAGTTCAAGTGTCTCTGCGTCCAGTCCCTGTGTCCGTGAAATTGCACTACTGCGCATGTGCCCCACGGACAGCCAGCGTGACGTCAAATCGTAATCGCAAATTCACGAACACCGACTGGTGAAATTACGCTGGCGAAGTAGATAGAATACAATAGATAGGAGGTTGAAAATTTTTTTTTAACATTTTTCTGTCCCAAAAAACGCTGTGGCGTTTTACCATTGTGGGTGATAGTCTGAAAAAGAAGTGTATGTTCAATAGATACACTTCTTTTTCAGACTATCACCCACAATGGTAAAACACGCCACAGCGTTTTTTGGGACTTAGAAAAATTGTCAATTTTTTTTTCAACCTCCTATGTTCAATAGATAGGAGGTTGAAAAAAAAATTGAAAATTGTGGGTGATAGCCTGAAAAAGAAGTGTATGTTACAGCCACTACACATGCCCAGGACACCTTTAATAAAAAAAAATAAAGTTGTCCTATTGCCCTACATGTGCCCCCTATATAGTAGTGTTGCCATATGTCAGGAAATGTAGGGGGAAGGAGGGTAACACCCCCCAAAATAAAAACAATGTTTTTCAGACTATCACCGACAATGGTAAAACACGCCACAGCATTTTTTGGGACTTTCAACCTCCTATCTATTGTATTGCTCTAGCGTAAGTGCTAGACGCTT
This sequence comes from Xenopus borealis, assembly GCA_024363595.1. Taxonomy (NCBI): domain Eukaryota; kingdom Metazoa; phylum Chordata; class Amphibia; order Anura; family Pipidae; genus Xenopus; species Xenopus borealis. The sequence continues at coordinate 81,719,770 of CM044435.1, read as the reverse complement.
CGCGCTGGCTGTCCGTGGGGCACATGCGCAGTAGTGCAATCCCACGGACACAGGGACACTTGAACTTTATTATATAGAATTTGCGCCTTATGCAAATTAGGCTTCGCTAGTGAAATTGTGCTATGCCTAGCGAAGTAACACTAGCGTAAATACGTTACCGTTCGCCGACCAGAGCGTAAATTCGCACTTTAGGGAATTTGCGTAGTGCAGGAGAAAATTCGCCTGGTGAAGTGCGGCGAACGCTCGTGAAGCCTGCGCTAGGGATTTTTCGGATCTTAGTGAATGTCCCACTTGGAGCACAGAGACTTCCTTTAGTGGTTTATAATCTGCTGCCTTCAATCTATGGAAAGACCGGCACTACATAACGGTGTGCCGCTCCTCTGCTCACCACTACACCACCAGCTGTACACATGCCCAAGCGCCATGTGACAATGACCCGGGGAGTCCGCGGCGCAGTCAGTAAAGGTAAATGGGGGGTTGGGGTAGAGAGAGACTTCCACCAGCTCCTCACAGAGCGTCTTGCCTCTTTATTTATTGCCTAAAAGCCCCGCCCTCACGGGAGAGCCGCAGCCAATCCCAGTGCGCTGCCCCACCCCTCTTTGTTGTGCTGCCCAATGGCAGAAGGATAGAGCGTTGCTGGCCGGCGGGTGACAGAGGAGCAGCTACTGTCTGGCCTCCCATAGCTGTGAAAGTACCTCCCGCTCTCTGACTCATTGAACTCCGCCTACAGGACGCCAAGGAAAAAATATGATTGGCGGAAAATGGGCATGCGCACGTGAAGCGCGAATGATCAAGAGGCGGGGGCAGTGCCAGCTGTTCCTATCTTTAATTTCGCATTGTTATAAGCGAGACCCGCTCACTCAGCGCATGTCCCCGACGTTGCAACAGGGATGCGGCAACAGGCGGCTCTTTTTCTAAAAGTAACATTAAGGCAGAGTCGCCTCTGAAATTCTGTAGGACAAACATTTTTTTGTGGAAAGAAAACACTAGTGTGATCTATACCATAAACAAACATTGCCCAAACTCTTTAGGAAGCAGTAGTATTTTTAAAACTACTGAGAAGCACTCTAGGTGTCCACCATGGTCTACTTTTTTTTGGACTGGAACAAGTCTGTTTTTATAAATGTTTGACTACATATGTTCTAGCGCCCGTTAATTTAACGGGGCTTAATGTCTAGTAATTATATAATTACTATGTTCCAGGCCAACATTCCTTAATTTAACCAGTAACTTTCTGTGTGGCACTGTATCAAATGCTTTAGCAAAGTCTAAGTAAATCACATCCACTGCCATCCCAGAATCCCTGCTTACCTTCTCATAAAAAGAAATTAAGTTAGTCTGGCAAGATCTATTATGCATAAAACCATGCTGGCACAAACTCATACTATTGTTATTTACTATGTATTGTTGTTTGCTATGAAGTATCTTATCCTTTATTAATCCTTTGAAAAGCTTTCCTACCATGGATGTCAGACTAATTGGCCTATAGTTTTGAGGCTGAGAACAGGATCCCTTTTTGAATAGCGGCACCACATTAGCAATTCGCCAGTCTCTCAGCACCATGCCAGACCTCAATGAATCCTGAAAAATTAAGTAAAGAGGCTTGGCAATCACAGAGCTAAGCTCACAAGTACCCTAGGATGAATACCATCTGGTCCCGGACCTTTGTTTATCTTAACATGTTCTAGTCTCTCTTGAATTTCTTCATGTGTGAACCAAACATCAGTTGTATTACTAAAATTGGTACTATTAATAAGCAAACTTTCATTAGCTGGTTCCTCATTTGTGTAGACAAACGAAAAATAGGGGTTCAGAATCTTGAGCTTTTTTTTGTTATCATCAACCAGCTGCCCCCCTCCTTTGATATTAAAGATCCCACCCCTTCTTGCTTAGTTTTTTTTACGATTAACATATTTTAAACATTTTTTTGGATTCTTTTACTGCAATATCCTTTTCCATATCGATTTTATCTTGCCTGATAGCTTTTTTGCATGATTTATTTGCATGTTGATACATGTAAATGTCACTATGATGGCTGCAATAACTTTATATTATTAAATACCACATTATTGTTAAGATTAGTGGAAGACTCTGCAAACAAGCATCCAAAAAGTAGAAATTGTTTTTAAATAAAAATGTTTAAATAAATAGCCTTTATCTGTATCTGAGGCTTAACTGTGGAATCTCTTTTCCTTTTCCCATGTCCAACTCAGGGGGTCCTTCCCTACATACTGGCTTATATAATACATTATTATTAACTTGCCTAACCCCTCTGCATCAAATTCAAAAATTTTCACGCCAATGATATAGCCCAATTAAGCCCATGAAGCTTGCATGATACTGCTTAAAGGACAAGGAAAGTCTAAAATAGAATAAACAAATGATTTATGCTTTCAAAGTTGGCCACAGGGGGCTGTCATCTTAACTCGGTTAAAATTTTTGCAAGACCAAGACTGTGCACATGCTCAGTGTGGTCTGGGCTTCTTAGGGATCATCATAAATGATCAAAACAGGGAAAAAAACAAAGCTGCTTGAGTTCTGCACAGCTGGTAAGTAAGGCAGGCTCCCCCTGCTGTTCATAAGTATGATTATTTAACTGCCCAGTAGTTAGGGACCGTCTGACAATTCCTATTCACAGCAGTAAATGAAGGGAGAATTTCACTGCATACAGTCAGGTTTCTTATAAAAACGGTACACATTTTTTAATTAAAGTATATTGGGGTTAGGTTTCTTTTTCATTAAAGAAAGTAAAAATGGGATTTTATTTTTTTGCCTTTACATGCCCTTTAAAGCCCTGCTTCAAACAAATTCTAATGATGTTTACTTAACGCAGTTCTCCAGGCAGCAATTTAAATAGGTGACAATTTGTATCTTTGTTTGCCAGCAATTCTGGCACTAAACCTTAATAAAACTTGTAAAAGATTAAATTATGTAGTGTGGATGAGATATATATATGTACACTACAAAATTCACAATGACAGAAGAATTTGCACAAACCTGCTGTGCCATATTTTTTGGCCTTTGACAAAATTCATTACTGTTGTCAGTGACCAGTAGGAAGGAGCAAGGATTCAGTTTTAACAAAAGCAAAATAAGTCTGTAGCAAGGACCCATATGGCATACACATAATACACGGTTTTCCTTAAAGGCAAAATATGCCCCGTTTTTGACATGAGCTCAGTCGAGTTATGTATAGAAGGTGCATAAACACTGACACTATTGAACTTTTGTTTTGCATAGACATACCCAATTCCACAGGTTGAATGGGAACTGTAATAGTCTCTGATTCGTAGGAATGATTTCCCACTTACGCTTACAATTAGATCAGATCCTTACCCTGCTTTATCACACCTGATACAGGGACTTATATAAAACAGGACTAAATAGAAAACATTCAAAGAAACCTACTGCTCCGTCTCAGTAACAGAAAACTGCTTGTACAAGCCTAATAAAAACATGTTAAAGGATCATTTCTTGCCCTTCCACTTACATAGCAAAGTCCATAAACAGCAAGCTCAAAAACGAGCATAACATTCATATCTATCAAAAAAAGGCTTCACATTTATGTAGTCCAATAGCACAACGCCTGAGATTTCATTGGATTTGATGTGCTCCCGTAACAATCACATTATTGTACAATGGAAAGACAAGTAAATGAAACTAAAGCTTGCAAGAACAGAGTTCCACAACAAACACTTTTAAGTATACAAGATACTACTGGATACAAGTTGTGTTGCCACCTGGCCAGTATTTTACTGGCCTGTCCGGTAAAACTGGTCAATCCCAATGTTATTAATATTAATAGGGAAAAAAGATAAATATATAGGATGGCCGATATTTTTTTCCAAGAAAAGGTGGCAACCCTAGATACAAGATACTACTGGATGGAAGTAGTTTGAAAAACAAATGTTTTAGCCCATGGAAGGGCAAGCAGCTATATTAAAATAAGATAAGGAAACTCACCCCAGAAAGAACGAGGGGAAAACACGAGCCCATGATTATACACGTCCACAAACCAGAGAGAATAAAGGAGAAAGTGAAAACAGAACAAAGTGTGTAAGATTATAGTGACACCTACAGGAAAGACAAGAGAAGCAACTGCCAAATATAAAACTACAATGTGGCAAAAAGCCGCCTCTGGTAACTTTAAAGAGATTCTGACACCTGAAGCCAAACTCTTTTTTACCTCTATTATAATAACTGGCTTTGAAAGCTACTTCTAACTTTGCCATAAGGTATTTGTATGATACTTTTACATTACCTGTCTGATCCCCCATGTTCCTGTATGAAGGGGCTGCCATATTTGTGCAGCAGGCATCTGTTATCATTAGAAACTGTAACTAACAGACTGGGATGGGACTGTTAGGTTAGCAAGTAAGAGTGTCAGGGTGTCGGAGAGTCAGGCTTAGAAGTTTCAGCTAACAGTTATATACAAAAACAAACCTCTCAGCAAAAAATGATCAACATGACCTATAGGTAACAATTAATGTACATTCATATGTTAAATTTCATTTTTTAGTGTCAGTATCACTTTAAGAGCCGAATTTCCGTTTTTTTAAAACTACTGCACTAATGATGCGGCCCCTCCTCCACCCGCTCCAACGCTATAAGTTCAAAGCGCGGAGCGGGAGCGGCATCGGGGCTGCTGCCTCAGGCCTCAAACACCCCTGGGAGTGAGCAGCAGTGTTCTTGTGTGGTCATAAATAGTGGGAGAATGGCTGTAGTTGGCTCTAGATCAAGCTGCTGTCAATTAGAAAGCATTTCTGCCCTATACACCAAATTCGCACATGCATTATTATCACATTTAAAAAAAAAAAAAAAAAAATATTCTGCAGTACCATACAATAAATGGTTATATACACTGAATATTCAGATTAACATACAGCAGGGAAACCTCAGTAATATATTTCTAACGGGGCCATTGACATGAAATTTACACGAGATGCCCGTTAACCCTAGTAATGCACACAGTGAAAATCAAAACAAATATACAAGTAAGAAATAGATTTACTGAGAACGTTTTGACGTGTTATATACTCAAGATTTCAGGTTCAGTAGATTTATTGGTAAACCTTATATAATCCTTAGAGAAGCAGGCATCTTCATTTAATTATAGCCCACAACATAAAAGTTTAATTGATCAGAAGTAATAGGGCACTGAAAAATAAGGTGGAGAAATGAGTAATGCTGGCATAGGCAGACAATGGTACCTGAATGGCTGCCCACATGCAAACGTTATTTGGTTATGAATAAAAAAAAAGAAAAGTTGATTAAATTGCTGCCATAAGGTCACAAGGGGAGGCACATGTATCAAGGGTTGACTTTAAGAGTTTTTTTTTTTTTACTAATAGAAGTTTAAAACTGAATTGAAATCAACCCAAAAACTCAAGTTGAATTTGATTTGAATTAAAAAAAAAAAAAAAACTCTAATTGTCAGAAAGGCTGCAAGCATCACCAAACTGATCCCTGGACCTCTCCCATTGACTTACAGTAATTTTGCAGGTTTTTAAAGATAAAAAGATTAAAGTTCTTAAAGGACCAGAGTATGATAAATCTCAAAATTTTGAATTGAAATAAAAACTTTGCATAATTCAATTGGAATGTGAGCGTTTTGAAAAAGAAAAAATTCAAACATTTGAACTCGCTTCGACCCTTAATAAATCTACTATACAGTTCTATAAATTAAGACACTAATAGGGGAATGTAATATAAGTTGGTAACGCAAAAACTATTCGCAATGCGAAAAGTTAATCCTTCGTGCGAACAAGTTTTGCTTTGCTTTGAATGTAATATACCTTTATACTGTTTAGTGACCACTTCCGCCAGTGGAAGGCCATTTGCAAATCTTATAATTTGCACTAATGCACCATCAATGTAATCTTACTGAAAAAGCACTTCTTAAGAGTGCGCAATAATGATTTGCAATGCAATAACTGTTTAAGGAACAATATTATATTGCAAGATGTGGATTTTTAATCTTATCGGTGCGCAATGATTTGCTCTTTGCGACTTTAATTACATTCTCCCCTAGGGCTGCTAGAGTGGTGAAATCTTCACCTGTTAGTGTTAACTTTCCTCTGGACAAGAGGAAAAACTAGTATGTTAAGGACGGATTATGCATCAGACAGCAGTGTTCAGCTTGTACTGTATACAAGACTAAAATGGCCAGTGGAACCTTGGGAGTTATGAAATGCCAGTACCAGCAACTGGAACCCCTTATAGGAGGATTTCATAGTAACACCCTTTTATGAATGGCTGTGACACGTGGAGACTTCAGAAATCGGAGGTTCAGACCCCTGAAAAAACATCTCAGGGATCAGCATGACTTCTTTATGCAGAGGTACTTTATCTAAATTCAGTATTACAGTAAGATACCTGCATACCCCCAATATATGATTTGACAGCACAAGATGTATACAATGCTCTTAAAATTTTTTATTGTGTTTTCTTTAAGTAGATATTGCAAAGCTAATCAGAGTTTTGTCAGAAAGCACAGATCTAAAGGCTATAGGTATAAAAGGATTTCTCATCACCAACCATTAGGATAACAGTTTAGGGGCTTCCTCTGTTGAGAAATGTACCAGAACAACTCATATTATGAGACAAAGACCCCAGTCCAAGATTAGCTTATTTTTGCTGGCCTATAGCTAGCAATAGATGTAGGGTTGCTGACTTAAGACTACATTGCACAACGGTATGACTTCATGGGATCCTTCTCCCATACAGGTAATGAAGACAATTTGCTGCGAGTTGCTTCTTCAATGGGCCAGCCCCAGGCCTCAAAGAATGGAACAAGATTGGCTTGCACAGTTTCGGAGAACTTCTCCACCCACAGGTTCATCTTGGATTTGTTTTCATTACTGATGCCAGACATGCTCTGGTACTCTTTGAATAGCCGCTTGAATGGTTCCCAACCAAAGCCTTCTTGCAACTAAAAAACAAACAAAAAACCCACCAAGGGTTATTTTAAACAACTAATATACAGTATCCTTAGTTCAATGGCCCCTTACAACAAAGTTGATGCTAGACAATATGGTTAGTTTACAATTTTCTTAAAATTAGACCAAAAGTAGACTTGCGGTCAGAAACTACTAACCACATATATAAAATACATACACTCGTGTCATACCACCAAAGCGTGCTTATATATTTTCCCAGTTTTGTGATGAGGCCCCCCCATCAATACAAAATTGATTTGATGCAGGGGGATAAGGAATTTATTGCAGTAAGTCCAGGACTTGACGCTTGTGAGGACAGTTAAAACTAAATATTGTTCAGTGTAGTATGCAGGTACAGGCCCTTAGGCTACCAGGTCCTAGCACCCGCCCAGTTTCATGCACCACCCCTGCAAGCACATGTGCCGGTTCACAGTGACTCCCCTGTGCTCTAGGATGCAGCTGGGCTGCATGCCACCCCTGAAATTTTGCCTAGGCCTGTGTCTGTGGCCTTGCCACAAATCTGGGCCTGTATGTATTACCTGTAGATAAGTCTCCAGTGCAGTCCATACATTCCAGTTTTCTAACTTGGGTCCAGTTTTCAAATATGTGGCAATACAGGCAGCCCGGCTTTCTGGTTCAAGAGCTGAGTTAGCTTTATCCCGTGACACTCCTACAACCGTTTCATGCACAAATACAGACCATAGGTTACAAGTGGCTTCTGTAGTGTGAGGGGGGAACTCCCAAACTTTTTGCTGTTGATTGTGCCCAAGCTCATGGATTGGCCCCCAGAGACCGTCTTTCTGCATACATTTAAGGTCAGTCAAATATTTCACAGACGCCAAGTGGACCATAACCGGGTATCCAGCATGCATCCAACCTGCAACGTAAATGCTTCATCTTATAAACTGTAGCAGGCTTAGAAAATAAAGGGAAATTGAGTTTAGAAACAGCAAATGTTAAAGTAAAGAGTAATTTAAGGAAAAGGGGTGCAAAAAATTGAATGCTGTGCAGCAACACACACACTTTCAATTCTGCCTAAACCCAGGTCATCAATAAACTATACTGAAGATTACCTGTAACTAAATATGTATCTGTAACCCTTACCAGCAGAAATCTGTACATCTGCTACAATTCTTTCTGGCCGAGGAAATTTTGCAGGTATGGCAGCAAGCTCAGCAATAGCTACCATCATTTTGTCCCAAAAACAGAGCAGCTCTTCTGGATCGTTTAGTGAGCGGATACTATCTGAAGGTACAGTCAGGATGATGTTCTCTGTAATCAATTCAGCCCAAGGAGGAGGCAAGTCACGAAGTGATTGCAACCAGGAATCTATACTGGTTTTACCTGGAGAATGACCAAACAGAATCAGTACAAAAGGAGTCATACTACCCAGAAACAGAGGCCCTACCTCTCCTATGATTAATAATTACAGCAAATCTTCTGCACTCAACCCATTATAAATATATTAAGGACATTGTATATTAAGCTACTAAAAATGCCCCCCCACCCCAAAAAAACAAAAAAAGGAATGGTTTGTCCATATATTGCAATATATTTAAGCTGGCCAACTATATCAAACTCATCTCTTATCTGGCCAGTCCTACTCTCACATCCCATTCATTAATTCAGCTGTTTCAGTATGCATTTTAAAACAGAAACCAAGACTGAATTGCAAGACATTCTGTACTTGAAGAATCTTCAGTCAGGTAGTTCAGATGCCCAGTTATGATCAAAAGCTACCCATGGCTGTGTGTTAAAATGCAGTGGGTGAAATTCAACCCATGATTTATTTACATCAACATTCAACAGTTCCTTCAGCATGAGAGGGAGGGAAAATGGTTAATGACCTTTTATATAGATTGGGGCTGGCTCTGCTCCATACACCTGGACTGGGATTGTACCCAAGTTACTTTTCTCCTTCACAATGATGTAAAGGAGTCCTCCCCAGAAACAAGATACTGAAATAGTTTCACTATGAACAGAAATTTTCCGCACAACAATTGGTGCATGATAAAACTTATCTTTAGAGCTCAAATCATCTGAATGACAGCCAACCTGGACCTATTAAAAAAAAAAGATTTCAGTAAAAAAAGCAAGCATTGAGAACTGTGGCATTTTGGAACTTTAAAAGTCTATAGATTCGCCAGCGTGACGTCATTTCGTAACTTCGCAAATTCACCAACACTGACTCTGTCGAATTTTCGTTAGTGGAGTAGATAAGAATAGCGCAACTTCGCACCCCAACGCCAGGCGAAGTTGTGCACTGACGAAGGATCGTAATTACGCTAATTCACCAAGATGAAAATTTTTGTGAACGTTACCTCTTACATTTTTAATTAGGCATCGCTAACGTAAATGCGTTTTGCCTGGCGAAGTAACACTAGCGCAACTACGCTACCATTCGCCGGCCTGAGCGTAACTTCGCACTTTAGTGAATCAGCGTAGTGCTGGTGAAAATTCGCTTGGCGAAGTGCGGCGCACATTAGCGAAGGCAACGCTAGTGCTTTTTCACGCTTTAGTGAATTAGCCCCATAGTCTTAAGGTTAAAGCTTAAAAAAATATCCAAAAACCCTGCTTCACTGCACTCATTTCAAACAGCACCCACCACCCACCCTTGTAACTTTACATTGAGCTTTTATTTAACCATTCAATCCGAGTTACCTGAAGACCCTGCCACACAGCAGAGGTAGGAAACACTAGCACTGCCGTCTTTTTGGGAGGCAAATAGAGGCCAGTACTTCTCCAGGCATCATAACCTAGAACAGAGGAGCCATTGCATGTGACAAGTGGTCAAAATGTTCTCCAACATCATATCATATTTAACTATATACCCAAAAGAGATGAGGAATAAAAGGGTGTCACTGCTATACCGAAAGCAACCTGCCATACAGCTTATAGATATTGTCAGTCTCACTTTATAGTGGTTTTTAGAGTGTAAAAACCATGATTCAACCGCCATGAAGCTCATGTAAGTAAAATATCTGAATTAAAAAATAAATAAAAATCCACATAATAGTATTCATACCACAAAACCCTCTAGAAAGTTTTTTGGACAATTACTAGCAAAAAAAGCCTGACTACCATTAACTTCCATAGGACCTTGACAGCTTTTACTTAAAATGTTTGCATTTAGCAACTTGTGGTTTTAACACTTAGGGGCAGATTTACCAAGAGTCGAATTCGAGGGTTAAAAAACACTAATTTGACCATGAATTTTAAGGGAGTTAAAATCCTTCGAATTTGAATGATTTTACCGCAATTCTATCGAAGAGTAAATATTCGATCGAACGATAAAATTTTAACCATTCAATCAAATTTTTTTATTCGATCAAAAATAGTTAAAACCAATTCGGTAGGTTGAATCCGGCAAACTAGGCAGTCAAATAAAAAAATTATAGAATTTTATTCGAATTATTCGATTGAATTTTCGAAATTCGATGGTTGAAGTAGTCTTCAAAAATTCATCTTTTTGAAAATTCGATCGAATTTCAAATCATTCAAGTGAATTTGATAAATCTGCCCATTAATGAAATCTAAAATTTTAAGTGTTTTAAGGGAGTTTAATTTGAAGAAAAAAGAAAGTTTGAAAGTTGGTAAATAAGTCCTAGAGTACATGAAAAATGCTTCAAAAGGGTTCTTTTAGTACAGTCAATCATTGTGCCAGTGTTTTTCAAATAAATTGAAACTCTTGTGAAGTGGACTACTAACCTGGGTTTGTGGCATCGATTTCTATATTGACTGCTGGCTCTCGCTCCATAATATTTTTCTTGTTGAACTTCTGGTTGACACTGCAGGTTTCATGAGCCAAGGATAGGATTAAAGCCTCTTTTGAGCAACTGTTCACACAGTTTTCTCCGTTAAGCTTGGGTAGCTCACATGTTTTCATCATCTCTATAAACTGGTGCTGTATGGCACTAATGATAGGACTGTCTGGGAGCCTCATGAAATAGGCGATGTCCCGCCTGAGTTTGAACATCCAGGTGCTGAAGGGAGGTTTCAGTTCATGTTCACTTTTTAGTTCATTTTGCAGCTGTGAAAGTGCCTTTGGGAACAGATACTGGTTTGTGGCTTCATCAGGATTAACTGCTTTATAATTGCCTCGAGGGGTACTCCAGTCCAAGATGCTAATGCCAAACTTGTTCAGAATTTTGTTGCCTGGGAAATCCGCAACAACATTTAGTCCCGAGTTTTTTGAGGCCCAGTTCCAGGACTGGCCACCAATAAAGAGGCCTCCCCCTTCTGCAACAAATTGATGGATAGAACATTCTTCAGCCTCAGTGTACCATGGGCAACAATATACACTCAGTTCAGGGGTAAAGCTGGATGTTTTACAGGAGATGCCTTCCTTCTCCAACATTTTTGCAAGGTTTTCAAAGTCATTATGAATACCAATGTTTCTCTTTCCAGTGTCTAGCCATGATATTGCATTCAGGATAAAGGTTTGCAGCTCTGGTTTATACATGTAGGAGTCATGAGATGCTACAACCACACGTCCTTTTCCATAGTGTGCAGCACCCAGAAAACATTCCTTGTTATCAGCAACACCAACTGGAAATGCAAGAGCCTCATAGATGAGAAGATCTGAGGGAAGACTGTGTCCACTGATGTCCAGCTGCGAGACACCATTCAAAAGGTGCTTCAGATCTTCTGAGAAGTCAAAGCTGTAAGAAAAGCAGAAGTCTGAAATAAGTTAGTTACAGAACAACTGAGGCATTTACTTGCCTACTTATCTCAAGTCTGTGTTTGACTTTACAACATCATTGTATCTCCTGATTTTTAGCTTGTTTGTCCTCCACATATCTCCTGATTTTTAGCTTGTGTCGTTCATCCCACTTTTTATAGAGCTGGAGGCCTACCATAAAAATATTTACATGTGACAAAGAAGTGCCTATACTTTGCTTACATAATTAGGTGGCACGGTCTGTTAAAGGTGAGTTAAGATTATAACTTACACAGCACTCTAGTAAGAGGGAAGTGAATTGTACATACAGAATAAGACTTACGGTATACATACTTACTCTGTGTATAATGGGGTACATGGTATTTTTTCAGTCATTCCAAATGTTCCTTTCTCTCCATAATTATCAGTAAAGTACACCCCAGAAACAGATGTTATTTTGTTTCCAGGAAAATTGTGTAGAACATTTTCCTGCTTGTGGCTGTAGGACCAGTGCCAAGCCTGAGCCCCAATCAGCAGTCCTCCCCCCTCTCGAACAAATGAGATGATCTGCTGAGCTTGTTCGTCCTCATATCCACTAGTACAGAAAACTCCCAGGCCCTCAGTAAGGCCTAAACTGGTTTGGACTTTACTGCCAGATTTAGAGAGTGTCTCGGCTAGTAGAGTTAGGCTGCTATCTACACCAATTTCTGCATTTGGGTTTGGTTTCAGCCAAGCCACAGAATTGTTCAAGAAAACCATAAACTCTTTCATGTTCAGATAATTCTCATGTGCAACGACCACCATCTTTCCCTTTCCATAATGAGAAGCAGCAATGAGCACATCCTTTCTAGGAGTGACCACCACAGGGAAGGCCGAGTTTCCTGTTGTGAGCAGCTTGCAAGGAACAGAACTTCCAGAGAAATCCAGACAACCAACGTCTTTGGCAAGTGCTTCGTAATCTTCATGGAATGCCATAACTCCTAGGATGAGAGAGATGTTAAAATAAAAGCAAACTTCTCAAAAGGTTACATTTTAGCACATAAGATATGGCATTTTAGGTCAGAAAGCATTAGGAATTACACTAATTCTACACTGGCAAGATGTGGTCTAAAATAGGCTAGGCAACTTATATTGCTTTTTAGTCTTGGGGTGAATTTTAGATTTTAAAAAACTAGAGCTGTTAAAAGGTTTTTGAAACCACAAATAGTTTGCATTTAAGACAAAATTAGAAAAAACTTGCCAGAAAAAAATTACAAAAGTGAAAGCTGGCAAGTCAATGGTAATTGTAACAAACTTCATTCTCCCAGTTTATAATGATACTCAGCATTATCAGCATCACTGAAAAGGAAACTTATTATTCTCCTTTGTGTGCTAGTTTCTATCTGCAAAATAAAATTTGCAACTGTAAATTTTCTGTTTACTTTCTTTAAATGGGGTAGTGGTCACAAAAACAAAGTAAATGCATAAAAAGTTTTTTTTTCAACCTTGAAAATTCAAGAACACTTTAATTGCAATGTTAGATTTTATATAGCCTTATGCATCCTAATGAACATCTGCAATAAGTCCTTTTGTGAAGTCCTAACGTGAGTTACTCCTAAAGCAAAGTTTAATACAAAAAAAAAAAAAAAATCTTTAGAAGTTATGCAGCGATTAGTTTGCTCAGGAAAAAAATTACAGAAAAATGCATGAAAGGACAGGAAATACAAATATTAGATGTGAGTATTTTTTCATCTATCAACAGAACACAGAAAGCATTAAAGGGAGGGGGTCTTAAATCTGCAAGAGACATTTGGATCAGGGTACATTTATAAATCAGTCAACTGGGCTACTGGAGAAAAAAATATAATAAGTGTTCTGAGGTTGCTAAGGTAATTTGGTCCCTTACAACCAGATTTCAAAAACTACAGTTAAAAAAAAATTAAAACCTATTGCAAATGGTCTCAATATTCTTCTCTGGTCATACTAATTCTCAAAGATGAGAAACTAGTCAAACTCTTGTACCATCTCCGAAGATGCCTATAATATGTGGGTCCTGATGATAGAACCAGCTCTATGGCAGCTCAGCTAAAAGTAGGGGGGTTCTTTGAGTGGCAAAGGTGAGTAAGGAAAGGTTTTGGTGTACCTTCATGTAAAGTAAAGAGTGAATTACAACAAACTAGACTATCCAGTATTCCTTTGAGAGGTCTCAAAATCATCCCCTTCAAACAAACAACCTATCAAAAGGAAAACTTTGTTCAGTGGGAAATAACCACCACAGATACCAGTCTTGTGGTTTGGGGAGGGGTTTTCAACCACAGAACTGTTCAGGGTCTGTGGTTACAAGAGGAAACATCACTACACATCAATGCGTTGTAACTATGAGCAATCTATCTAGCTCTATTAGACTGGTCAGATCTTTTGAAAGGATCCCCAATAAAAGTCTGACAATGCCACCACAGTAGCATATATAAATTTTCAGGCGGCTACAAAGATGCACTTTTTGTACTATGTGGCTCGGTCAGAAAAGGTGATAAAGCTTCAAAAGCATCTATTGCGAGGTGGATCAAGAACCTCGTAATATTCATTTACAAACTCAAGAAACTACCTACACCATTAAAGGTGGCAGCTCATTCCACACAAGGTTTAAGTGTTTCATGGGCACTCTACAATCAGGAATCCATGGAACAAATTTGTAAGGCGGCTACTTGGTCATCCTTTAAACACTTTTACAAATTCGATGTTTTTGCATCAGCTGATGCCAGTTTTGGCAGAAAAGTTCTTCAAACTGTTATTTAAATATAGAGAGTCTTGGCCATGTTAGTGCCTTTTCACACTAAAAGGTTTCTGATTTTTGAACTTTATAACGGACATAACTTTTTTCTTCCCTCCCTTTCTTCTGGCTTTGAGACTCACCCATTTGTACCCTGTGCTGCCTAGGGAGGACCAAGAAAAGAGGATTTGCCTTCACTTACAGATACATCTCTTTCTCGTAGTCCCGTAAAGGCAGCACATGGAGGTTCCCACCCCATTTCCTACTATATTCCTACTTATAAGCTGTGCTAGTCGAAATTAAAGTAGGCGGGGTCAATACAGGGAAGAGGAGGATCCACTAGGAGGGATTGAAGTTTTAGTTCAATCCTCCCAGAGGGATTGCTAGATTAACCCATTAGTAGTCTGTGCTGCCTTTACGGGACTACGAGAAAGATTTATCGGTAAGTATGATGATAACAAATCCTCTCCCCCCAACTTCTTGCACCTATAATGTAAATATTCTCTAGCTACCAGATTCAAGTTTTAAGGTGCACATCTTTTTCAACATGTGCTAAATAAATAGAAAGGGGAGATTGTGCTTTAAAATTTGTTAGTACCCCCTCCCCCCCCAAGGCTGCCCTTTTAAAGATGACCCCTATGCACAGGCCCTTGGGTGCATCCAGATAAATATAAAGCCCTGATTGTGCTGCAAATACATTGACTATTTTTTTCTTTCATAAAACAGCATTATTTCACTTTCACAGTTATGATCTTAATTAGCAGAGTTTGTTTGATTTAGCAGAGTTAATTTTAACTAGATATACTATGCTACATGCATAATAACCCCATGTTCAAGTTTTGATGCGACTGTTTTGGTTTACCAGAAAGCATTGTGCAGGGGGATGATCTATGCACTGTTAATAAAATTACAATACACAAGATCCATAGATATCCTTATTGAGGTCATTTCTGTCACAACTCACTGAAACTTGTGTATTATAATAAGTCCCATGACCTTACCAGGTTTCCAGAAACACCGATTTTGCACGATTTAAAAGAAAAAAAAAAATCAGCTCAAGTCCTATTTACTGAATTTATGTTGTAAAAGAGCCCCTTGTTCAATAAGGGTTTAATGAAAGTGCTTTTATTGCTCCTTTAAATGTCAAGCTACCTTCTAACCTTAACTTACTAACAAAAATAGTATAGCTTATAAAAATTTTAAATATTAGAATAATTCAATATGTTGGTTTGCAGAAAGTTCAAATAGAGGCCCAAACACCCCCCTCAGGCCCAATAAACAGTCTGTCTATAACATCTTTCAGCAGCCCCTCTGTACTTTGCTGAATCTGCAGACTGCCAGTCTGGACCTGAATGTAAGCATGTGTGCATTGTTCATTCAAAATAGGAATGTGTGCATACCTACAGTCAACTAGACAAGACATCAGGGCACCCGAGCGCCCATCCTCCCATTTGGCTCCCAGTGCATGTACAGAACAGTTTGCTTGTTACACATGTGCTAATTGTGAAAGAAAGAGGGACCCTCCCCTTAGCTCTGCCTCCTAGTAATACACATGGCATGGAGTTTTGAAAAGTATTTTTTTACACAAATATATTGTAAGAGATGTGCTTGAAAAGGTCACGATTTTGTGTACGTCACCAGGATTAGACTGGTAAATGGAAAACTCCATGGAAGATGTATGTTGCTGCAGAAGGCAAGGTTGTGTTTGTGTGCCAGCTCAGCAAAAGCTGGATAAATAGTTCCCTGGAGTGAATGGTGGAGATCAAGGTGGGCTCTCTTCCATACTACAAAATATAAAAAAAAAAAAAAAACGCTTGTGATTGCCAGTGACTGATCACTCGGAACCACTAATTATTCTGTAGAACATATTTTCCCCTATTGAAGCTATTGTATGTGGGGCAACCAAACCAGTTTGTTAATGTTTGCTTTTGCTGAAAGTAAAATGTCTAGATGGGAATTATGAATGTGGGGTGTGAGGCAACACCCATAGTATAAAAAAAAATAAATAGCAGGAATGACCCCTAAATTAAAAGGTTTCCCTAGGGTGTGTGATTAAGAGTCAAACAGTGGAGAACATCTGAAAGCAAAACAGGAAAGTCTACACGATAGTGACTTGAGTAAAAATCTATTGTTTTGCTGCCTGAGGGGTTAAAGCAAATGGGAAAAGAAAAAGTTGCATAAATGTGATTCAACCAAGGAGTGCCTTAAAGGCGAGGTGGAACCTTAGCCCTGCACCATGTATGATTTGTCTGCGAGCATGTGCAAATCTGAGGCTTTGCGCAAAACAGATATAGATATATTGTTCAGTGTCATAAATTTTAATTAAGGGGTTAACTTACCAGAACAAATGGGGGATTCAGGTGCACATACCCCAAACCTTCAGTTGAGGAAGGCATTTGGCAGAACATGACTATTGATGGGTTGGCACAAAGTGGATCACACTCAAAAAAATAGATGTAGTAAAAAGTCTTTATTTAGAGCAAAAACATCACAGCAAAGGCCTTACACATTTTAGGGAAAATTTACAAAATTCACGTGAAGAGATCGAAGTTCGATTGAATATGATCGAATTACGATCGTACGATTTTTTTAGATATTCGAATATGCAAAATTTGGCCTCTTCGACCATCGAATAACGAATTATAGAATAGATGGAATGATTGGATATTTGATAATTCGATCATTCGATGATCGAAGGATTTAAAATTTTAAAATCCTTTGAATGCCTACTTTGCCAGATTGAACCTACCGGATACCAATAGAAGTCTATGGAAACCCCCCATGGGCTTCTTTTGCTAAGTCCTGCTCGAATACCATTAGTACGATCGAACACCTCGATCGTTCAAATTTTTTCGGAGGCTCGAAGGAAAAGTCGAGCAACTTTAAAAAAAAAAAAACGCATCGCCGCGTGTGAATAGGCGCCGGCGACTTTAGCGCTTTCGGGTGCAAGATACTAGCAAGCCATTCGGGGCGATTAGTCGCCAGGTGACAAGTCTCCCCGAAATCTTCCCGTGTGGCCTTACCCTTAGAGACACCGGAATGTGCTGAGCTCACTGAATGGTGTGTATTGAGGGAGAACAAAACGGAGTGGTCTGATGTAAATGGTCAGGGCCAGACTTACATAGCAGGAGCCCCTAGGCCCACTGCCATTTGTTGCCCCCTATACTCTGCCCTTTATTCACAAATTTTTATCATCAGGTCTGGAGCAATGGGGTTTGGTGCATAGGAAATTTTAAAAACTATCATGTCTCCTAGTAAGCCAGATGGAAAACTTAAAGGTGAAGTCATCACATCTGTTCTATACAGTGAAAGGAGTGTTGCAGTCAGAAACTCTGTCAGAGAATGAGTTAAGTGCTGATCCAGATTATGTCAAATGTGGATTACTTGTTAACACAAAGTATGGGCCAGAGTGTATGAAGCAAAACTATGAGCAAGATGTAACAAATGCTATCAAAGAGACTGCATCTGCTGATCATTTGCTTGAAGTCAAAGTCAAAAGTTTATTAGAACAACCACATTGCTAGTTATGAAAAGGCACCCTATGTCCAATGCAGAGAGGGATTGTAAAATACAGCATGCACTAGTACCAACCAGCAAGTGTCCTACTGCGCATGCACCACAAACGCCGTCAGGACAATTAAGAAGACCGCATAAGATGGCGCCTGTAAACCTTTCAGAAAGGGACCATCGCTTTGGGGTAATTTACACATTAGGGGCAATAGCCCGGGGGCCTATGGGAGGGAGGGGTTTTAGTGCCAGCAGGGTTGAATTCTCCTTTAGGGCCCTTACACATGGGCGTTTTGGACCTGCGCTCCCCTGCGTTGCGTTTGGCTGCGTTCAGCCGCAGGGGAGCGCAGGTATAGACGCATCTCATGCTTTTCAATGGGCCTGTACTCACGAGACGCGTGTAAGCGCCGAACGCAGGTTCAGACGCAACATGCTGCATTTTTCCTGCGTTTGGCGCCTACATGCGTTTGTGTGAGTACAGCCCCATTGAAAATAATTGAGTGCGTCTATACCTGCGCTCCCCTGCGGCTGAGCGCAGCCAAACGCAATTCAGGGGAGCGCAGGTAAAAACGCCCGTGTGTAAGGGCCCTTAAGAGGTGTGGGACTACACCTCTGTGCCCCCCGAATACATCCTTCAGCTGATGGAGAGTGCGTCGCCCTGGAGACCTCCATGTGCTGGAGCCGAGCTGAAGTGTTGGTAAAAGCAACAGGTCAGAGGAACCAAAAAACTCTAAGACTGTGTTAGAGGAATAGTTAACACCAAAAAGTTCTAATACCTAATTACCCCCCCCCCCAAAAAAAAAATGCTATAGCAGTAGGTCATTCTTGCTCTTCCTTTGGAGTTTTATATTTTAGCAAGCAGAGGATTCAAGCTGCTATCACCTTTCTGCCATGGGACACTTTGGAAGTCAGATTCAATGTCAAGCTTTAAATAAACCAAGGGGTGAGCAAGTCTTGCCTACTAACATAGCAGTTTGGGGAGGGATTAAGTGTCAAACCAACAGGGTTACTGAGCCTTTAAAGGGAAAGTCAAACAGAAGATTCTGGGACTTGTTATAGCCAAGGATATAGGTGTTTGTGAACATTTTGCAAATCCTATGTGAAGCAAGTATGCTGAATCTGTTGATTATGTTTATAAAAGCCAGCCAAATTGCATTGAAGGTTTAAAGTTGGTTTTAGACTCCATATGTGTGCTTGAACTGTGCCATGGCCTCAGCCAACTCAAATGTCACATTATATATATATATATATACATATATATATATATATATACATATATATACATATATACATATATATACATATATACATATATATACATATATACATATATACATATATACACATATACATATACACATATACATACATACATATACATACATACATATATACATATACATACATACATACATACATACATACATACATACACATACATACATATACATACACATACATACATACATACACATATATACACATATATATATATACATATATACATACATATATACATATATACATACATATATACATAT
>CM044435.1:81682565-81695065 GCA_024363595.1 Xenopus borealis | reverse complement strand
ATACATATATATATATATACACACACACACACACACACACACACACACACACACACACACGGGAACAATTAGAAGTAGCAGATATGTCACAGGGAAGTGCAGTACAGGAAGGTTGCTACCTCACCCCCTTTAAAACCAAAAATATATGAAATCCACAGCCTGTATGGCCAATTAGCAATTCATTTAGATGCATGCTGTTGACTGAAATAAATTATGTGCAGCCATTAATCTAAATGAATTGCTAATTGCAATTCATTGCTGTGGATTCCATGTGTTTGGTTTTAAAGGGTGAGGCGCCAATCTTAAGTACAGGTATGAAATGCATTATCTGGAAACCCAGCTACAGAAAGTCAAATTAGACACCCATCTCCCATATACTCCATTTTAAATGAATTCAAAATTTTAAACCCAATTCCCTTTGAATAATTAAATACCTTGTAAGTGATTCTGAAACAATCCAATTGGGTTAAGGTGTATATGCTTTTTTGCAATCTTAAGGTATGGAGATCCAAATTACAGAAAACCACAGGCCCCAAGCACTCTGAATAGCAGATCCCATACCTGTATTTATTGGGTATTTAAATGTTCTGTGCAAAGTCAGAGCACTGATGACAGGTCAGTCAGATACTATCACAGGAGCAGCAAGTGAACATTCCATCAGACATCTCAGTTATTATAGGGGTGGGAACAACAGGTGAAGGGGTTTTTCACAATGAGAGAGAGTAAATGAGGGGGGAGGGTTTATATTCCAGATCTGGACATGGAGCTGTAGGAAAATGAAATTAGGGTATACTGCATGTTGCAATACATCTAGTTATTTATCACATTGCATTTGTTGAAGAAAATGTTTTAAGCAGATTATCATCTGTAAGATGAGGACCTCCGGCATGTCTTATTTAAATGCAGTTCTGTCCTCTCTAAAATATTTCAACAGGAAATTAGTATAAGTAATGTAACCCTTACTCTGTGTGTGATATAGAAATTAATAATTGTATAGTTCATTTCTACCTCGTTAAATCACAAGTGCACCAGGTACAATAGCATAATTCTCTTAAACAGATGTAACTAACAAGTACATTAAAGGGGATATATAGCCAATTTGAAAACTACATTAGCTCCTAAACGTCAAAACTAGCAACCACAAATATTGGATTGGTTATCTGGAAACTGGGAATCCAGACTCCAGAATTGTGGGAAGCCCATCTCCCAGAGACTCCATTTAATCCAAATAATCCAAATTTTTAAAAACTATTTTCTTTGTAATAATACAACCGTAGCTTGTACTTGATCCTAACTAAGATATAATGAATCACATTGGTATCAGCACTATTGGGTTTGATTCATGTTTAAATGAGACTTAAAGAGGACCTGTCACCTTGAGATATGAGTAATATATATCTTTTACTTCACTAGTTAAACCCTTTAGTCAGCTGTTTTTGTTTATATGTAAAACGGATTAGAAAATATCCTACAAGTAAAAAGTGCTTCATAGGCGCTGCTATGTTAAGGGCCCTTACACACAGGCGTTTGTGACCAGGTCTAGATGCACTTCATTCTTTTCAATGAGGATATACCCATGAGACACGTGTAAGCACTGAACACAGGTTCAGACGCAACATGCTGCGTCTAAACCTGCGTTCGGCACTTATCCCGCCAGCGATTTACATTCTAGCCAGCGAGAAGGCAGTTCATGGAGATTAGTGGCCCAAAGAAGAAGCAACTTGTCACTGGGTAACTAATCTGCCCCAGTAGCCTTGTGTGTCTTGGCCCTTAATCATCTCCCCCCTGACACAAAGATTTCTATGAAGTGTTAGTATAAATTTGCTGTAAGTCAGTGTTTTTTGCACAGTGTAACTGCTACCTATTAGTAGTGATCAAAACAGTATAATCTATTGTATTTTGAGGGAGCAGCAAAGATGTACTATTGGACTGCAAGTGGGCAGCCAGGGATATCATGTGGGGGGGATCAGAGCTGTTTGGAGGGGTAAGTGCCACACAATTTTGTTCTATGCTCTAGAACAGGGATCCCCAACCTTTTGAACTTGTATGCAAAATTCAGAAGTTACAGGATTTTGGGAGCAACACTAGCCTGAAAAATATTCTTGGGGTGCCAAATAACGGCTGTGAATGGCCAGTTGGTAGCCCCTATGTGAATTTTAAACCTACATTGAGGCTCTTTTTAGTACAGCACCTGGTTTTTATACAACCAAAACTTGCCTCCAAGCCTGGAATTCAAAAATAAACACCTGCTTTGAGGACACTGGGAGCAACATCCAAGGGGTTGGAGAGCAACATGTTGCTCACGAGCTACTGGTTGGGGATCACTGCTCTAGAAGAACCAAAATTAAAGGGGTTGTCCACCTTCAAACAACTAGTTGTTTTCAGATAGCTCACCAGAAATAACAACTTTTTCCAGTTCCTTTCTATTTTCTATTTGTAACCGTTTTTTCTAATATTGAAGTGTAAAGTGTCATTTTTCACTTTCTAAAGCAGCTCTGGGAGGGGGTCGCCGAACTCCCCAACTGTTCTAAACTGATACATTTAACAAATACATTTCTTGTCTTTGTCCCTGCTGAGCAGATTCTCTGGGTTTCATTATAGGCAGCTGTTAGACTTGATACAATAGTTGCTAATACTCCAGAGATGTTGCAAAATTGTAACAGTTTAGAGTCTGCACCTGAATTACTGAGCTGCCAGATCAAACACCAGAGACACCAACATTTAACTTTAAACTTAGATTTTGGAAAAACAGTAAAAAACAAATGGAAAGTAATTTTAAAAAGTCTATTTATAGAGAACAATCTGAAAACCACTGAACAAAAAAAAAGTGTTTGAAGGTGAACAACCCCTTTAAGTTTAAAAATTGTAACTACAGCTGCTGCAGATACCAGGAGTGGCTTTTTGATGCCCCTGGTGACTTGGTGAGCTGCTGCTGCCTGAAGCGAGTTTCCCAACTGACCTCATGGTAGTCTGCTCACATTGGCACATTAAATAAAGAAATTTTTTATATGAACTACTTATTTTCAGAGCCCCCCCCCTCAAACTTTCACTCTTGCCCTCTGAGCACATGCACTGGAAAATTCCCCTGTTTACAGTATTAATTAATTATTGCAACCCTTTACGTTGTCAAGAGTATACTAATTATTTAAACCAAGAGCAGAAAGCAGCAGCTCCATAGTTAAACTTTACCTGCTTCTTCTGCTCTGTAATGCTGGCTAACAAACTGAAATCTGACACACCTCCCTCCTCCGTGCTGATTTGTTCTTTCTATGGCTAACTCCTACACAAGTTCACGCGCTGGAGTCCTCCAGCCCCTGACAGCTGCAAAAACTGGTGAGATCGCGAGAGGAGTCTGTAGGGCTGATTCTACCCATGATGCCTTGCTCTTCTGACTTTCAGAAAAGTCGGGCTGCAGTCAGTCTCGTGGACATTTATAAAAGTAGTTATATAGTGAATAAAGTACCCCCTGTTGTAATTTATAAGGATATTATAAGTTACCGAGGAGTTTCATGACCATATGAAAACACGAGGCCGAAGGAACTCCAGAACTCAGAGGTAACTTCTAATATCCTCATATTTTGCAACTGGGGGTACTTTTTTTAATTATAATACACAAGTTTCAGTGAGTCATGTGACAGAAATGACATCAGAAGTCACCGTTTATAACTGATGATCTCAGAACTCACCGTTTTTAAGGATATAATTTACAATATATTAACAGATTTTGTGTATTATAAACTGATATTTAGTGAGATTTGATTTAATGGAACAGTTCAGGGTAAAAATAAAAACTGGGTAAATAGATAGGCTGTGCAAAATAAAAAATGTTTCTAATATAGTTAGTTAGCCAAAAATTTAATATATAAAAGCTGGAGTGAGTGGATGTCTCACATAACAGAATACAACACAACATCCTGCTTTTCAGCTCTCTAAATCTGAGAAAGTCAGCGACTTGAAGGGGGGCCACATGGGACACAACTGTTCAGTGAGTTTGCAATTGATCCTCAGCATTCAGCTCAGATTCAAAAGCAACAGTTATGACCCATGTGGCCCTCCCTCAAGTCATTGATTGGTTACTGCCTGGTAACCAGGGTAACCAGTCAGTGTAAACATAAGAGAGCTGAAAAGCTAGGTTAGACTTACACTCACTCCAGCCTTTATACATTACATTTTTGCCTAACTAACTATATTGAAAACATGTTTTATTTTGCACAGCCTATCTGTTTACCCAGTTTTTACTTTTATACTGAACAATTCCTTTAAAGAAATTGATGGATGTGATTTGTAAAAGTTCTATTGACTTCCTAGTGTTAACTCAGTCGTGTCAGGTTCTCTTTTAAGGTATGAGATCCAGTTGGCAGGTCTCTCTATTATGTTGTTTTCAACCCCCTCCCCTTAGCTCAAGGCAGGTTTGACAGGAGATTAAAGCTTATAAAGTGAGGTGGGGAGTAGAGGAGCCAGATAACCTGCATTTCTGGCCCAGTGCTTAGGGAAAAGCTGACAGGATTCAATCTTGGCTTCAAATCTTAGCTACAATTGAACTGTGAATAAGATGGATAGAAGGCATCCCAGGTGTGCAGCAGATCTTCTCAGGAGATACCAAGATGTTCCGTCATCAATATACCAAAGTAAGCCACAATCTAATCCTGTAGGTTTCCGTTTCACCCTCTGAACAGTCCCCCAGCTTCCAGCTGCCCTTCTGCCACAGGTTTCCCCAGGTTCAACCACCACCCCCCCTATAGCTGACCAGGAACACAGTTTATAACTGATGCAGCACACCAACCTTAGCATATAGTGTGGCATCTTCTCCCTCCCCATTGGTTTATAGACCCACAAGTGTGCCCAAAATAAAAATGCCCCCAGCATAAGATTACCACAGGAATTTCATTTCCTGCAGTCCACCTAGGCAGCTCAGATCCCATTATTAAAGGAGCAGGCAGTCATTTCTGCAGCAGGAACAAGTCTGCCAGGCCTGAGAGCTAGGGTTGCCACCTGGCCAGTAGTGATGGGCAAATTTATTCGCCAGGCGTGAATAAATTCGTGAAACAAAAAAATGTAACGTGTGTAAAAAAAAGTGATGCGCGCCAAAAATGACGTGGCTTGCGACTCGTTTCGTGAATTTTTTGCCAATTCACGAATTTAGCTGGAAATACGCAAATTATTCGGCAAAACAGGATAGATTCGCCCATCACTACTGCCCAGTAAATATGATGGTTGCTCCTAATGTTATGAATAGGGAAAAAAGATAAATATACAGGAAGGCCGGTATTCTTTTCAAGAGAAGTTGGCAACCTTACTGACAGCAGATGGCAACAAATCAAGTTAATGGAACAGTAACACTACAAAAAAATTTTTTTTTTAAAGTATTTTAAAGTGGACCTGTCACCCAGACACAGAAATCTGTATAATAAAAATCCTTTTCAAATTAAACATGAAATCCAATTTCAAAATTTTATTAAAGCATTCATGGCTGTTTTAAGCTCATTTAAAAATCTCAGCTGTCAATCAAATATTGTCTGCCACTCCTCTATCCCTTAGGGATAGAGGCGGGGTAGATAATTACTTTCACTTTCCATTCAGCACTTCCTAGATGTCACTGCTCTCCACACATTCCCCCAGTTCTCTTAACCATTTAATTGTGTAGCCAGGACATGGGGATAGACATCGGGTCCCCCATTCTGGTGCACAAACAAGATTCTGAGATGATGCAAGGCTTGCCTTAATAACAGTGTCCACAAAATGGCTCCTGCCCGCTTGCTATAATTATGAATTCCCAGACTGAAGGAAATAAGAATAAAATAATTTATATAGTGTAATTAATGTTCATTTTGCTTGACTAATGTGATAAAATAGGATTTTGAATATTTCTTTGGGGTGACGGGTCCACTTTAAAGGAATTATAATATAATGTAATGTTGCCTTGTATCAGTAAAATTGGTGTGTTTTCTTCAGAAACACAACTATAGTTTATATAAACAAGTTTCTTTGTAGCCATTGCGGCAGCCATTCAAGTACAGGCTATACAGTAGATAAGATACTTTCTGAATAATCTCATTGTATACTATAGAGCTTCTCTGTTCTATGCTGTGAATCCTGTGCCTTTTCTCTTTTGTCAGCTTTGAATGGCTGCCCCATGGCTACAAAGTAGTGTTTCTTAAGCAAACATACTGTACCAGTTTTACCAGTGCAGCACAACAGTACATTATATTGGTATTACTTTAAAACACTTTAAAGGAAAACTATACCCCCCAACAATGTAGGTCTCTATCAAAAGATATTGCATAAAACAACTCGTATGTAAAACCCTGCTTCATGTAAAGCATACATGAATAATATACTTTTTTAATAGCATGTGCCACTGGGTAATCATAAATAGAAAATAGCCATTTTAAAAAATAAGGACAGCCTCCTGGGATCGTATGATTCAACGGTGCACACCAAACGAAATATAAAGTTAGGTCACATGAGCCAATTAACAGACAGAGTTGTGTCTTTTGCTCCCACACTTCTTCCTGTTACAGTTAGAGTTGAAATATTTCTGGTCAGGTGATCTCTGAGGCAGCACACAGACCATCACGAAATGGTGGTTCAAGGCAAGAGATGTAAAAGGGCAATATTTACTTAAATATATGTTTCAGTTTGGCAAGATTCTTTAATATGCCACTTAATTTGATATAAACTATCTGTTGCTCAAGTATTCATTTTGGGGGTATAGTTTTCCTTTAATTTTTTTGGTGTTACTGTTCCTTTAAAGTAGATAAGTTAATTCCTAGGCTCAGCATCTGTGGGCAGATCTGTTAACGTGGTGAAACAAGCAGTAAGGGTGCAAAAAGTGGGTAAATTCTATATACTGTATACTCTGCTTTATGCTGCTTTTACACCATATAGCTTCAAAATTGCAGGGCTAATTAGAGGCATATGGCCTAAATACAAAGTAACTTTGTCTGAGTTGCAGGCACCGCAAGTGCATCCTCCGTTTTGCTGGCAGAGGGATACGCATGGATTAGACTATTTAATAGAAGATTGGCAAAAGCAAATAGACCTCACCTAAATAATACAGGTATGGGACCTATTATCCAGAATGCTCAGGACCTAGGGCTTCCCAGATAACGGATCTTTCTGTAATTTGGATCTACCCATGCACCCCAACTTTGACTAGCAGGGCAGGTGCAGCTAGGGTTGGTTGCCACCTGACCCATGTTTGGCTAGTAAAACGATGCTTAAAGGGATTCTGTCATGGGAAAAAAAAAAATTTCAAAATGCATCAGTTAATAGTGCTGTTCTAGAACAATTCTGCATTGAAATTCATTTTCTCGTGAGTAAGAGCACTTAAGGGCTCATTTTCTCGTGAGTAAGAGCCCTTAAGGGCTCTTACTCACGAGCGTTTTTCCCTGCGCTCCCCTGTGTTCTGTTTTGCTGCGTTCAGCCGCAGGGGAGTGCAGGAATAGACACAAGCAATTCTTTTCAATGGAGCTATACTCACACAAGCGCATGTAGGTGCAAGTTGAGACGCAACATGCAGCATTTTTGCTGCGTTCAATGCCTACATGCGCTTTTGTCAGTATAGCCCCATTGAAAAGAATTGCTTGTGTCTATTCCTGCGCTCCCCTGCGGCTGAACACAGCAAAACAGGTTGCAGAGGAGCACAGGGAAAAAGAGCCCTTATGCTAAAGTTAGTAATGGAAATAACCTGTGTGCCAGCACTGGTTATTTGCAATAGAAAGAAAGCTTGTGGCACTCACAGGGTTTATGTTGCAAAAAATAAAAAAGATTTATTTAGCCTCAATGTTTCGATCCCCCACAGGGATCTTCGTCAGGAGCAGTATACAGACAAACAAACAGACCCCCCCATCACCACACTGGTAATAAAGGCATAAAATGACACCTAAACTTGTTGCTAGGCAACTGTAGTAGTGTCCAGATCAGATCGTGGAGTATTTTTAGAATTGCCATTAAGATATGGAGATTGGTACTAGCATGAAAGAGAAACAAAGTAGGACAGAAAAATATCCAGAGTTAAAAGATTTTAGAGCAATAATCAGCAGAGCACCATCCCAGTAGTAAAGCCACACCCCCGACTCTTCCAGTAATTTGCAGGAGACGGGCGTCCCGGCCTATCACAGTACATTGGTGGGTGTGTCCAGAGGAGCACTGGATCCCCATAGCACTGTGTATCAAAGCCTAAGGGGCAAATTCACTAAAGCGCGAAGCGTCTAATGCTAGCGCAAATTCACCAGTGTGATGTCAAATCGTAACTTCGCAAATTTACTAACACCGGCTCTGGCGAATTTACGCTAGTGAAGTAGATAGACTTGCGCAACTTCACACCCTAATGCCAGGAGAATTTGCGCACTGAGGAAGGATCGTAATTACACAAATTCACTAAGATCAACTTTTTGCTGAATGTTACCACTTACGCTAGACTTCACTTCGCCTGCTCAGACCAGGTGAAGTTCAGTAGAAAAGATAGGAGCTGTGGCGTGTTTTACCATTGTGGGTGATAGTCTGAAAAAGATCGTTTTTTTGGGGGGGGGGTTACCCTCCTTCACCCCTACATTTGCTAACATATGGCAACACAACTATACAGGGGGCACATGTAGGGCAATATGACAACTTTATTTTTTTTTTTAAGGTTTCCTGGGCTTGTGTAGTGCCACGTAGTGGCTGTAACATACACTTCTATTATATTTTGAAGTTTGCGCTGTATGCAAATTAGGTTTCGCTAGCGTAATTGTGCTATGTCTAGCGAAGTAACACTAGCGGAACTACACTACAGTTCGCCGGCCTGAGCGTAAATTCGCACTTTAGTGTAACGATTTTTCGGATCTTAGTGAATTTGCCACTAAGTATAATGTGCACCCTTTCATATCAGGAGCCACCATCGAGGTTGCTATTGCAGTGATCCACAGTAACACACATATTCTATTCTTTTAGTAGGGAACAACCAACCCATTTGGCCATGGTGCACCCATCTTCATAAGGAGCCACAGTCTTGGTCGCTACGGCAGTGATCCCTAGCAACACTGAGTTTCTATGCTCATAGTTTGGCCATAGTGCCAGAGTTAAATCAAAATACAGACTGTGTGCCCCACATAAACATGGTTTCTAATTCACCGGGAATTGTCTATCACAAAAGACTTAATCACACAGGCTACTTCGATCGCAAACCAAATAATACTGTGCATTTGGGGCCCGTCGAACTTAAACACCAACGGAGCCTGGTGGCAAATGGTGTCTTCAGTGCATGCAGAAGTTAGAGCAAAGATCGGAAAAAGGTCACAAACATAAAGATAAGGATAAAGATTACAGAGGACTTTTATGTAGCTAAATACATATCAACATTGATACTTGTTCACATGAGAATAAGATAAGGGTTCACATTGTAGGTCCTCAGCATTCCACATCAGAGTTCATATAAAGCAGCCCAATGGGAGGTTTCATTCAAACCCCTGGGGGCTACAGTATCTAGGTCGATATATCCATCTGGATTGGGAGCTGAGGTTGAAAATCGATTGCCATGCAGCAAAAGGTGGGCAAACTGTGGCCCAACTGCAAAAATGTCTAGCCACTGGTTGTTTGGCGCTTTTTTCTTTTAAAGCTTTGCTTATGGCAGATCTGCGGTTGGCTATTCTATCTCATAGTTTAGTAGTGGTTTTTCCCACGTAGTACAAGCCACACGGGCATGTGAATATGTATATCACAAAGGATGAGGTACAAGTAAGCCGATGCTGTATTTGAAATCATTTGCCTTTATGGGGATGGGGGAAGTCCTTTCCAGTGAGCATGGATCTACATGTAGTACTGTCCGGACACCGGTAACACCCCAACTTCTGTTGGCCAGTCAACCAGTTAGAGGTTACTTTAGTTTCATTAATAAAGTCAGTTTTGACCAAAATGTCTTTATGGCTGTGGTTCCTGCTATGTCCGAACATTGGTAAAGGTGCACGATGCAGGGACAGAGTTTCATCCATAGATATAATTGGCAAATTTTTCAATAGAGATATTAGAGTAAGTAGTAGTAAAAATTAGCTGATTCCTGGTTTAATCGGTGTGTGGTTTGTTCTTGATTAAATCCAATTGTGTATGTGTAAGGGCTCTTTGTAATTGAGGCTATTGAGTTTCATCCATAGATATAATTGGCAAATTTTTTTTTAAGGGCTCTTTGTAATTGGCTTTGTAATAGGTCCTCCTTATAGCCTCTTTCTGTGAATCTTAAATAGGTCTCTTGTAGTTGTATTTTAGTGCACTCTGGATCACTATTGTTTCGTATAGTCCGCAGAAATTGAGAAGATGGAATGGCTTTAGTGGTGACAGGTGGGTGGTCGCTAGCAGCATGTAAGATAGTGTTGCATTCTGTTGACTTTCTATAAAGGCTAGTCCCCAAACTGTCCAGAAACTCAATTCTTTGGCTATCAAAGTTTAATGTCAGTCTTATAGGGGTATCCAGTGTGTTGAGAGTATCAAACAAAGCTTGCAATGAAGTCGAGTCACCCTTCCAAATGAGAAACTAATCGTCAGTATAGCGGAGGTATAGAATGATATTGTCCAGCTCTATTTAAAATATTTTCGTGTTCGTAACGTAACATGAACAGGTTGGCATATGAAGGTGCCAGGGCACTGCCTATTGCTGTCCCAGATGTCTGCGGATAAAAGGTATTTTCAAATCTAAAGTAATTTCTAGTCAATGTCAGCTCAAGAAGCTCAGTAAGAAATTCAATAGGTACTGTCGAGTTGTGAAGGCTTTCTTACAGGTATAAATGCCCTGATCATGTGGTATTACTGTATAAAGGCTCTTTACATCCATAGTAGCCAGTAAGAAGTTAGTTATCGGGTAATTCCCCAAGAGCTTTAAGGGTGCCTAATGACATGTGTGGCATCCTGGGTAAATGATGGCATTGCAATCACCAGTGGTTAGAGAAAGTGGTCAATGAATTCTGCTACAGGCTGATACAAGGAGCCCACTGCCGAGATAATGGGCCTCCCCGGGGGTGTAAATGATAGGTATCCTAGGGTACTGAGAGCAAAGAAACTGGTAGGTATCCTGATCTATCCATTCCGCAGAAAGGGCAGCTTGTAGTATACTGTCTAATTCCTGTTTAAATCCTAGGGTGGGGTCCCCTTGTGGAGATATCTGAGATACCTGTTTGTAATAACAGTAGCTTAAGAGGACAATGCCACCACCCTTATCTGCAGGCCGAATGTCCTGTGTCAATGTTTTTATGGCCTGTTTTTCTAGGGGAGAAAGGTTGTGGTGTGGTTTAGAATATTGTAAAAAGCGTGTCCTACCTTTTGACACCATATTGCTAAAAGTGCGAATGGAAGCAGGCGTATTCGTGGGATCAAACTTGCTTGTTTTTTTAAAGATAGGGGTTGAGGTATTACAGTGGTTCCTAAAGTGTTCCCACAGTTTTAGTTTGCGTTGGAACCTGTATATATATCCCCCAATATATTGATAGGATCGTGTGGTTTACAGGGTATGAAAGACAGACCTTTGTTAAGGAGGGAGAATTCACCTGGGGTAAGGAATGCTGTCTTAAATTAAAAATCACGTTTGTCTCCCCTATGGGGGTTTCCCTCTTATGTTTATGTCTCCCTCTTCTAGTGTGTCCTCTCTTCTTGCTTCTTTGACCATGTGGTGACCCCTCAAAAAGGGCTTTGTTCAGGCTATGTGGTAGGGCCGGAGTGAAAGTCCTTAGATTGGTCCGAGCTATCTACTACCTAATGCCCTAGGCTTATGTTTCCGTCTAATGTTAGTGTAATGGTCACTCTTAATGACTATCAACCACCCATACACCCATTTCTAGTTATAGTCCTCTGCTACCTTGCGTATTTTGGTCTGTTTGAAATTATTTAAGTCAGTTTTATGTTTTTCCACAATATCGGTAAGTTTTTTGAGCCAGTCACAGGAATTATCAGTTTTCAGTGTCTCGATATAGCCCGTCTCTAATCTGTCAATGTCATTGCGTATTATGGTAAGATCCTGTTCCACCACCAATAGTAAGTCAAATGAGCAGCGGTTAAGGGTGCTGCACCATTTGCTGCAAAAATCAGTTGGAGATTGAAAATGCAGATCCACTTCCTTTCTTTTTAAATCCAGCAGTTCATGATAAATGTTGGAAAATGATTTACTTACAGTCTCATCGAATGTGGTTTCTGGAATACAGTCTGCATCAGAAGTGGTACATCCAAATTCTCTTGTGGTGTCAATGTTGATTGTATGTTGTGTGTAGGATTCCTCCATTATCCACAGTGCGTCACCTGATGTAGCCGATAAAGGATGCCGAATGTAGATCATTCAAGGTGGACAGCCTTGTGATTGTTAGGAGCAATATGAGAGACAGGTGCTACCATATATGGTTTTGTTTTTTGCAAAATAAACCCTGTGAGTGCGCAAGCTTTTTTTCTCTCTGGTTTTATTTGCAACATGGGTATGAGCTGCATTTTTTTATTTTGTGTATATTATTTATATATATATATATATATATATATATATATATATA
>CM044435.1:81650791-81680372 GCA_024363595.1 Xenopus borealis | reverse complement strand
ATTACTAACTTTAACATTAAGCATCCTTTTTACTTGCCAAACATAGGTCAGGTGGCAACCTTAGCTGCACCAGCTCTGCTAGTCAAAGTTGGGGTGCATGGGTAGATTAATGCATAAGCTTACCCAGGTATAGCCTAGTGGTCCAATGTAATCAGGGGGTCATTATTATTTCTCATTCTGAATCTTTCATGTTTATTTTTATTTCTACTGCTACAGATAGGGTGCACTTGGGAGAAGAAGGCAGGCAAGGTGCGTGCATGTGCCCTGATGAGTGCAGATCCAAGCACACATTCGCCCATGTTTAGTGATGGGCGAATTTATTCGCCAGGCGCGAATTTGCGGCAAATTCCCGCAATTCGCGGAAGATGCAAGCTGAGGACAGCTGGCTACTGACACAAAGTAACAGTAGTCAGCCAGCTCAGTAAAGTAGTCAGAAAGATCAGCAGGAGAGCCGGGGGCTAGGCTTAGGGGAACTGTTCCAAACCATTGAAAATTATGAAAATTCTGCATATTTTTTAATTGATGTATATTGCAAAGTTGTTTGAAACTATGTTTACTTTTGAAAAAGCTTATGTTTGTGTGGAGTTGCCCTTTAAGTATAATTGTAAGTGTAGTTAATGTCAAACACGGAATTTAATGATTTTAGCTGTCTTGTGTCCAGGTAAAATATACATTTTAAAGTAATAAATTATTCTCCTTTCTAGTAGATGGGATATTCTGTATAATACCCTGTATTTTGAGGAAACAAATACAACCAATGCATTTAGGAAAGGGGCTAGTCTCATTGTTTGACCTTATAACGTATGTTTGTGCATTCTATGTTTCAGTGTCACAGATCAACAGGGACTAGGTAGTTAATCTAGGTTCCACTGAATGAAGACGCTTTCCTCACTGATATACCCTGCAGGGATGTATGTTTACTTGTGCCAATGTATGAATATATACCTGACCACATGTAATTTGGTCCTGCATTCCTATTATTTTGTCTGTGTGGATCAAGTTCAGTAAATCTGATGCAGTTTAATTTCAAGAACCACTGGCACCAATTATTACTATCAAAACCCAAGAGATATAGCTACACTACATCCTGGCCTCCAACATGTGTGACGGCTCACACCTGAGAAAGTTTCATCTGGAAAATTTTTGGTCAAGGGACTGGTTTTGGGAGCCCCAGGTCACTGCCCATACAACACACTGTCTATATTAAAAGTGTAGTAAAAGCCCTGAAACAGTATATTTTTGTAAAGTAGACATTCTGAAGAAAATGGGTATATATGTATTTTTACACCAAACAACTTACCGTTCTCCTTTGTATGTACTATCTTTTATTTATGCCTGTTCCCTAACCACATGAGGAACCCCCTATCTTTTGTATCTCTTAATACTTAGCAATTTAAAAATAATTTTATAATACTGCAAATATTGATGTGCTATTATTGTAGAGGTTCCTGTCTATTCTATTTCTAAATTGTTTTAATGTTTAGCACTGTAAATAAAACATGCATACATAAATGTATGGAAGCAGGAGCGCAGAACTCTCTTTACTACACAATTCAAGTTACTGTTCCACTGTTAAATGGTTTGCATTAATTTTTACTATTTTTGGGAAAAGTGTCAGAAATCATTACATGCAAATATTCACAAGATAAAGCCAAGAAATAAACTGTAAATGGAATATAACGGGAATCTCAGTTTTCCTTAATCGGAATATTTATTGATTCTATTTTTTGTAATAATAACATTGTGTAATAATTGAAGGCAGAAGATGTATAGCCAAAGCAAGAACAGTGATAATGAAATAGATTAATTTGATTTTATGATTCCCTTGCCCTAAGGTATGGATTCATGGGATCCTTCTCCCATACAGGTAATGAAGACAATTTACTGCGAGTTGCTTCCTCAATGGGCCAGCCCCAGGACTCAAAGAATGGGACTAGATTGGTTTGCACAGCTTCTGAGAACTTCTTTGCCCACAGGTTCATCTTAAATTTGTTTTCATTACTGATGCCCGACATGCTCTGATACTCTTTGAATAGCAGCTTGAATGGTTCCCAGCCAAAGCCTTCTTGCAACTGTAACAGACAGGTACAATAGTTATTCTTAGTTGGCACCCTGCATTGTGTCTACACATCTCCAGTTATTAATATAAAACTGAGAGTTCAAAAATACAAGTGGCATGTGTTTTAAAGGAAGTAGTGAAAAAGCCCAAAGCTAGTTACATGATTTTCCTGTTTAATGTGGCTGAGGGTGAATCAGTCAGATATTGGACAATTTGGCTGTCTAACATGATTAAATGGCCTCATTGCTGTCCTTTGATGGCATTGATCTTTTTGTTTTTGATTTGCAAGTATGAGAAATTTCCTGCACAAGGGTTTAAGTTGCAACCTCTATGAATAATTCATTATATTACCTCCAATTTTAGGGATTTTGCATAAACAAGTCTTAGTTCTTTAAAAAAAAAAAAAAAAAAGAACTGCAACCAGATAAGATAAACAATGTTAACAATATTTCCATAAATGATAATGTTGTGGTAAGGGTCATATTTATATAAAAGCAAAATAAGCCCCTCCCCCACCACTACAAGAGATTTACTGCATACACCCAGTGGCAGAACTGGGAGGATGAGGGGTACAGGGCTCATTGCATTGAAAGCCAGATCTACTCTGTGTGAAGCCCACTGTAACTTTACAGTGTCTCTTTTATTTCAGTAATGGATTTAGGTGTGGATATTTTTAGTTTGTTAAGTGAATTTTATCTTTCTGTGTTGTTTTGCTTTAAGATCCAAGTGTTACCTGTAGATAGGTTTCCAATGCTGTCCATACATTCCATTGTTCTATGTTGGATCCGTTTCTCAAATATTCCTGAATACGACTTGCCCTGGTTTCTGGCTGTAGACAACAATGTGCTTGACTCCGTGGGATTCCCAGAACTGTTTCATGCACATACACGGACCAAAGGTTACATGTTGCCTCTGTTGTGTGTGGTCGAAGCTCCCAGTTTGTTTTCTGCTGATTATGTCCTAATTCATGTATTGGCCCCCAGATTCCTCCTTTCTGCATAATGTTTAAGTCAGTCAGTTCTTTAGCTGATTCCAAGTGGCACATGATGGGGTATCCAGCATGCATCCAGCCTATTATAAGAGTAAATCCCTGTTATACAATGAAGCAGTGCCTAAAGCAGCAAAATGATTGATGATGATCTGTTTCCCACCTGCAGAGGGCATTTTTGTCCTTTGCATAGTAAATAAAGTGACTTAAATAGCAATTCGGCAGATTTTAGGAAGCGAATAGTTGAGTTCAGGGTATGATAAATCTTGAAAATCAAATGAATTGAATTTTTTTAAAGACTCAAATCAAATTTGAATAACTCCGTAGTTTTGATCTTAAAAAAATCAAAAATGTGAATTTTTAATTTAAATTTTCAATTCAACCATTGATAAATCTGTCCCTAAATGTTAATTTAAAGGTGAACAACCAGTTTAAGGAAATTCATACATGTAAATAGTGATACACAGGTTAGATTTTTTTCAACCTAAACCCAATCCTAATCCAAACCCACACCCAAATAAGACAACACAAGGGAAGAGTCAGCATTATTATATCATCAAAGGGGACCCACCACCTGCCCAAACCCACACATGATGCTCACCTTCTGATTTGAACCCACCCAACCTGGGTTCATAATCCAACATAATAAGAAAAGAAATAGTCCCCAATATGTTAATACTTTACCAGTAGAAACGTTGGTTTGTGTTCCAAAGCCCCAAACCTACAGCTAGAGGGACTGTATTAAACCAAAAATTTAGTAGGCACTCCAAAAATCCCAATATTGCAGGTAAGGCTTCTAATGGACATGTAAACTTAATATTTTAACTTCACCTGTAAGATTTGATGCCTGCTCATTTTCTGCTATTGGTTCATACTTCACCAAAAGTGCATGTTTCAGCTTGCCAAAGTGTTATTACGTGTAGCTGCCAGGGTCCCAGTATGTACACATAGGGAAAAGGTGTAATTGTATCTTTATTTGCCCTTTATTACTAAGTGCCTAAACTGTGCATTTTGCCTAAACACAAAACAAAAGCAGAAGCCCATACTACATAAGCCCAACATATATGAGTACTTACCTGCTGAGATCTGTACATCTGCAACAAATCGCTCAGGACGTGGCAATTTCTTTGGCATGGCTGCAAGCTCAGTAACAGCAGCCATTATCCTGTCCCAAAGAGACAGCAGGGCTTCTGGATCACTTAGTGAGCGAATAGCATCTGAGGGTACGGTCAAGATAATGTTTTCTGTAACCAACTCAGCCCATGGAGCAGGCAAATTGCGAATTGATTGTAACCATGTGTCAAGGCTGGTCTTGCCTATAGGGTAAAAGGACAATTTTAACATCATACAAGTTGGAGGGAAACTAAATACGATTTAAGAGCATCTACAACATGCTAAAATGTTCTTAGTCTTATTGCTTTTCTATGTACCATATAGGTACCTGAGGGGGTTCCCCCTGTATGTATTTCTATTGTTTATCAGCCTGCTTGTATTATAAACTTTCATACACTTTGTGGTTGGGCTTGTCGCCTTCCAGCTTGCATCATTCACTTCATTCACTGCATGGTTGGGATCTCACATGGGGCTGGCCACCACTGACCAGCGGGAGTTAGTATTAAGGGGTCCCATGACTACTGATGGAGGCCCTTCTAACAAACAACCACAGAATAGAGACCTTGACAGTGAAACCTTTGTCACAGTAGCAGTGGCAGAAAGTACGGACAAAATAAAACATCTAAGACTTCTCTGACCAATACATATTTCACAAAAGTTCTGCAATGTGTGACAGCAGACCAAAAAAAAAAAATAGTCCTAACTGTTGATCAAATTTTTACTCCACCATGAAGAGAGAATTGCTGAGAATGAAACTGATGAATATTTTGATTATTACAGAAATGGCACAAAATTTTTAACTTGGATATTTAAGAACGTTCTTATTTCCATGACATGAAGCTTACATTAAATTTTCATTTTTGTAATAGTACCCCTTTAAGGGAGGTATAATCACTATTTTTCAATTGAAACAATTGATTAGTAAATGGAAACTCAGCAAGAGAAGGGCTGTGTTTAAGTGAAGACATGACCTAAAGAGGAGTGTGGCTTAAATAGGGGTGAATGGTTTGTTAAAACTTCAGTGACTGCTATATTCTGCAATAAATTCAGCTCTCATTTGGATGCAGTCTCAGTGAAATAAGAAATGCAATGTTTAACTAGTGGTAATTACCCATTACATTATTCTTTCATTTAAGTGTAACCATTTTTGTAAATAAGTTTCATTAGATGAAGGAATGATGTACCTTATTCTTTATAGATGTAATTCATTCTGAGAGTCATTGGTTATTGTTAGTAGGCTTACAGATGATTAAACCAACAAAAAACAGGGTTCTATAACATGTGGAGTTTTGCATAACCAATAACAGAACATTAAAACAACATGTACATTAAAGCTAACTATGCTTTGTCCCTTATGCTAGTCCCTTTGTGAGCCTTGTTTAAAACTCCTATCAAAAAGTGTCATGGTTTCTAATCGCAAAATTGTGGAACAGACCTGTTGCAGGGCTATCCTACTGATTCAAGCTAATTACAAATACTACTTATATTAATACAAACCACTACTAAGTAAAAACCTTTACTCTCTAATACAGTATTGTGTTTCATATATGGTAGAGTTGTATACTTTATACATAACCCCAACATTATACAGGCAAAGTAGGAATATTTACTTACCTTTTATATAGATTGGGGCTGGTTCTGCTTCATACACCTTAACAGGGATTATACCCAAGTTGCTATTCGCTTTCACAGTGATGTATAGAAGTCCTCCCCAGAAACAGGACACTGAAACCTTCTGGCTATCAACATGGCATTTACGAACGACAACAGGGGCACGACAATACTTATCTGCAGAGCTCAAATCATCTGACTGACAGCCAACCTGTACCTGTTATTTCCAACAGAGTTAAAAGTTAATGTGTGTGTTTGTGCAAATTATGATGTTTCATTGTACCTGTACTATTATGCTACCTAAAATTGACCGGCTTTACACACCTCAAGAGATTTACAACTATTTAAGCCATTTAAAAAATATGCTGATTTATTTACATGACATAGGTTTGCCAGCAGTATTTCAACATCGCAGATAATTGAGATGAATCTGATGTTGGCACAAAATTATGACAGGCATATTAAAGCGAACGTTGGTATAGGGTTGCCACCTTCTGGCTGCATTAGAACTGGGCAGGGGGAGGCAATGCAGTTACAGGGATATGGTACCTGATGTTGAAGGCAAGTTCATAGACTTCAGTGGTCATGACATGGTGATTGACCTAATTTGGAAAATCAGACAGTTTTGACCTGGGCAGCCAGTCTGAAAAATGGGCTGGCTGGGTCAAAACTGGACAGGCGACAACCCTAATTTAATGGCTCAAAAGTCTGTAAGATTCTGTAAAGTAAAGTGATTTTATGCCCCATAGCATTATATTCTCTATTACTTAGTTACCTGAAGACCTTGTTGCACAGCTGAGGCAGGGAACTCAAGAACGGCTGTCTTTCTGGGAGCCAAGTACAAGCCAGTGCTTCTCCAGGCATTTTTACCTAGCACATAAAACATCAAAAAACATTATCTAAGACAGAGAAAAATCATATTTCCGAGTGCTCCATATACAAAGTAGGTAGCAATAACATTTATGTAACAGTTCTTCCAGCAGAAGGCGTTTACTTTTGTGGTTATCCATAATATAATTGTACCATTGTTCAATGTTGTGGAAAAGGCAATATTGGCTGATGACGATTGCTATAGTTGCCTATAAAACTCAATAAGTATATAGTCTACTCACTTTGTCTGAAAAACAAACTGGTTTGAAAACCCAGTAGGAAATCTGAAATATGTTCCAGTACAGATACATTGTGCAGCTAATTAATTACATTTCAGTGTATGACATGTTGGGTTGTATTTATCAGGCCTGGACTGGCAATCTGTGGGTTCGGGCAAATGCCCAAGGGGCTGCTTGCTTTGAAATATAAATGGGCTGCTCACCTAAAAATGCAAATTAGGTATGTCTTTGTGAATGAGCCAATCACTTTAAAATGTAAATGAGCTGTCCATATTAGCCAGCCACAGCTGAGCCAATGCATGCATTTGTTAGTGCTCATGTTATTACTGGCATATGGGTGGAACCAGGAATTCTGACCAACTTCAGTTAGTAATATTAGAATTGCTTGCTAGCTACCCAATCCTTTATGCTTATGATAGGTATGTTGGCAACAGAAGTCTCTATGCTCAGAACAGTCACTTCAGCCTGTATATGGAAAACTGTGATATGTAGCATTAATTGCATGAGGCAGCCTAGTCTCTTCAAGTATGCCACACTTTGGCCCTGTGATACACATGGTAATTAAAGTCCTTTTATCTGCCAGGGTACATGGTCTAGCTGGGGGCACACAAAGGAAAAATTAGAATATACTGTAAGTATAGGGCCACTAATCAAACTGATAGAAAAGTTGTGATAGAAACTAGGGTGAGATATTTGTTGCAAGGGCCAGTTCCAGCACATAGGGTGTATAATATTGCTGGGGATTATATGGCAATGGACTATTAAAATATCTATTAATAAACACTAGTTCTAGTTAACCTTGGGGTTGGAAATATATATCATGCTTTGCATGCGCATGAATACATGGGCTGCTTTTTCCTCCCAGTCCGGCCCAGGCATTTATTACCAAGAACTGGCTAGCTTAAAGGGCACCGGTTGCCATAAAATATTTTCCCCCACCAAAGGTGCATGCCAACAGAGGCTGCGCTCCATTTTGGATTAAAGGTAGTTTTTTTTTTTAATTGGTCCCCTCCAGTGCTAGGACATAAGTAGGGAGGTCCCAGTGCGAGTGGCCATGTCGTGCAAAACACATGCATATAATGAGTTTCTGATGTTGCAGCATTTGCGCATCATGTTCATGCGTGTGATCCAACATGGGATCTATTAGCATGCACCTTTGGTGTGGCAAAATATTTTTATCATAACAGGTGCCCTTTAAAATCATTTAGCTGGAGTTCCTTTATAAGGGGGTATGATGAGATTCACTGGACAATACATTACCTGGGTTTGTGCCATCAATCTCGACAGTAATTGAAGGTCCCTTTTCCAGAATATTTGATTCATCACATACATTAAAGCATTCCTGAGCTAAACACAAGATGAATGCTTCTTTTGAGCAGCTGCTCACGGGACACTGCTTACTGACATTGGGGATTTCACATGTCTGCATCATCTCTACAAACTGACTCTGGATTGAGCTGATGATAGGACTGGCTGGGAGCCTCATAAAAGCGGTGACATCCTGCCTCAGCTTGTTCATCCAAGTACTCAAGGGAGGTTTCACTTCTGCACCACTTCTCAGTTCAGCCTGCAAATTACAAAGTCCTCTGCGGAAGTGATACTGTTGACTGGATTCATCCGGATTGACTGCATTATAATTGCCCCCAGGAATGGTTCTGTCCAGAATGCTAATGCCAAACTTGTTCAGTATCTTGTTTCCAGGGTAATGGATAAGGACATCCATGTCTGAATTCTGAGAGGACCAATACCATGCATGGCCAGCAATAAGAAGTCCTCCTCCCTCTGCAACAAACTCATGGATTGCTTTTGCGTCTGCATCACTGTAGGATGTGCAGCAGTAAACACTTAGATCAGAGACTAAGCTGGATACATTACATGGGATGTTTTCCTTCTGCAAAAGCTCAGCAAATTGTGTCAGGTCCTT
Organism: Xenopus borealis; assembly: GCA_024363595.1. NCBI lineage: Eukaryota > Metazoa > Chordata > Amphibia > Anura > Pipidae > Xenopus > Xenopus borealis. Next base: position 81,671,568 of record CM044435.1, on the reverse strand, counting down.
GTGAACACCAATGTTTTTGTTCTGATTTATATCTAGCCAAGATATGGCATTCAGCATTATGGTTTTCAGCTCTGATTTGGATAGGTAACCTTCGTGTGTTGCTACAACCACACGCCCTTTGCCATAGTATGTAGCACCAAGAAAACATTGTTTGTTTTCACTTAACCCAACTGGAAATGACAAAATACCATGCAAAAGAAGATCTGAAGGAATACTTGACCCACTGATGTCCAGCTGAGACATGCCTTTCAGTAGGTACTTCTGGTCAAGTGAGAAGTCGAAACTGCACAAGAGAAAGAATGCTGAGGTTTTAAAAGTCATAAGAATCACTCAAATTGTCAAAAACATATCAATAAATATTGCTCTTTTGCCTTGGCCTGTGTATCACGCACTGATCATCTGACAAGAAAAAAGGGTGGAAGCGAAAGACAGAAGTCCGTCCATTCTTTGTTTGATATAACCTAGCATGTACTGTATGTGTGCCTTTGGTTTAATGTTACCCTGGTCCAGATTTCCGTATTGGGAAGGCTGCAGGGTCCTTCACAAGCACCCTCCCCCCATGAATGCACACATACATGCCCAAGAGCACTGGGGATTATGCTACAGGAGTTGAGCTGCGCATCCCCAGTGCTCCTTAGAATGCGGCAGGGCGGAATGCTGCCCCTAAAATCTTGCCACAAATCCAAGCCTGATGTTACCCAATTTTCAAAGTGAAATCCTTGGACACCAATATAAATCCAGTGCAAAAAGTACACCACATAAATTCTGGATTTGGAGAGAAATCCAGTTTTTGCATTCAGTCTAAACTATGCAATTTGATTGATAGATAAAAAGGCCTATAGACAATGTGCATAGTGCAATTTGCCATTTTTGCATGTGTGGGGAATTGTGCAAATATCCCTGTGCTTTGTTTCAGCTGGTTGAGACCTGCAGAATGCTCATAAGCTCCCTGTACTAGGGTGTGCTCCATTCAATAGGGGCATGTGAGGGAATGCATATAGACATCTTGTCTCCCTTCCTACCTGTCTTGTACCTTGTTGTCATTCAGAGGAGCAAGGTGTGGAGCAGCAGGCCCTTCCTTACCTCATAAGGTGAGGGCTACTCTCTGTAGTGTATTATACCGTTATTTGGTGTTCCAGGAAGAAATGAGACAGGTATAAGCACTATGAGAAGTGCACTTGCATCCCTTAGCCTTAAAGGAACAGTTCAGGCTAAAAATAAAAACTGGGTAAATAGATAGGTTGTGCAAAAAAAAAATGTTTCTAATATAGTTAGTTAGCCAAAAATGTAATATATAAAAGCTGGAGTGAGTGGATGTCTCACATAACAGAATATAACACAACATCCTGCTTTTGAGCTCTCTAAATCTGAGTAAGTCAGCGACTTGAGGGGGGGCCACATGGGACATAACTGTTCAGTGAGTTTGCAATTGATCCTCAGCTTTCAGCTCAGATTCAAAAGCAACAGTTATGACCCATGTGGGCCTCCCTCAAGTCATTGATTGGTTACTGCCTGGTAACCAGGGTAACCAGTCAGTGTAAACAAAAGAGAGCTGAAGAGCAAGAAGTAGTGTTCTGGCTATTATGTTAGACTTACATTCACTCCAGCCTTTATACATTACATTTTTGTCTAACTAACTATATTGAAAACATTTTTTATTTTGCACAGCCTATCTATTTACCTAGTTTTTACTTTTATACTGAACAATTCCTTTAAGCCTTGCAGCAAAGCGTTAAGGTATGGGGTCTAATTATCTACTTTGCAAGGCCCAAACATGGAGTAGTATTGATTTCCCTGATTGCAATGTTTAAGTCAAGAAATAATAAAAAACACTGAGTTTCAGAAAATGGAAAAAAATGTATATTCAGCACAAGTCCTATTCATTGCACTCATGTTGAGCAAGGGGGTATACTGCCCTTTTAAATGATGTGAAAAATGCAAAGCATTTGCAAGACTGTGCCTTCATCTTTAAGGTAACTGTTAGTTTGTTTCCTATTCCACTTTTCAAGTGGTCTTAATTATTTCTTTTTCTGGACTGTATTAACTAATCCAGCCCACCTGCTAGCAATGATTTGGGGGGGGGGGGAGAGAAGGATGACCTTCCCTAATAATTTTTTAGGAGTGCCTAGCTACACTGCTCAACCTTTTGTTGAGTACACTTTACTTTATCAAAATGGTTTGAATGTCCATTGTCTTACCAATGTTTAATCTTTGCTAAGGGACACATACCAAATTGTGAGTAAACTGACTTTTGTTATGTTTATTGAATACTACTAATTTCATTTGCCATACATAAACGTATGTATCAATGTTAAATACATACCTATACGCACACAAAGATACGCAAACATATACTTACCTTATGTTAATTGGAGCCTGTGGTATATTTTCAGTAACACATATATTTCCTTTTTCTCCATAGTCACTGGTGAAATACACCCCAGAAACAGATATTATTTTGTTTCCTGGAAAATGGTGCAGCACATTTTCCTGCTTGTGGCTGTAGGACCAGTGCCAAGCTTGAGCCCCAATCAGCAGGCCTCCCCCCTCTCGTACAAATGAAACGATCTGCTTAGCTTGGCTATCATCATATCCACTAGTACAGAACACACCCAGGCCCTCAGTCAGAGTGGAAGTCTTTTGGACTTTGGATCCATTGGCAAATAGATTATCTGTTAGGAGATGCAAACCATTGTGTACCCCAATGTTGGCTTCTGAATTTGGACTCAACCAAGATACTGCATTTTTCAAAAAGTCCATAAATGCATTCATGTTTAGATAACTCTCATGGGCCATAACCACTACTTTTCCTTTTCCATAGCGAGAAGCAGCAATGAGTACATCTTTTCTTGGAGATACCAGCACAGGGAATGAAGTGTCTCCTGTTAGCAGCAGCTTGCAGGGAACAGCGTCCCCAGAGAAATCTAGAGAGCCAATACCCTGGACCAGAGACCGGTAATCTTCAAGTCCCTTCATATTTCCTAAGAGGGATCACATGGATTTTCATCAGAAAAAGGCAGACAGACTGCACTGATATTTTGTAACATAACATAAGAGATTGCAAGACGATATATGCCTATTAATTCAGCTTTAGCGTTCTATACCAATCCAGTGGAAGACACCCACCAAGTCTACTGCCAACTCCAGTTCTGCTATGTGTTGTAATAAACTATACCCCATTTTCATTATGTAATCTTACCAAATACTTAAAAGAATGTTGCTTGTATAACACTATAGAATTAGCTATCTCTCCTGCTGCTCCACATGTAGAACACTGTTGCATGAGACTCTCTGGCTACTTTGGGGGCTGAACTGTAATGCACACTTAACTAATAATTATTGGTGTCAGCGGTAACAAAAAGTTTAATGTTTAATGGCAGTCTCATTACACTGAATGTAAATAGATGTTGGCTTTTTATTAAAAAGTTCAGCACATTACATAAATGCAGTTAACATATTTCACTCCAGGTGTACAGCCCCAGTATACCGACATCTTAGTGTTGCCTCATAGGGATTTCACACTACCTTGGAACCAACCAACAGAGGTTCTTTCACTTTGATTGGTTGATTAATAAATGATATTTCTGTCAGGCCCGGATTTGTGGAAAGGCCACCTAGGCCCGGGCCTAGGGTGGCAGGATTTTAGGGGGCGGCATGCTGCCCAACCACACCCACATTGGTCCACAAACACTGGGGACAAGCACGAGATCCAATAGTTTTTAAAATTTCCCATGCACCAATCCCCATTGCTCTGGTCTTGATGATGAAAATTTGCGAATAAAGGGCAGAGTATTGGGGCACCGAATGGCAGTGGGCCTAGGGGCGCCCGCTATGTAAATCCGGCCCTGATTTCTGTGACCTTTACTGCCAAATTCTGCTGACCCAGTGCCACCCCCTCTGCTGTTCTACTTCTTGCCAAGAAATTGTCTTCTTTTCTCAGAGATACTACCTGTGCCACATGCTACTTTAGGGAGACAGAGGGAGCTTAAGGATATCTATATCTAAGAGATTGGCATAGGGAGTAAGGTTTTTATCAACTACAGGCTCATTGCCAAGAATGGGCTGTCCCTCCATGATGATGGCACAGCTGTTTTGTGGACAGTTTTTAGGCATTGTAGGGGTGGAAGCAGTAAGAAATAATTTGGTTAGATAAGGATCTGGGCATATCAGCGGAAAATAGCGATCAGAGGGCAAGAATTGACATTGCAAACTGGAGAGCTACTGAGTAAAAAGCTAGCTAAATCAACATTCACAAATAATTAAAAAAAACGACAATCAACTGCAAATTTTCTCAGAATATCTCTCTCTACGTCAAACTAAAAGTTAATTTAAAGGTGGACAAATCATAATATAGATAACAAAAGCCACCCTGTTTCTGTAACATGTTGCTGCAGAGAGTAGATAACGGGACAAAGGGGAGAGAATTGTAAAAGGTTAATAATGATCATAGGAGTCAGCTTTGTGACAAGAAATTATGGTATAAACCTCAACATAAAATCCCATAAATGAATAAGGCAGAGAGCAGGTGGAAGTGGTACTTACAAGTTGGTTGTGCTGATCAAAGTCTAGAAGCAGAGAGAATGCAGTAGTCCCCACTAACCGTTTTGGTACCTGCTCACTACTTATTTAAGTTTTGTAAGTGGGAGGGACTGCAGCTTTTCCACACTAATCCTCGGACACTCATGGAAATTCCTATGCCTTTGTTGTACTGCTGCATTCCTGTGTTGTCTCCTCCTCTGCACAGAATAAACAGCAATATCAGCTGTGAAATATAGTAGCCTGTCCAGTCCTGTCAGCAATGGCAACAGGAACAGGGGGAAAAAAATTGCATTGGGTAATAGAAAATAATTAAACAAGGTAATGTCGCTCAATCCCTTAGCAATTGGGTGCACGTGGGCTGGCTTGATATACAAAAAACAAGAAAATTCCCCAGCACTCCAACCTTTAACCCCTAAGTGAGAATTTGCACAACTGAACTGCAACTAACAAAAAAGACACTTTTAGTTACAAAGTTTGTACAAAATATGCATAAGCTGACGCGCCCCGTCAAGGCAGTGTCCATGCGTCAGTCCTATCCTAAGCGAAAAAAGTATTATCTTTGGGGGGAGAAAGACCATACCTGCTTTTCTCTTTATTTAGCATGATCTCTTCCAAAGACTTCATTAAATGGGGGTTGGGAGAGCAAGCATTTAAGGAGAGCCACGGGGCGCGTCAGCTTATGCATATTTTGTACAAACTTTGTAACTAAAAGTGTCTTCGCACTTTAGTGAATTTGGGTTGTGCTAGCGAAAATTCACCTGGCGAAGTGCGGCGAACGTTAGCGAAGGCAACGCTAGCGAATATTCGCCGCTTAGTGAATTTCCCCCATAGTTTTTCCAGTGTGCTTTTTTTCCCCCAGATCTGAGTGACAAGTAGTGAACTTCATGTGCAATTAATCTGTGGTAGCAAACAGTCAGTTTGTACTGTAGTAGTTCTCACTACTACATCAGAAGCAGTCGTCGTAATGTAAGTAGAATGTGACTATTCAAGTTGCAGATAGGAGATTAAGCAATGTGCCCATCAACATTATTTTATATATTGCTTTGTTTTTTTTCTTTAGCGTTTTATTTTCTTTAATAGACATAAGTGGTGGTGGTTTGAAAGTCTTTGTTTAGATTTCATAAATGAATTGTTACATTAGTAATTGCATAGAAACCAAAAGCAAACAATGCAGTCACACTGAATAAGTTCAGCCAAAATATACAGAGGTACAATATTGCCCAAATGTCAGTAATTTCTGCCCCACATTTATTATAACAATTTCTAACATTATAACAAATTCTAACAATTAATAACAATAACCCAGACACCTGCTGTCAGAAATTGCAACTGAGCTTTCCTTACCTGCTGCTCTGAAGCACTCTTTACTCACCCGTAAGCCTCTAAAACAGGCAAAGCAAGGTCAGGGGTGTGACTGGGACACAACAGGGATATGTATGTGGGAAAAGTAGGCATGGCTTGGGCAGAATGATGCATGGCTAAAACACACCAGGGCTGGTGTGTGTTCATTTTCCCACACTTCTGGCATTTATATCCAGTTAAGACAGTATCATCCTTATAATTTCTAAACCTTTATATCTGTCCCTTAAATCCACTCATCCCTGAATCCCCCCCCAATCATTTTCCACAATTTATAGTATAACCATCTCTGCTACCCCCACAGTAGACTAATTTCTTCCCTTTCCCAGTATAGTGAAATCTGTCATTTCTTCTCAGTGTAGGTATCAGACCTGTTATCCAGAATGTTTGGGACCTGGGGTTTTCCAGATAACAAATCTTTCTGTAATTTTGATCTCTGTACCTTAAAGGAAAAGTAAATGTTTTTCTTTTTCTTTCTGTAAATTTGCTCTAAACAGCCCCCCAGATTAATGTAACTTAGTCCCTGCTGCAAGTCTGCTCTGGTTTCTGTGTTATCAGCAGCTTGTTTCCCTTCTTCCTGGTGCAGAGTGAAGCCCAGCCCCTGAGTTTACTGAGCAGTCCATTTGCTGCTGTTCCACAATAGAGAGGAAGAGGGAGCCAGTGTTTCATTAGTAAGCTAGTTTCCCCAAGCAAAAGCTGCTACACATACTGCTCTCTGCTATGTCATAGTATGCAAATGATCTCCTGGACTAGTCCAAGATATAAGGTCAGCTCAGAAAGCTAAGGGGCTGGGCTTCACTCTGCACCAGGAAGAAGGTGAAACAAGCTGCTGATAACACAGAAACCAGAGCAGACTTGCAGCAGGGACTAAGGTACATTAATTTGAGGGGCTGTTTACAGCAAATTTAGAGATAGAAAAAAAAAACGTTTACTTGTTCTTTAAGTCTACTAGAAAATCATGCAAACATTAAATAAACCCAATAAGGATCAATTATCTTAGTTTGGATCAAGTTTATTATTACAGAGAAAAAGGCAATAATTAAAAAAAAGTAGATTATTTGGAATAAATAGAGCCTATGGGAGAGGGCTTTGGAGCTTTCTGGATAATGGGTTACCAGATAAAAGATCCCATACCTGTAACATTATTTCTGCTATTGTTTCCCAATACAGTGAACTCTTCCATGTTTACCTAGTACAGTGAGCTCTGCTGTTTCCCTAGTACACATCTCTGCTATACAGTACTTCCCCCATACCACAAAGTCTTCTATGCTCTCTCTGTAGTATAGTATCTCTTCGATCTCCCCCCAGTACAAAAAGTGTGTGCTTGCAGACACATATACAAAATAAAAGGTGGTCATATCAGAGGTAGTTAATCAGACAAAGATGTTCATAGTGCAGCTTCTATAAAATGGTGACTGTATGGGACACCCAGAACTTCTAGTCAGTTAAGTTTAATAAAAACAACCATTAAAGATTAGGTGGGGTTAAACTTGTGATATGATGAGCCAAATAAAGGAATTGTCCTTAGTAATAGGGATTGCAGGAGCATCCAGTGGAGCATTTGTGTTTTTGTCACCCAAAGATGCAATTATCTGCATTGTAGACGACAATTGTGTGTGTGTGTCTCTTTATGATCACAGAGATCTGAATTAGGAGATTTGCTGATGTGGTTATTTGTACATTTAGTCATGGAAACATTGCCATCTGACATTTGCAGCAGGGACTCTTTTGTTAAGAACAAAACAGGTTTCTGCATGATCCTGCTGAAAATCTGCTTTATTCAAAAGTAATGGTTTAGTTAATGTTTGCTTATTTCAAACAATGCATTTTATTCTTATGAGGAATGAAGGCTTTATTGGAATGCAGTGTTTTCCTGTTCATTTTGTCAATACAGACTTACTGGTACCTTGTCTTAGTAAGACAACAATCAAAATGTCACCAAGAAATGTATTATTATGCAGAGTGTGTATTATAAGCTTGTGTGTGTATGCTTAGTTACTGTTGTCAGTTCTACTGGTACTGGTTCTAACCAGGCAGGCCAGTACCCAGGGCTCACAACCTTGTCTCATAAAATGGTCTACTGGATTTTCTAAACATAAAGGGGAACTATCACGGAAACAAAAATTTAGGGGGTTATTTATCAAGCTCTGAATTCCAAAAATCCTAAAAATGTGTGTGTTTTTTTTTTTTTTAAAACAGGCCTTTATTAAAATCACAAATTTTCTGAATTTATTAAACCCCGAGGATGAAAAAGCCAGAATATTAAAATCCAGCATCTCAAACCTGCTGAGATTGCATATAAGTCAATGGGATGTTCGCTGGGGTTCGTGCAATTCCACGATGGTATCTGGGGGAAAATCTGAAAAATTCGTAGTTTTCAGAAAAGAAATCCAGAGCTATAATTGAGCAGGGAGAGACTCAGACAGGAAGTGATGTCACACCAAACTAATATTGCAGCTGCCATTCTAAACAAACAAAGCACTTCTAGTGCTTTTTAGTCAGGTATGGTAAAATATTCTACAGAATAAATATAGCATTATAGCTTGCACTATTGTAGTTTTTAATCTATTGGCAATAAAATGCCTCCGTAGTATTCCTTCTACTTTAATATAAGATTAAGCGGGGTGGGCCCTGGTGCGGGACGTGCAGCCGGGCCCCCCCACCCCCCACCGTACCAGATTATATGCCCTGGCAGTGCAAGCTTCTGGGGAGCCCTGAGGGGTTGTGGGCCCTGGCCCTGTTACCCTGGTAGTTCTGCCACTGCCCTGTTTCTCTACATGCAGAAATTGTCCAAAAGGCAGTTATTTTGTTTGTACTGGAATCAGTTTGAATGAGCTCTAATACAGCTGCTAGGAAATGGAGCCCCCCTATAAGATATATTGGATCTAACTGTCAATTACACCCAACTGACACATGAAGACAGAATGAAGATAAAAAGATGCTGAGAGAGGTATAGTGAAGATAAACGTAATTATTTCAGAAATGATGCAGACTATTTAATTGATGAATTTAGAAATGTTAGTCTGCTTATGTTAAATTATATTAGCTTATATTAAATTTTCATTTTCACTATAGTTCCCTTTTAAATTTCCTGTGGGTACATAAACCACTGCAGGACTCTAGACTTTGGCACCAAGTCCTATCAGAAAACATAAAGCAGTGGTGCATTTTTTTTAAAACAGGGAACCTATTATCCATATAGCAGAGAAATACAGCATTTTCATGCTCCATAGGGGTACTATGGTTTTTGATGTTAACTGGGCCACCAAAATATTCACTATAATTTTGGTGCATGATTATTTTAATGTCAATTACTTTTAAAGGAGATTATCACCCAACAATTGCTTTTACATAAAGAAAGAAAAATTTTTTTTCCACAATTTCCCAACATTCATTAATTTTAAAATGTAAATGGTTTTATGTTATTTGTTAATAACCAAACAAATAAGTAATTGCAACTGTGTATGGTTTTCCCTTTATTGTCCCTGCTCCTAACTCTCAAAACAATGTCGTTCACCTCCAGGTCTGTTAATTCTTTGGCTTCTGCTACATTGTTTAAAGAAGCAAAACCAGTATTGAAGAGAACATAAAGGGGTAGATGGATATGGCAACATACTGTTATTTACTTACAACTTTAGATGGGGCATGTACACAAAGAAATACATCAATATTTACTGTGCATGTTATTGGTAAACATACTACACTATAACAGCTTACGAACTGGAATCCCCTCCTCACACTGATGATCAATAATTCCCTGATAATTATCTTAATTGCACTTAAGTCTATATTAGCATATGTCCAAAGCATGATTACCAACATTTACATCAAAATCCCAGGGGATTTCAGGTCACACCCCTAATCTCCATCCACACCCAGATGCAATCAGTCACTGTCTCCCATCAGCTTCAAACTCTGCTTACAGGCAGTAAAAACTCTCTCCCTTTTGCAAGTATTATTGAATGTATTACCTCCATTGCATAAATATGCACACAGAACAGAGAAGGTCAGAGAACAGAGAGTGAAGACGTGTAATCAACAAACAACAAATACTGATTTTTACAGCAGAGGAGACCCTTAGTAGTTGTCCAAGCTTGGATAATGGTAGTCAGGTCTGGTTAGAATACCGGCCCGGTGGCAACCCTAGCCAAAACTTAAAGGAGAATCCAACCTGTAATAGGAAAAAACCCACCCCTGTGTAGACCCCCCTCCCTCCTCCCCCCCCCAGCTACGGTTGTCACCTGGCTGGTAAAAATGATGGTTGAGCCCCCCCGCAAATGCCTCTAATTTTTTTACTTACCCCTCCGTGCAGATTAGGGCCATTTGCCGGGGGGTTGGGCAGGTTAGCTGGGGGGGAGGGGTGTCTACCCAGGGGAGGGTTTTTTTCTATTACAGGTTGAATTCTCTTTTAAAGGAGAATTAAACCCTAAAAATTAATATGGCTAAAAATGCCATGTTTTATATACTCTACTTACTGCACCAGCCTAAAGTTTCCACTTGTCAATAACAGCAATGATCCAGAACTTCAAACTTGTCACAGGGGTTGACCATCTTGGAAAGTGTCTGTGGGCTCTGAGCCGCTGTTCAGAAGCTAAGCTTAGGGGTCATCACTGATTATCAAGCAGAAAATGAAGTTGGTAGATGATGCCACAGGGCTGATTATTACATCCTGGTGCTATTTGCACTGGTTTCTCTGCTGCCATGTAGTAATTATCTGTACTAATGACTAATCAGCCTAATACTGTGACATTTCTATTCTATATGTACTGTATATTGTGAGTGGGTCCCTAAGCTCAGTAAGTAGGTTTGCCACCTGACTGGTATTTAACTGGCCTGGCCGGTAAAAATTGTTACTGATAGGGAAAAAAGATAAATATATAGGAAGGCCAGTATTTTTCTCTAGGAAAGGTGGCAACCCTATCAGTAAATGGTTGCAGCACAGAACATGTGAATCAGTGAATCAGCAGAAAAGAAGATGGGGAGCTACTGGGGCATCTTTGGAGATATAGATCTTTACTGCTAAAGGACTGTGGTTGCCTTGAGCTGGTACAGAAGCACACAACATCTCTAGCTACTTCACTTTCCTTGTCCTTTAAGTCCTAAATAGACTGTTCTAGGTAATGCCCCCTTGCAGGCCTTGACTGGCAATCTTTGGGTCCTAGCAAATGCCACAGGTGCTTTTGTAAGATGCCAAAGACACTATTTATTGTGCTGTTGGGGAGGGGGGGCTGTGTGGCCCTCTGTGTGTCGACTTGCCGAGGGACACCATCATTGAGGACAATGGGCCTAGTCATAGGGTTGCCACCTGGCCGGTATTTTACCGGCCTGGCCTGTAAAAATGATGGTGGATCCCAATGTTCCCAATGGGGGAAAACAATAAAATATAACAAGGCTGGTATTTTTTTCAAGAAGAGGTGGCAACCCTAGATCCAGATGATTTACAGTTTTAATATTAATATTATGTGCATGGACCTTACTTTGATTCTTTCTGCCTCAGAACCTTATTCTCGAATTTAAGAGGCCAAATGCATAAAGATATTTCAGCCAGAAATCACACCCTTTTGTCATCTCATTGGAATATACTTATATTATAAACTTTGGCCTATATATGCAAAATGAGGGTTGTACATATGTACATATTAGGTTGTTAGAGAATCCATATTTCTAATAAAATAAACCAAAAGTAAACTGTTTATCTAATGAAGTAACAAATGGATCATCTCACCTAAAAGCCAGAGGCAAATGATGTATGTGCCCATGAAATAGGGAAAATTTAGACTATATAAAAATTGTACAAGCAGATCCCCTTTCAGGACCTAGGGAAAGCAGGAACCATTATGGTTTAGAGGCTAATTTAAATATGTAGCAAAAGGTACAGCCTAATCACCTATAAAGATCTTTATTATCCTTGGCTGCTTCTAGACTAGAAAGCTATACTGATGCCACTAACATCCTTGCTAGTCGTTTCTTAGAGAAAGGGTATAGATCAGAGTTAAAGGAAAACTATACCCCCAAAATGAATACTAAAGCAAAAAATAGTTTATATCAAATTAAGTGACATATTAAAGAATATTACCAAACTGGAATATATATTTAGGTAAATATTGCCCTTTTACATCTCTTGCCTTGAACCACCATTTCATGATGGTCTGTGTGCTGCCTCAGAGATCACCTGACCAGAAATATTTCAACTCTAACTGTAACAGGAAGAAGTGTGGAAGCAAAAGACACAACTCTGTCTGTTAATTGGCTCATGTGACCTAACGTTATAGTTTGTTTGGTATGTTTGTGTGCACTGTTGAATACGAGGATCCCAGGAGGCTGTCCTTATTTTCTAAAATGGTTATTTTCTATTTCGGATTACCCAATGGCACATGCTACTAAAAAAGTGTATTATTATGAAAATGGTTTATTTACATGAAGCAGGGTTTTACATATGAATTGTTTTATGCAATATCTTTTTATAGAGACCTACATTGTCCGGGGGTATAGTTTTCCTTTAATAAACAGGGCCATCAAGGAAGTTGAAACCCTCCCACGAGATAACCTATTTGCAAAAAAATGACCGATGATAGAATAACCTTCATATCTACGTTTAAAGGAGAAGGAAAGGCTGGAGGCACTTGGGGTAAGTAAGTAAGACTAAACTGTGTGTAACTGTAGGTGGAGACAATGACGTGACCATGTAAATATATTTACTGACCAGTCACTTGAAATCTTTTGAACCTTCATCAGCAGCAAAGGACCCCACTCTCCTTAAACTACATTCCACTGAACTCTTATTGAACATCAGTTTTGAAATGTCTTTGAATAATGGGATGCTAACTTTTATACTAAAGGAGAATATAATTGTGTTTATAGAGATTACATCTAAAGATTTTTTAAGCATGAATTGTAACTTTATCTGTCATTTTATTGTACAGCCCCCCACCCATTCTCTGCCAAAGAGCCTTCCTGTACCAATGTATGTATAAATATATATCATTAGATAGATGAGCTGGTATAGTAAGTTTACAATACAAAACATTTTAGCCATAATATTTTTTAGATTGTTTTTTTTCTCCAGATAACTACAAAGCCTTGAAGTCCCAATTATCTGAAAGTACATATTTATAATCATATCATTACAGTCTGTATAGAGATGTGCTTGATAGTGCTGCCCTTCTTACAGTTATTATAGGCTAAACCAACTGCCTTTAGCAATGGGCCTGAGAGTGACACTCACACAGAAAACATAAAATAAACATGACGATAATAGGGATGCACCGAATCCAGGATTTGGTTCGAGATTCAGGCTTTTTCAGTAGAATTCAGGTTCGGCCTGAATCCTAATTTGCATATGAAAATTAGGGGTGGGGATGAGAATCTTGTGACTTTTTGTAACACTAGCATTCTTTAATGAATCCCAGAAATAGTCAACAAATACATGCCAAAAAAAATCACGCAATGTTCATAATTTACCCAAACTTTGGCACCTGCTGGGCTGAAAAGTACAGACAATTTTAAACTGGCCCCTTATTCTTATTTATTATTTTTCTAAATCTATGTTGATTTTACCATTACTTTTCATGCCATCTTGTGGAAAGAAGTCACAAGTGCAGTACAAGAGATGAGCATGTTTTAGATCTTGCATTTGCAGAGTACACTGTTCTACCATGGTAGTAAGCCTGGTTAAGTCTTGTATAATGATTTTTCTGTGTGTGTATCAGAGGTTTATTTGTTATTTTCTCTGTATATTGTGTTACGTCAAATAGGTTCAAATAGGTTCAGCTAGGGATGGTGTTATCAACAGTCAAGGAATTTCAGGAGTTTACTACTTCTTAGTAATATGAAATTAAATTTTAATAATGCATGGAGCTTCAATGTCTTAATGGTGGCTGTGATGTGACAGTAACATAAATTATGTTCTAGTAAAGTCATATGACTATTTAATTTTAATGTTACAGAGATATGATTGAATAGTCATGGCCATATTTATATATAGGCACCTGAGGGCCTGCTTCTAGGTCGGCAGCTTTAGGTTGGGGGGTAGCCCTTGGGTGCTTATACAATAGATTCATTTTTTTATTAGTAGCAATCACTAAAACATTATTCACACATTGTACCTTTCACACATAAAAATCAAGGTCACCATTGTGATTATACTTACTATATGGGGCGGAGTGATTGGTGATAACCAATTGTATATAAACGATATTAAAAATTAAAAATTGTATTTTGAAAACTGAATTAATTTGGAATTTCATTATGAGACCATAGTAATGTTGAAATAGGGGTTCTTTCTCTTTCTGTTGTCTTGATTTACTGAATATCTGATATATTCAGACCTCTACTTCAATCAAGGATAATATAATAAGTGGTTAATCACAAGTATCCAATTCCTCTTTTCCTTATACTTACTATTCTGTAAATCTGTTTTAGTAAGACGTTTAACGAGAAGAAACACATATAAGTAACATGAACTAAAATAATAGAAAATGAGAAAGAAAAAATGTAATTTAACCTATAACCGCTTTTCTAAAGCGGTTGTTTTTTGTGCTATCAACAAGGGTATACTCGGTTCCTGTGTGGTATTAGAAGCATTGGTTGCCTTTATGATCATGCTATTTTCGTTACTGTACGTCAGCCATGGTGTCCATATTGCATCATTGGTCTAAGTTTTAAGTTGAATGTTCGTGGTGTTTCAGTCTGGCAGCTCAGTAATTCAGGTGCAGACTCTAAACTATTACAGAGCTGCTTTAGAAGGTGAAAAATGACACCTTGCACTTCAATATTAGAAAAACGGTCACAAATAGTGATTGGAAAAAGTCGCTGTTTCTGGTGATCTATCGGAAAACAAGTAGTTTTTTGAAAGTGAACAACCTCTTTAAGATCATCTGATATTATGCGGAACAGTGATTTCCATATTTGTTGTGATAACGGGCATTCCCACCACAAATGCAGCAAAGTTCCATTGTGTCCACAATTTCTCCAGTATAATGGTGAATATTTCTCCAAGATCTTATGCAATTTTGCAGGTGTAAGATGTCACCTATATATAAATTTTTTGTGCGATTCTATATGGCTTGTACACCTGGTCGTCCACGATATCTGTATCTGTGCTGCATCATGTGGACTTTGTCCCACTTAATCATATAGGGATATTTGTATTCCGGAGGGTCCATAACAAGAAGTTTATAACAGCTGGAGACAGTCCCTCTAGTGGACCAACCTGAAACCGTTAGTTGCTCTAATTTGGATTGTTGAGGACAAGTTTTGTAGTCCAGTATTTGTTTCATAAGCAGGTGTGTTATTCTTATATATGTATATCTGTCCAGTTCCGTGAGTTGGTATTTATTTTGTAGTTCCTGGAATGTTAGGTATTTGTGTATTCCATAGAAGTCCCTAACCAAGAACAGTCCTTTAGTTATCTAAGATTGTATAGGCAGGTCCTGTAGAAAAAATTAAAGGCTCTGCAATGGTGTTCTAAGGGAAAGAGTTTTGTTAGCATCTGACTTGATTTGTTCCATGTACCAAATTTTAAGCACTGTTGTAGCAATGAGGTTCATTTGGGCCTGTATTGTGGTGGTGCCCACAATAGCTGGGGGGGATGCTGTCATTTGAGGTTTCCACTGTTACCATATCAAACCATTGTCTGCAAGACAGTGGGCTATGCATTTTTATGGCTGTATCCACTACTGATGTCTTGTAGTAGATATTAACACTAGGCCTCCTATAGAGACTGGTTGTTGCAACACTTTAGCAGCTATATGAGGTTGTTTCCCTCCCCATATAGACTCATTCATTTGTTTCTGCAATGTTTTAATGTATTGTGGCAGGAGATCAATATGTATAGTTCTAAATAAATATAAAATCTTTGGTAATACATTCATATTCTGCCTATCCACAAAATATATAGTGGTTTACATTTAAGATAGTTATCCTGAATAGTCTTCTGCAGAGGGATATAATTATGTTTGTACTGTAGTAGTTCTGGGTCCTTGGTTAACTTAATTCCTAAATATGTAATAAATATATCTCTCCATGCAAACGAATAGTTGCTCTTAAGTTGCTGTTTCTCATGTTCAGGAATATTAATTGGTAATGCCTGTGTTTTTTGTGAGTTAATTTTGTACCAGGAGATATGGTAGAAAGAATTTAACTCTCAAAAGACATTAGGCAGTGTTATGTGTAAGTTAGTTAGAGAGAGTAGAATGTCATCCACGAAAAGTCCTACGGTGTTGTAGCCTGATTTTGTTGGGACCCCTTGTATGTCTCAGTTCTGCCTAATCCTAATGACTAATGACTTGACCATTAATGCAAAAATCAGGGGGGACAAAGGGCACCCCTGCCTGGTACCATTTGTGATGTTGAAGGCATCCGACAAGATCCCTAAGGCCAAAACCTTTAGCCAAAGGTTTGGAGTAAATTGTAGTTATTGCCTTCTAATCAAAATTTGGTAAGTGTCTGTGTCATCTATCCCAGTGGATCCTGTCAAATGCATTTTCCATGGCTGGCTACTGGCACCATGCTCATGAGCATACTGATTTGGGGACACTTTTCATTATGCACATGCGAGGAGCTCCCTCCTGGTGCTAGTAGCCTAGCGCTGGCGGGGGCATTTAAAAAAAACAAAACTACTGTTATCCCCAACCGGAATGCGGGCTCTATCAGCCTGCAACTTTGGTTGGGGATAACATCTTTACCCAACAGGTGCCCTTTACATGCCCAGCGAGCATCTTACAAAGCATTGTGGTGAGTTTTATACCATCTGGAAAGTCATTGTTTGATGAAAGGGTTTTACAAATATATTATAAGATATTTTCTAGCGAATTAAATATATTAACCTCCTGCAAGGGCCTGCACTCAATGTAAGATGTCTGAGGATATTCTCCAATGTTGCTTCGCAGGGCAGCCAGTGTTAGTGAATGTATATTTAAGTGTTGGTATTGCAATTTATAAGTAGTCCCATCATAAAGTCCGCAATAGATTTGGTCTAAAGGACAATGACCAAGTACTCTACCAACATGAAAGTATACATAATTTATTTTATGTTTAGTTTTTAGAAAGCAGCTCTTTATTTACAGCTCACAAAAGGCACAATCCTGTTTGACTTGGAAAGTACATTGATTTGTCAACAGTGTCACAGTACATAGCAGTAGTACAATAAAAACACAATACTATATAGCAATATTGTTTACACACAATAGAGTACAGTGAAAAATACCCATTGCTATTCCTGTGCATCTTTATGTAATTTATCGTTCTACATTCTCAGTTAATGTGGCTTTAAAATTATATTTACACAACTGAGAGTTTGTTAAAAGTAATTAAAGGTAAAGAAGGTTTGGAGTTACTCGTAGAGCATTGATCTTAAAACTATGGTATTAGGGATGATGAACAAGAAACTCATATTTATACATTGTATACAATGCTCTGACATTTAACATTGAACATGTAGCCTTTGTTCTTATGTACCGGAATCCTCCTTACAGTGTCTCATGTTAACATAGATTTATACTACATTTGTCACATCAACTTTCAGACACTCTCCTTTCTTTACATTCTTATAAAGGAAACACTGATTATCATAAACCACAGGGTCTCATTTGCTTAGGGGTAGGTGTAAATTGCACCCTCACAACGTCATGCCATACAGCACCAGAGCATATGTGCACACCCTTATAAGGTTAGTGTAGGTTTCTCAAGTTAGTTGTTGTGCTCTATTCATACCATACCAAAGGTGCAAAGTGTTGCACCTGACAGCACTAGCTGCAAAAAAAACACGCAAGATTGTGGGCTATATTGAATGTATTTTGCACTTTGCCCTTTTTCCCAGTTCAGCAATTGAGCCCTTTAAATTTTAGCACTTTGTGTCCCACCTACACAACCTCTATAATCCCTCTGCTTAGAATTCAACATCAAACACATCTATTCATCATTAAAAACACTTCTAGTACTTCTATTAGATCTCTTTTCTATTAGATCTCCCATGTATGGGGTACATTTACTAAAGAGTGATTTGAGTTTTTCTGCAAAATTTTTGGTAAAAAGGCAATTTGCAACAACTAAAAGATGAGCAACATGCTTCAATAGTGAATTACCTTGTCGCTGGAGAACTTTCACTGTGTTTCGTCAGGAGAATATTTGCTTAGGTGAACGATCACAGGTCTGCTAAATTAGTGTGAAAATGTGTTACCCTATTCAACAAAATCTATTTTGCAGGTTCTGAATAAGCAATTAATACAATGAAGCTACATCCTCAATATTATTATGTCAGTGCTATCATATCCTGTATTCCAAAAAAGTCAAAATGCTAATTTTTTTTCATATTTAAATGGGATTATGTTTACAAATTGTAGCTGTTAAAAATGTACTCTTTTTTTTAACATTTGAAGCTCATGCCACATTTGTTTTAGTGTAGGCTCAAGTCTAGGACAATAGAGGATTGCTGTCTTCATTTTGCCTCCTTGGACATTTTTAATAAAAAGTGGCCACTTCCAGCAATTGCACCAACATCACTAATAAATACATACGTATGACCTTTATATACTCACTGAATTTAAATTGACATAAGCGTTAACAAAGTTTTGCTAGGAAGAAAGTAATGCTAGAGAAAATTCATTATAAAATTTTCACACCAACAAATCATTGCTGAGAAAAGTACACCAGCGTTCTTTTACTGAGACGTAATTACACATTTCGATGAATAAGTATATTCTTCACAGTGATACTGACACTAAAAATGAATTTTAACATATGAATGTACATTAATTGTTACCTATAGGTCATGTTCAGGCCCGGACTGGCCATTTGTGGGTTAGGGCAAATGCCAGAGGGGCTGCTATAAGGTCCCATAGAAAGTCAGTGTTTAGTGGGCTGGTGGGGGATGTTTGGGCCTCTATGTGGGCTGATGGGCCTCTTGTGTACCTGAAATGCCAGGGCCTATTTTAATTCTCAGTCCAGTCCTGGTCATGTTGATCATTTTTTTGCTGAAAGGTTTGTTTTTGTATATAACTGTTTGCTGAAACGTCTAAGCCTGACTCTCTGACACTCTGACTTTGCCAACCTGACTGTCCCATCTCAGCCTGTTAGTTACAGTTTCTAATGATAACAGATGCCTGCTGCACAAATATGGCAGCCCCCTTATACAGGAACATGGGGGATCAGACAGGTGATGTAAAAGCATCATGCAAATACCTTATGGCAAATTTAGAAGTAGCTTTCAAAGACAATATTATAATAGATGTAAAAAAGAGTTTAATTTCAGGTGTCAGAATCTCTTTAACGTCTGTTTTAACGCAGTTGCGAGAGATCTTTGCGAGAGAAGTGAACATTTGCATTTAGGTAAATGTGCCCCTATATCCGTACCAATCTCTGTCACAGGCTGATTACACTGCACTAAAGCATCCATTGTCAGACACTCTGTTTTTCATATGCTCACTTTTATCAGGCACTGTCTACTATACCCCAAACCTTCTGTAACTGACAGTTTGTTACAACCCACTTTTTCTAAAATGCTTTATACCCTGTACCAGGTGTTTTCATACTTCTTTGGTTCAAACTGTTCAAAATTGATTGTTAATCTCCACTCCATACATTATGATCTCCGAAGAAGCCAGCCCAACATTGTTTGTATTGTCTGCCATATATACTAAATGATACTCATTTATGAGCACTGTGCTGGTGTAAAATTGCCCTATGGTCATATACAGTATGAGTATCATGATTTGCATCCTCTAATTTACAGTATACTTTTCAAAACTATTTGCTATAGGTTACTGCATTGATGCAAAATTGTTGATTGCTAGTTATTGAGCCCCATTGTATGTTAGACACAGTTCCTTTGGTAGGTTCCACATTCTATGAGACATTGCTGATACAGTTCATCTTTATCTTCTCACATTACTTGACTTATAACCATACTTTCTATAGTACTTTCTGCCATCATTCAAAACCCATAAGACACACTCTGTTCAACACCCCAAAAGATTAAGATCTCCATAAATATTGAATGTACAGATGCACTGCATGGATATTCAAAAATTCACTAGTTGCTGAAATGTCTTCTGTCTTGTATTTTCTAGAAGTTTCCTGGATTTATATTCTGGGCTCAGGTCAACTGAGTCCAGAATATACTATACTATGTTACTTCAATTATCAAGCCATAACAAGAGCATGACCAAAAATCTCCCCCAAAAGGCTAACATCTGCCTTTGTCTCCTGTATATTTACCAATTTGCACTGTACCCTGAAATTCACACTGGCTTCACTTACCTGCCGCTTTGATTACATTGATTGGCATCAACTTTACAACCACTTGCCTTTACACACACCTTTTCATATCTTTTTTTTTTCTGTATTGTCTACCTTTTATATTGTGTGGATTCAATAAGCTAGAAAGATGAAAGGCAAAGCTTGTTCTACCAAGTGCTTTAATGTTCAAGTTAAAATGTCTAAAGATATTGCCATTAAATTTACCATATTTTTTTTGCCATTTCCATGCCTAATCTCACTTTTTGCTGTCAATAATTAAATAAATACATTTGTGCCTAGCTACTAACCCCTTGCTGACTTTTTATTTAATTCTACAGAATGATTTTATAGACCTGGTTAGGATCACGCCTCCTGAAGCTGGTAATCGGCTTAATATTCAGAATATTTCTCGTTTTTATTGATTTGGTTGTAAGTCTTCAACTAAGGTATTGCTGCAAACATATCGCTATAATAAAGTAATTATGACATACAGTATGCAATCCTCTCAAAGTGTACTAGTGTACTTTAGTTCTGCATTGAGTCTCATGACAGCATGTTTTTCTTATTTTTATTGAATATTATCCTATATATATATGAAGTAATAGAATTCTTAATGAATCAGATGCAATTTTGAGAGTAGGACT
>CM044435.1:81571949-81649197 GCA_024363595.1 Xenopus borealis | reverse complement strand
TATATATATATATATATATATATATATATATATATTTGTATATATATATATATGTATATACACACATATGCCAAATTTGTTTTGGAAACGTAGCTGTTTAAATTATGCCTCCTAAATGCTCAGCAAATTTGTAGATTCTACTGCTTAAAATGCTTTACCTTCCTCCCCTTCATACATACTGAAAATCCCATTTCTCAGTTTTGACACTTTACCCTTATGAAGTTATGTTACACCTTTTCTCTTTAATATACTGTGTCCACCAGTGTCACAAGCTTTATCATGTGCTCTCTGCACCCTTCTGTATGCTTGTCATTCTTCCTTCCTTCATATAATGCTATCTACATATCTTGTCACACGCTATGTCTTCGGTTGTTAATCATTGTCATTATGTGGGTCAGATCCAGACTTTTCATCATGACATCCATAAATTCTTCATCCTTCCGAGCACCCTCAACAAACTCTTCTAAAGACAGCTCCCCTATTAAAGAAAAAAGGAAGACTGTAGCAGAGAGAGGGTGCTTCTTCAGCAAACTTAGAATGAAACTGAAAGGAATTGTTCAGTAGTGATGGGCGAATCGGCCACGTCTCGTTTTGGACATATGCGTCCATTCTTGGATGCCTGCGTCCATTTTTTCTACGCCAATGGCCGCCAGTGTCCGAAAATGGACGCGCACGTCCAAAACGAGACGCCGGCGAATTCGTCTGTGGGAAATCGCAGGAATTCACTGCGAATTCACCACAGGCGAATAATTCACCCATCACTATTGTTCAGTATTCAGGAACAGTTCAGTATAAAAATAAAAACTGGTTAAACAGACTGTGCAAAGTAAAACATGTTTCTAATATAGTTACTTAGCCGAAATGTAATGTATAAAGGCTGGAGTGACTGGATGTCTAGCATAACAGCCAGAACACTACAACCTATATTAGAAACATTTTTTATTTTGCACAACCTATCTATTTATCCAGTTTTTATTTTTACACTGAACTGTTCCTTTAAAACAACATTTCAAATGTCAAATATTTTCTTGTTTTCATACTTCTGACAGCTGACCATAAATGTATGTATGTATATTCTCTGTTATACTTTATCATGTGAGTGTTAGCTTTGTGCTGTGCCATGTTGGATGGCAGACAGTTTACAGCTTAGATATTTTTGTCAGGTGGTATTATTTTCAACAACCTGCATTGTCTCTGAGCAAACCCAATAAAATCTCCTGTGTAATTAAGATTTAACAAGCTCTTTCCTATTCTGGAACAATTTGTTCCAGAGCAGAAAATAACTTGCCTTAATCTCTAATCTCTCCAATTAACTTTCATTACGTTAATGTTATTTCAATGAATGATAACTTCCTGAGTCTTAGCTGAGTTAGATTTCACTGCTGTGACTGACCTCTACCACCAGTGCAATGCACTGGTCAATTTCATATTAGGGTGTAGTTTTACCAGTGTTAAACCTGGTACACGATTAGCTGAAGGGAAAAAGCCTGACATTGCAGCAAGCAGAGCTGTGTTCTCTTGCTGAAGTAGGAAAAGCTGGATAAATGGGCCACTGGAGTGAATGGAGGAGAAAAGGGTGGGTTTTCCGGTCCATATTCCATTTAGGGCAAATTTATCAAGGGACCAATTTCGAAGGTTAATTAACCCTCAAATTAAAATTTCGAATTCGAGGGGTTTTAACGCAATTCGAACGATCGAACGATTTTAACCAAACATGTAAAAATCCTATGGGATTATTGCAATTCGGTAGGTTTTATCTGCCGAATTGTTATATCGAATTTCTTTTTTTAAAGGACCAGTACTTCGACAATCAAATTCAAATCGAATTTTGGGCTATTCGATCCTACACTACCTGCCTACCATAGCTAATTTCCCCAAAAACTGCATGTACAGACATACAGCTTGCCATATGTTGTCATACAGTCTGTAGAACAGCATGTAGATTCTCTGTCATGGAAATCAAACACATTCTGATTAAATGACACATTGATGTATGTGATTTAACCAATGTGCCAGTTTGTAAAAAAAAAAAACCTTTCTTGACCCTTGAATGTACAAGTTCCAAAGTCAAAATTTTAACTGTTTGGAATCCATTGAGATGCCCTATCATAAATTTGTATGCCTCTATAACTTCCCTCAACTCATATTTGCCAAAGGAAAAAAAGCTTGTTTTATTCCTCTGATTTATTGTTGTGCGCGTTAAGGCAGTTTAATTACAACTGCATGTTATAATAATGGGGCACAGAATGGAATGTATAGCTGGAGTAGGAGATATATAACTGATATCACAATACATAATATTAGCTATTTATTCCAGAAAGGAATCACACATTTGAGTTATGCTCACACTGCCCAGGAGGGTGTTGTAAGTAATGTATCAGTGTTTGCGGATGACACAAAACTATCCAGCCCAATTAATTCCATCCAGGATGTGGCCTCCTTGCAACAGGATCTTGACAAACTGGCAATCTGGGCAGATAAGTGGCAAATGAGATTCAATATTGATAAATGTAAAGTCATGCACCTGGGATGTAAAAATATTCAAGCTACTTATACCCTTAATGGGACTGCACTAGGCAAATCCATTATGGAAAAGGACCTTGGAGTCCTTGTAGATGATAAACTTGGCTGTAGCAAGCAATGCCAGTCAGCGGCATCAAGGGCCAATAAGGTCCTGAGCTGTATTAAAAGGGGCATAGAGTCACGGGAGGAGGGGGTCATTCTTCCACTTTATAGAGCACTTGTAAGGCCACATCTAGAATATGCCGTACAGTTTTGGTCTCCCTCACTCAAAAAGGACATTATTGTATTAGAGAGGGTACAGAGAAGGGCAACTAAGCTGGTAAAAGGTATGGAAAATCTTAGCTATGAGGAAAGACTGGCCAAATTGGGGATGTTTACGCTGGAGAAGAGGCGCTTAAGGGGTGATATGATAACTATGTATAAATATATAAGGGGATCATATAATAATCTCTCTAATGTTTTATTCACCAGTAGGTCTTTCCAGATGACACGAGGTCACCCATTCCGTTTAGAGGAAAAGAGGTTCAGCCTAAATATTCGGAAGGGGTTTTTTACAGTGAGAGCTGTGAAGATGTGGAATTCTCTCCCTGAAACTGTTGTACTGGCTGATACATTAGATAGCTTTAAGAAGGGGCTGGATGGATTTTTAGCAAGTGAGGGAATACAGGGTTATGGAAGATAGTTCATTATGCAAGTTGATCCAGGGACTAGTCCGATTGCCTTTTTGGAGTCAGGAAGGAATTTTTTCCCCCCTCTGAGGCAAATTGGAGAGGCTTAGGATGGGTTTTTTTGCCTTCCTCTGGATCAACTAGCAGTTAGGCAGCTAAAATTAAAAATAAGAAAAAAAAAAAAAAAAAAGGTTGAACTTGATGGACGCAAGTCTTTTTTTCAGCCTAACTTACTATGTTACTATGAGATGCTGAAGGTATTATTTAATATACAGGACTTTGTTTTAGGGGCTAAACACCTATAGCCATCTAAGTTTATATCTGGTACAACTACAATACATTTGAAAAAAGAACTTCCCAGAAATAGCAGCCTACCATTTAGAAAAGCTCCACAACATATAGTACTTCTAAAAACACAGATTTTAATCTTGGTATTTTATTATATCAGTGCACTGCTTTTTTTGGTTAAAGCAGATTTGTTCAATTTAGTATTACAGCTAAAAACTAAATGAGCAAGATCTATATGTACATACTGTATATAAAAGTAGACTAAGGGGCAGATTTACAAAGGGACGAATTTCGAAGTTAAAAAACTTCAAAACTCAACCATCGTATTTTTTTTAAAAGGCCATTTGTGATTGAAAATGGACTGAATAGGTTTGTTTTCAGTCTAATAAAAATCGTTCAAATGCATCGTTCGATTCGAACAATTTTCAAAAAAATCCTTCGATTTTTCAGGACTTAGAAAAAATCCTGGTAAAGGTTGTAGGAAGACTCACATAGGCTAAAATGGCAATTCAGCAGCTTTAAGGTGGCGATAGTTGAAGTAGCCCTACAATTACTTCGAAATTTGAATTTTTAAAATTCAAATTTAATTCGAACATTCACTTCATCCTTAGTAAATCTGCCCCTTAAAGTTAACTTATGCATTTTTTTATTTCAAAACAAAAATTAATTTAAGAATAAAAAAAATATGACCTTCTGATTATATATGATCTTACCATCACCATTGACATCAATCTTGTCAAACACACGATTGGTAAATTCTTCAGCGGTTGTATCATGATCACACCCATTAATTGCTCTCACTGCCTGAGAAGACCAAAGCATAAGCAAAATAAGGAAAACACTCTTGTGAATATGTATCTGTAGATCACTATATGACATACCAATCTTTTTATAACTGTTTCCTGAACCTAGATATCATGCTCATTTTTCCAGCTTTTGTAAACTGTATACTATTATCTTCAGAACTCCAGGTATCCAGAATGTCAGCCATCACCTTAAAAGCCTTTTCTTATTATTATTATTTTTCTGCATCCCTGAGGTTTTCCCAGCTGAGATCACTTGTCTGTCATAGGCAGAGTGGTCCCCATTCAAGTCTACCTCTTCTAGATTTAGAGTACATCTACTTTTGTTCAAGATTTGCAAACTGTAGAACAGTATCTTAGTCTGGATTTTGGAACGCACTAGAGAGAATTACAATGATTGTCAATGTCTGCAGTGGACTAGGAGCAAGGAAGCTTAACCATCTCTTCACAACAAATTGGATGAAGTCTAATATTCTTGGGAAACAGAAGGTGAAACCAAGATATAGAAATCCTTTTCTTCGTGCAAGCAGAAGGCCGAAGGCAAATACATATATAAATTGCAGCACGTACAAACACAGGCTAATTTACCATAACACAACATTGAAATAAAATATTCTGTCAGGGATAATGACACCATAATGCAGGAAAATCAAATTGCTTTCCATGTCGGTGAGCATACACTTATAGTAGTTTAAACGTAGCTGAGGGGTAGGCAGAGAATCCCAAGCTACATTATGGATGCAGTACAACAGTGTTGCTATTTGATGGAGTACTGTAAAAGGATATACTGTATTGTTAAACCCCATTGAAAAATAAAACATTTAGCTACCTATGCTTACTGTATAGATATGCCTATAATTTACCCGTAAAAAAAAGGACCCATAGTACCTATAAAAGTGAGTGTGTTTGTATCAAGGTTATTTGGAAATAATATGTTTGTGTCTTCAGTCTTTAAGCAGGCTAACTCTCTCTTATTGGGAAGAGATTAATTGTAATAATAGCTTATCTGAAATCCTCCTTAAGAGATGGGATGGCTCAGACTGACAGGGCAGCTCAACCTTGAGAAGATTCTAAGTATGGAAAGTGTATCAAATGAGTCATACATATCTGAGTATTGATCCTGAAAGTAGGGTCACACAGGCAACATATAAATAAATATATACATGTATAGGATCTATTATTGCAAATGCTTGGGTTTCCTGCATAAAGGAAAATTCTGTAATTTTAATTATCATACCATAAGTCTGCTTAAAAATGTTTATACATAAAAAAAAACAATAGGCTTGTTTTGTCACCAATATGGATTCATGCAGGGTAGTCATATAGTACATGGCACTGTTTTATTATTACAGAGAAAATCATTTAAAAAAATGTTGAATTATTTCCTTAAATTAGACTCTATGGGGCAAATTCACTAAAGCATGAAGCGTATAACGCTAACGCTAATTCGCCAGCGTGAAATCATTTCGTAACTTTGCAAATTCACTAACACCAACTCTGGCGAATTTTCGCTAGCGAAATAGATAGACTAGCTCAACTTCGCACCCTAACACCAGGCGAAGTTGCTCACTGACAAAGGATCATAATTACGCTAATTAACTAAGATGACCATTTTACTGAACGTTACCACTTACGCTAGACGTTACTTTGCCAGGTCTGACAATACAATAAATAGGAGTTTGAAAAAAAAAATTATAAATTTTTTTTCTAAGTCCTAAGCGTTTTTTACCTTTTTAGGGTGATAGTCTGAAAAAGAGCAAAATGTTTTTGGGGGGTTACCCTCCTTCCCCTCTACATATGGCAACTCAACTATACAGGGGGCAAATGTTTAGGGCAATAGGACAACTTTATTTTTTTTATTAAAGGTTTCCTGGGCTTGTGTAGTGCAATGTAGTGGCTGTAACATATACTTCTATTATATGTTGAAATTCGCGCCGTATGCAAACTAGGCATCACTAGCGTAAATGCGATTTGCCTGGCGAAGTAACACTAGCGCAACTACGCTACTGTTCGCTGACCTGAGTGTAACTTCGCACTTTAGTGAATTTGTGTAGAGCTGGCGAAAATTCGCCTGGAGAAGTGCGGCGAATGTTAGCGAAGGCAACGATAGCACATTTTCGCCGCTTAGTGAATTTGCCCCTATGTGAGATGGCCTTCCTGTAATTCAGAACTTACTGGATTTCGGTTTTCCGGATAAGGGTTCTGATACCTGTACAAAAAACATTTTGCACACACAGGACCTAATAAAAAAATAACAACAACATTTATTATAATAATGCATTAAAGTGACCAACATTTTAACCTTATTGCAAAGGTTTTGTTTTGGCTATAAAATAGACATTGGATACCTTAATGCACGTACCATAATAATGCTTTGAAGGAACAGTTCAGTATAAAAATAAAAACTGGATAAATAGATAGGCTGTGCAAAATAAAAAATGTTTCTAATATAGTTAGTTAGCCAAAAATGTAATGTATGAAGACTGGAGTGACTGGATGTCTAATATAATTTACCAGAGTCCCACTTCCTGCTTTTTCAGCTAACTTTAAGTTAGTAAGCGACTTGAAGAGGGGCCACATGGGACATAACTGTTCAGTGAATTTGCAATTAATCCTCAGCATTCAGCTCAGATTCAAAAGCACCAATTATGTACCATGTGACCCCCCCTCAAGTTACTGATTGGTTACTGCCTGCCTGGTAACCAGGGTAACCAGTCAGTGGAAAACAAGAGAGCTGAAAAGCAGGAAGTTGGATTCTGGCTATTATGTTAGACATCTAGTCACTCCAGCCTTTATAGATTACATTTATATATATATATTATATATATATATATTACTATATTAGAAACATTTTTTATTTTGCACAGCCTATCTATTTACCCAGTTTTTATTTTTATACTGAACAATTCCTTGTTTTGTAATAGTCCTTTGTTGTGCCAAAATGTGTTTTCTACCTGTGTTTTCTTAGAAGCAAAACAGTCACTAATACACATTTTAAGGTTCCATGGTTTAGAACCCTTTTTTAACCTGAAACAGTAAATAAATACAATAATTTATCAGACCCTTGGGTTTACATTCCACAAACAACTCTTGGACCTCTGAGTCACATTGCAACTATACTGTCTTTGACGTTATGACAATAACTTTACATACTAACACAGTTCTTGAGCTTGTAATAAGATGTTAATGAAACGGAAAACATTGCCTTACATTTAGGAATAATGTAAGGAAATGTAAACCTTCAAAGCAAATGATTGTGAAATAGTTCAGAGTGCTCTTCTAAGGACTTTTACATTTGACATTATTGTTTTTTTCAGTTTTCAAAACATTGGTAGTTTGCAAACTGCTAATATAAAGAAGTAATATCCATACATGCTGGTCAAACAAAAGTTCTTATAAAAAGGCACAGGGCTATTTTACATTACCTTTAATGTGTATATATATATATATCTACACACATATAAATTTATTTATTTTAATTTTATTAATTATTTATTTTTGCAGAGCAAGAACAAATATTATGCTCTTGTTTTTTAGGGGCAGATAGAGCCCTGCTTGGAGTGCTTACCACTGAGCCACCATGCTGCAGTTTACAGGTTTGTTAAATCACGTTCATCAAGTCAAGTCAGGTAATGAGGGGTAGCTGGTCCAATTGTGCAAAAAGATGGCTCATCAGTGGGTCCATGTAAGGTTACAGAATTTTTTTCTTGTGTGTTTTTTTAACAAATTTTAATTTTTTTTAACGTTTTAATTTTGAAAAAGTATATTTGGAGAAAAACACCCGCTGATTCAAGACACCTGTTAAACAATATCACTAGACAAAATGTTGTCCTTTTTAAGCAAAGAACCACAATTGGGATAGATAGGATGATGAAGTAGCTGACTTCTTTATAAACTGCTCCTAGCAGTGGTGGTAGAGCTGTCATGTAACTGTACCATAATAGAAACTGTCCTCTCTGTACAACTCAGAATTGTCCCTTTTGCTCAGTAAAGTATGACTGCTTGGAATAGTTGTAGCCACCTGGTGCAGGTATTTATGTTGTGATATATTTAACAACCAATCCAAATTAGTAAAGTTAGTATAATTTCTAGTTCTTAGGTGTATGTAAGTTAATGGGCATAATGCAAGTCTTGTATTAAATATCACATTTGAACACCCCTAGGGCCTGTGTCATGCAGTATTGAGCTTTATATTTGTGGATCTTTTGGGTGTTTCCATATTTTGTCACTAAATATAGAGTCACATGCATTAGAATATAATAATAATAAAATAAAATCCCTGTGATACAAAGATATCTGCACACTTTTGCCTTAATGAAAAGCATTTCTATTTCCAGGTGAATACCACTAGGAATGTAAGTAGAGCTATATTAATTAGGGATAGTATAATTTTACATCAGGGATCTGATTTATCCTTTGCTTCCTTAATTTAAAGCTCAGTTGGGCTTCATGTATATGGTAATACCCATAGCTGTCAACTCCACCAGAAGTTTTAGACCACCCCTGCTGGCTTCCCATAACTATATGCTATTCCCCATTTTAAAAATTTTCCTCTCTGAGTTAGAACTGCACATGGGACTATATGCATGTGCAGTGACATCATGACACCCTCACAATAAGCCACATTCACAATTTTTAGAGGCAACCCACGCTGTTTCCCCCTTAGAAGCCACAGTTCCAAGTTTACATTTCTGAATACATCTTACTGGTTGCTACATTTGGGGTAAAGTCTTACTGGTTGCTACATTTGGGGGAAAGTCGGTTACAGGTAACCCTCCTTAGTGTCTTTTATTACATACCCCATTTTGTGTTTTAAGAATAAGGTTTAAGTCAAAGGGTAGACGCCCTGGCTAGTAGTAAGAAACAGCTGGCAGGTCATAAGTAATAGAGGGTGGCATATTTATGGTAGAGACACCCAGGTATGGTACCTTGTAACGATGCAAGATCTCAGCATGCTGAAGCCAATAATTATATCTTTCGGGCAGTGTAGATAATTTGCAATTTCAGCCTTCTCTATTAACTTACCTTAATGATATTGAGTAACTCATGGCGGTCTATGCAGCCATTTCCATCCACATCATAGAGTTTGAAATACCAGCGAAGTTTCTGCTCAATCTTTCCTCTAAGCACCAGGCTCAGAGCAGCCACGTATTCCATGAAATCGATATAGCCATCCTATCACACAAAAACAAATCACGCATAGGTATCATCAACTGGAATTATGGTATATATACAACACAAAAGCACATTCTTAAAATGGAAAAAAACAGCAGCAACAATATAGTTGTAGCTCTTTAAGTTATAGTAATGGTTAAAGATTGTGATTCTAGAAAAAAGTGTACGGAAGCCAGGTTTAGACTTGAAAACTATAGGGAATTTAACTTGGAGCCTCAATCTCAGAGATAGGCCCAGAGTCAAAAGTATCTTAGACAGTTTATACTATTACATTAAACTCACAGATCATTTTAGTGTTAACTAAAAGATGCCTAATAGGCAGCACTTAATCAATGACTCCCAGCACTGCACATCCCAAAAACCGAATAAGCACATGCAAATGTTCTGTCCAGGGCCAGTAAAGATCCAGGGCCAGTCTCAGTAAACATGCAAGCCTTTAGGGTTATATAATATAACTATAACTTTTGGGCCGTATATATATTTAGCACAGACAGCTGTGGATTGTTAAGAGTGCACCAGCTATTCATATTGTATATATATTCTTAACAATCCACAGCTGCCTGGGTGCTGGCCAACACATTAGTATGCAGTGAACAAACAAGCAACACTCCAAGGACTTCATTTTGAAAAATAAAGGTGAAGTTTTAGTCCCAATGTTTCAGCTCCTTAACTGGGGCTGTCTTCAGGAGAGTCTCCTGAAGAAACGTCCTTGGAGTGTGGCTTGTTTGTTCACTGCATACTATTGTGTTATATATATAAATGCGAAGGATACCAGCACTCTCATGTAAAGTGTCAATGGTGCCTGGGTGCAGTGGCCAACATTGTAGTAAATCCAGAAGAGAGGGTCCGCACACACAGTTTTTTGTATTAAGTGAGGCAAGAACTAACGTTTCAAAGGTTTTTTGAGAAAGGTCAGATTGCTGACCGAA
The DNA here is from genome assembly GCA_024363595.1 of Xenopus borealis. Classification (NCBI taxonomy): domain Eukaryota; kingdom Metazoa; phylum Chordata; class Amphibia; order Anura; family Pipidae; genus Xenopus; species Xenopus borealis. The sequence continues at coordinate 81,638,811 of CM044435.1, read as the reverse complement.
ACGTTAGTTCTTGCCTCACTTAAAATAAAAACTGTTAGATAAAATGCTCATGGTCCCTGAATATCGCTGGTCAGTTGTTAGTATCTCTACAGGCTGGACCAGAGTTCCAGCATGGACACAAAATCCCAGGCCTAGGACAGCGGGATTCTGGGGTTGGGGTGCCAAAGGCTGGGTACCAAGATGTGCCCCACTATATAATAGAAGTTTACAACAGGCAAATGCAGAATTTTGGTGAAAATCATTGAACTACACAAAAATCTATGGTCACTTGCAGTGAAGTTAAGATACACGCATCAATATTACAACTACATCTCCTTAATTGTAATTATCTTTAGTATTAACAGATGAGTGATTTAATGTGGTTATTTATCAAAGCACAATACTATTATTCTTGCAAAAACATGGCTAATTTGTTTGTGGTGCTTTTTTATACAGCAACATTGATGTGCTTACTTATAGCATCTGGTGTTAGAAATTATCACCAAAACTGGCACAAAAAATACTGGGCTACTTTCCACTTGGTCTCTTAAACTTAATGGGGCCATAGCAAGATACAGTGTTTTCCCCTATACCATATGTTTCCCATGATTCTGGGGTACACTGGCCACTAAAATGAGCATAGTGAAATGACCACTGCAAATCTTAATAACATAAATGGCCTTGAAATTACCTTTATATAGATCTACTGAGACTCATTGATTTTTTCCCCCTAATTTAGCTCTCCTTTTTTTGGCATGTCATTTTTTTTACTAGGAGAAGTCACTTCACTAGCATATTTGCTGTTTAGGAAAGAGATCTCTTACCTTGTTCATGTCGAAAGTGCGGAACATTTGCTCTATGTAACTATTGGCTTCTCCACTTAGTCCCCGCAATCCAAAAAACTGTTTGAACTCATGTAAAGTGAGCTGTCCCGAAGGACATTCTATCATGAACTTCTTGTACCAATGATGGATCTCCACTGCCTGTAGGTCATCTACCGTAGAACTGCTTGTATTTCCCATTGTCTTATTTTTCTGAATATGTGCTCTGGAGTTCAAATACTTAAATCTCTGCAATTTGTCTTAAATACTTAAAAGTCTGTTATGTATGGAGACTATGGCTAATGAAAATGTTCTATTCCCTCAGATCAAGGAACAAAAGACTCTTTCAAAACAGGCTTCTATATTCCTATGTTGGAATTATCTTCTCTTTTACACTGCCAATGTCCATAACAGAAATCTGGTTTTCATTCTTGAGAACTCTTTAAAGCTGTGAGGTATATTGAAGTACCAGCAGATTTAAATTCTCTGGCTGTAGCTGGCTTTAACTTTGTGCGAGGTCTCTGTATTCTGGGGGCTCTCCAATAAAGGCAGTCCCTTCAGCACAGTTCCCCTCTAACATATCCTTCTCCGCCACTTCAAGATACCTTTTAAACTGACCTGAGTCCCTCGGCCATCACAGGGAACGTAATCCTTTCTGATTCCATTTAAGAAGGACATAGTTGATGTCCTGGGACAAGAAAAGTGTCAAGGTTAATCTGGGACTTGGGAGATTATGATTCTCAGAAATGTGTTTATGTCTTTTTACAGGCTCTGTGTTTCATTTAAAATAAACTCTCTATTGCAGTTGTTATGCAGTGTGAAGAGAACTGCAATTTATTTGCACCCTTTGAAACAATAACTTTTGTTTAAAGACACACTTGGGTTTATTATTAGCTATGGTAAATTCATCTGCATTCCTAAACATCCCTGATTCATATTTACAAGTATTGCCGTTGTCATTGTAGTTTTACACTATTCAAGAACTGCTATGGCTATAGGTCATGGTCTTCGATTAGCCACTGAGAACCAACCTGTGTTCTTAAGCCCATTCTTCTGTGCTATTGTTCAGTTTTAAAACTAGGGACACAGCTAAACCTATGAGCCGCCGCTAGAAATTATTAACATCCGGAAAATAGGCCAGTGAAGCAGGTGTGCCATGCTACATAAAGGTATCAAAGAATTTAACAGCAGCTGGGGTCTCTTAGCTACATCTGTGGAAATAATAACTACATTGCATTGCAATCAGAAACCCTCTTTGGTGTCCAGTATTAGCATGCAGTTTAGCTCACATGTGACTAACCTTACTGAAAGGCCAATACAAGATTCAAGATTCCTTTATTTGTCACATACACATTAAAACATGCAGCGAAATGCACCCTGATCATTTTAAGACTGCATGTTTTAGATACAGGTATGGGATCCATTACACAGAAAACCCATTATCCAGAAAGCTCTGAATTCATAGACTCCATTTTATCCAAATAATTCAAAATCTTTAAAAATGATTCCCTTTTTCTCAGTAATAAAACAGTAACCTGTACTTGATCCAAACTAAGATATAATTAATCCTTATTGAAAGCAAAGTCAGCCTATTGAGGTTATTTAAAATTTACACATACCTCCCAAGTGTCCTGTTTTGGGTGGTACAGTCCCACTTTTGACAGCCCAACCCGCTGTCTCGGGTTAGTATTGGAAAGTCCCGATCTTTCTGCACTGAACAGGGTAAGTCTCTATTTCTCTGCACAGCCTAAAGAGATATAATATGTCTAACTTAATTGGCTCTTGGCAGAGAGCCCAGAATAGATACCTGATACATTTGTAACAGTTTTGTCCCTTGGGAGAAGAAGATTCACAGCTTAAAGGGCAATTCACTTTCATTAGTAAAACTGTATAAAAACATAAAACACAAACTTTCAGAACCTGGCAAATTTTGTTAAATGGGCATTGTAATTAGGAGGTTTGGCCACAAAAAAGGGGCATGGTCAAAAAAATTGCTGCACTCAGCGCAGCAAATCTTTTTGTCCCTCTTTCCGTTTCCAAAATGCAGGAAGGTATGTTTACATAATTTTCTAGTAGACATATAGGGGCAAATTTACTATTATTCCCCAAAACAAATTCGTTTCTACTTGATATTCGGTTAGCATTCGATTTTCGAATGTTAATCGAATAGTTCTAGGCTACCTTTTATTCATATTCGATCATTCGACGATTGAACGAATAAATAATTTGATCATTCGAATGATTTGTACGATTCGAACGATCGAAGACTTCGATCGTACGAATCCTATTCGATCAGGACTATGCTCCCATAGGCTTCTATTGCAATTCGGTAGGTCCAATCTGCCGAAGTAGGCAATCGAATAAACTTTAAAATGAAAATCCTTCGTTGGTCGAATGATCGAATATTCGTTCATTCGACTCTATTCGAATGTATTTGATCGTTCGACCATTCCCTATTCGATGATCGAATATGCCAAAATTTGCATATTCGACCAAATGAATAAATCCTACGTTCGAAATTCGATCGAATTCGTTCGAAATTCGATCGAATTCGTTCGAACTTCAAATCCTTCACGTGAATTTTGGAAATTGGCCCCATATTATCTGCCATGAGAAATCACAGGGATCCATACAACAAAATGATCGGGCCGCATCTCCCCTGCGTTGGCCTGTGAACAGATAAACTGAATAAATACACAGAATAAATATGAGAAAATATGTATTTCCACACCAATATCAGCTCTGTGTCTGCACAAACTGCCATTTAGGATTTCAGTTCTGTCCCCAACCCTACTTTGTAAGAGTTTGATGGAATGGCACCCCCAGGCCTGGATTTGTGGAGAGGCCACCTAGGCCCTGGCCTACTGCGGCAGGATTTTAGGGGGTGACATGCTGCCTAGCCACACCCACATTGGTTCAGAAATTTAAATGTTCTGTGTGCCAATTCCCATTGCTCCGTCCCAATGATGAAAATTTGAACAAATAAAAGGGAGTGGACAAGGGGCGACAAATGACAACGGAACTAGGGGCTCCCGCTATGTAAATCCGGCCCTGGGCACCACTTGGGGCAATGTGCCATATTACACATTGAAGATGGTAGGCACACTACCCTATTGTGAGCTATTGAACTGATGGCCCATAGGTATCTTAATCCATACTTGTTATGGCCATGTGGTGGGTGTGAGTAGGGGGCACAGCAAGGTGCGGTCTGCCCAGTGCCCAATCAGACCTGTTCAGGAGTCTGCTACCTGCTCTCTACTCCCTGATACTTTGTGCTGCAGAATTCTACATTCTCCCCACAACCTGTTCATGCTCCCTAGAGAATGATGGCACTCAGTGGCAGATTAATGAAATGTAACATAGTAAGTAACATAGTAAGTAACATAGTAAGTTAGGCTGAAAAAAGACTCGCGTCCATCAAGTTCAACCTTTTTTTTTTTTTTTTTTTTTAAACTGCCTAACAGCTAGTTGTGTGTATGGTTGCCACCTGGCCGGTATTTTACGAGCCTGGCTGGTAAAAATGATGGTTGATCCCAATGTTATTAATAGGGAAAAAAGATTAATATATAGGCTGGTATATTTTTCCAGAAAAAGTGGCAACCCTAGACATGAGGCCCATAGCCCACACTTTCCACAGACCCCCCTTCTAAGCTACTCCCACTCCTAAAAGCTAAGAAATATACAACAATTAATCATGAGATACTGGTAGGGTTGCCACCTTTTCTTGAAAAAAATACCGGCTTTCCTATATATTTATCTTTTTTCCCTATTAACAACATTGGGATCAACCATCAAAAATAGTGGCCAGGCCAGTAAAATACCAGCCAGGTGGCAACCCTAGATGCTGGGGGTCCATATGTAGAATTTTTCAATTGTTTCTATTTGTATATATATATATTATATAGCAGCTGGGGCTACAGTTGCCACCTGGCCGGTAAAACTGATGGTTGCTCACAATGTTATTAATAGGGGAAAAAGATAAATATATAGGAAGACAGGTATTTTTTTTCCAGAAAACGTGGCAACCCTAGCAGGGCCAAATGAATGCACAAGCTACCCTAGAGTATAGTATAGGGGTCCATCTAGCTTTTTTCAATTATTATTTCTATTATATTTTAATATTTATTTTTATTTGCGATGCTGGGTCTGGTCAGGATTCATATCTTATCTAGTGACATCACTGGCGCACACCAAACACAACCTGGCATAGAGAGTTCAGCTGCACGCACCCATGCCTGGATATGCATGCATCTGGATTCTGGACCCAGCAGTAGCCTAGTTGGGCGTCCTATGTCTGTGGATGAAGCCTAGGGGCACCTGTCTAGGGTTGCCACCTGGCCAGTAAAAATGCTGGTTGATCCCAATGTTATTAATAGGGGAAAAAGATAAATATATAGGAAGGCCGGTATTTTTTTCCAGAAAAGGTGGCAACCCAAGGCCCCACATGTCACTAAACCGCTACTGTATGAGCAGGATGACAAAGTGACAGTTTCAATATGTGTTCAATGACTCCATATGTTAAACAGTTAAAATACATTTATCAGAGAGCGATTTGGGCTCGCACAAGAGTGACGGGAGTGATATGTATATGTTAAACTACTGGGGCTCAATTATCAACACTGGGCAAATTTGCCCATGGGCAGTTATAGCAACCTATAGCAACCAATCAGTGATTAGCTTTTTAAAGCCAGCTGCAAGTAGAACAATAAATGCAGCAATCTGATTGGTTGCCATGGGTTACTGCCCATGGGCAAATTTGCCCAGCGTTAATAAATGACCAGTGTATGTTAAAAATAAAGGAGGAGGGCCTTTGAAAGGATGACGTCACGTATAGGAGGGACAATGGGTGACATCGCAGGGAGGACAATGAATGAGGAAGCAGCTGGAACTCAACTGTCAGCACAAAGTAAAATTTACTGGAGGAGGCAGTGGCGCAACTACCAGGGGTGCAATTGCACCAGGGCCCCCATCCCCTTCAGAACCACAAAAATGGTTATGGCAGGCAGTTATCTAGGGGGAGATTATAGATCACACATGCCATCAACAGTCCAGAATGCAATGCACAGAGGTAAGGACCCCACAGGGGGGCCCAGGTGCCCATCCTGTGCCAGGGCCCACCAGGGCGTAGTTACGCCACTGGGAGGAGGGCGTGGTGAGAATAACTTATCGTCTATCAATACAGATTTTAAAGGGGAGATTGGGGCATGATTTCCCTAACAGTATTTAGGTTATGTCCCACCATAGTTTTCCTATTGGTTGAGGTTACGGCAACGGCATGCCTCCTTGGTAGATGAACTGATTAGCTTTCCCCGTGGACACCGTCCTGACGTCATTTGTTTTATTCCATATCCATGTTCTAGTGATTGGCCAGCGTCGTATGCTGTAGGGCGGATTCTTTTTGTTCTCTGACTTATAATTGGTTTTCCCCCGTTTCCCTGTCTAGTGAATAGTGGGTGGATATTTTATTTTCAATCTGTGATTGGTGGAAATTAATTTGAGGAGAGTGGGTTCGGAGATAACCGAGAAGTACCGTGTTGCTGATGTGGCTGGAGGAGGGGTTCGGCGAGCAATAATATGAGAATCGGGTTAAACGTATTTCAGGTATTTCCCATTGACTTCGGACGGGCTGACAGATACGGGGAGAGGTACCTTTATAATGTCTGGTTTTTAGAAGATAACTTCAGGGTTGCTGTAGAATTTGGATATTTTCCTTTTCATTATATCAAATGTAAATTCTTTCTCATCTACATTACAAACTGGACCTTGTGTTTTTACAGAAGCTGTCCCGAGCAGCATACAGTGATGCACTTACCTAGTTCTGTGGCGAGGTCCCAGTAGACGCATTTAGTAGAGCTTAAATCCTTTAGAGAAAACTTACAGAGTGATTAGCACGTGCTATTGTTTTGTACCCTGGTTAAGCACTGTGCAGTCATGAACCAATATCCTAGTGATTTGCTCTTGCTTTATATATCCCAGAACAAGATGAGTTCATTTTATGTAATGTGTAATGATCTTCTGCAATGGCTGACTATCATCAGATACCAATTACTGCAGTCTCAGTAGCTCACCACCAAGCTCTGAGGTAGATCGCTTCAACTGAAGATCAATACATTACATAGGGGCAGACAGCTTAAGCTCCCCATAGACGCAGCGATCTTTCCCTGCCGAACGACGGATCTTAGGGAAGTCCGACCAATCTGTCAAATTATCGTGCGGTTAGTGGGATACAAACGATCGTTCATCTCACGATTTTTCGTCCGACATTGGTCTGAAGATTGATCGGCCAGGTTAAAAAATCTTTATCGGTCCCCATGCAATCTACCTATGTTTGCAGGACAAGCAGGCTGCGATCCTTCAGTTTTGCTGGCAATATCGCCTGAAATGGTCTTTTTAGTTGATGGACACATCAGGCATTTAAACTATCATTTTGAGGCAATCGCGGTCGCACGATAACAATTGGATCTTTCAGAAATCTTTACATCTATGGCCAGCTTTAGCCCATGGGATCCTAGCCTTACACTGCTCACTTCATATGACGGTTGCTAAATCTCTAATCATATAATGTAGCTCTTATGTATTCTCCTCTCTGTGGAAAACTGTACTTTTAATACTGAAACAAACCTTGTCACTTGTCCTGATTAGGGAAAGTTTCATGTCGGCCTATGAGTGTCCCAATAGGCATGAAATGTGTTAGGCTTTCACCTGTAAGACCTAATAAATGTCTGTGTACTTTTAAACATTTTTGGTTAACTATTTATTAGCAACTCACACTCTTTTGGTTTTTGCTTTATGATTATGCTCCCACAGCCTGGGTTGATCTGTGAGCATTCTCTTCTTTTCATTATTATTGGTAAATATTGTTACTGGATTTTAAAGGGATCCTGTTGTGGGAAACAATGTTCTTTTTTTTTTTTCTTTTTTTTTTAAATGCGTCAGTTAATAGTGTTGCTTCAGCAGAATTTTGCACTGAAATCCGTTTCTCAAAAGAGCAAACAAATTTTTTTATATTTAATTTTGATATCTGACATGGGGCTAGACATATTGTCAGTTTCCCAGCTGCCTCAAGTCATGTGACTTGTGCTCTGATAAACTTCAGTCACTCTTTACAGCTGTACTGCAATTTGGAGTGATAGCACCCCCTTCCTCCCAGCAGCCTAAAAACAGAACAGTGGGAAGGTGACCAGATAGTAGTTCCCTAACTCAAGATAACCGCTGCCTGGTAGATCTAAGAACAGCAGGCAATAGTAAAATCCAGGTCCCACTGTGTTACATTCAGTTACATTGAGTAGGAGAAACAGCCTGCCAGAAAGCAGTTGCATCCTAGAGTGCTGGATCCTTCTGAAAGCACATGACCAGACAAAATGACCTGAGCTGGCTGCCTACACACCAATATTACAACTATATAAATACATTTACTGGTTCAAGAATGAAATGCCATATTGTAGAGTGAATTGCAGTGTAAACAGTGTAATTTAGAAATAAAAATGCATAATAAAAATCATGACAGAATCCCTTTAATGACATTATTTGGCATTGTGCACCATTCCTCTTTAATGTTGGATAGAGTTTCATGTCACCCTTGTGTGTGTTTTTTTTCTTTTAATTATTGTCACAGAAACCGTTATGTGACTGTGAATATAATTTGGTGATTTTTATAACACAGACACTGTCCTGCTCGGAATGTTCAGCCGCCTTTCTGGTATCGCTAACACTGTCTTACATGAGCTTTCTGGTGATGGAGAAGGAGATGGAGACTCTGGGGTGAGTGATAGCTGTTAATTGGGGGAATGGTTGGTTGTCACATTTAGGGATGAACTACACGGACGTTTTGGCCGCGATTCTGTCGCATACGACACTGGCCGACAAAACACCTGCATCAAGTCGGATGCAAGGGAAACCGGGTAATTAATTGTCGGATGGTGTCACAGCTTTGATCCGACGCAACACGACTGTCAGATGCAGACGCTGCATCTGACAGTCGTCTCATGTTGGATCAATGATGCAACACCATCCGAATTGACATGGGCGTTTTGACGGCCAACATTGGATCCGGCAGAAGCGCGGCCAAAACATCCATGTAGTTCAGCCCGTAAAGACTAATTTTTCAGTGGAAAACAAAAGGTACAAATGGCAGCTATTAATTTACTTGTGTGCCATAAACCTTCCTGAAAAGAGAAGGGAAGCTAAAACATTCACCCCCTTGTGTAATAAAAGTTGCTACTTTTGCCCATACTTACAGCAATTAATAATGCGTCTGATTTAAAACAGGTGACCAGTAAATTGTACCTGTTAATTGTCTGCTATCCTTTACTGCACCTGTCTTTTTGTGACATAACATTACGAGTGGCCTATTTAGTAACATTTCACTATTGTGCTGCTGTTCTTTAATTTTACAATCAAAAAACAGTTTGCTTAAATCAATTACTGGTTCCTTTTGGTAACTATGTGGCTTTGTATATTTATTATCTGCATGCCTCCGTTCAGCATGAGACAGTTATCGATTATTCTGCCTTGAAACTTATTCTGATTGAACACAATTCTGTAGAAATATATAAAAATTCTGTTTGCTCATTACATTGGCATAAATGAAGAGAGAAAGAAACGGCAGTATTTCGATGATGCTTAATCCTTAAACAAGTTACAAACTTGTACATTGACCAGTCCTTCACAGTAATAATATTCTGTTGTAAAGAATTTTATTTCTCCAAATAGAAATCTGTTATGGAATCTACGTCCCAAGAGGAGATGTCAGAGGACCACATTGAAAGATTGGCTCACTATGAGCAGCTTGTTGTACAGCTAAAGGAGCTGATCCAGCAGAAGGATGCAGAGATAGAGCAAAGGGATGCCCAGATAAAGGTATGAGACTTGTTTCTGGATTTTAATTAGCCTAGCACATTATAAGAGCAAGGACTTGTATATTTAGGTACATTTCTATAGAAGCTATTCTTGACATGATTTGTACTAATGTGGAAAAAAGATCCTGTCTTAATTGTTTATTAACAATTAATTTTTATTGCTGTTCCACTCAGCTCTAACAGCCATGGAGGGTATGGATAAAAAAAATTGCCACAGGGAGCACTTGAAAGAAATCTACATTCATCTTAATCAAATGGCTAAATTTAATCTTAAACTACTTGCTTATCAATACAGCAGTATGATAACCATAGCAGACAAACCTGGAAGATCACAAAGAATTGTACCTAAGGCAGCAATCTAAGGGCTTAATCTACATTGGGGCCTGGTTGTGTACCCCAGCATTCCTTAGAAGCATGGTTTCCTTTTGGAGTGGGTGAACTGCAAACAGAACTGTGTTGTGAGTGGGATTGGGTAGGGTGCAGGGGAGGCGGGTTGGTGCTCTGGCCATATGGGAGCATAGCATGTCTGTCTGTGATCAAGGAGACAAGAGATGAGCAGTTTCATGTGCAACTCTCCAATACATGTCTCAGAATACAATACTGGCAGTGGTTTTACATTTTATGGTTCAGTTGTTAGGTGCCATTCTGACATCTGCACTTTATCTCCATCACTCACCAGCACAAACTTGATGCATCAGTGCTTTTTTGCCCATATCCTCTTTCTTTTGTTTGCATATCCTGGAGAACATTGTTTTTCTCTGTACTGCTTTATAAGGTGTTTCCTCCTTTTATGCATCATCTCTATTGACAAATGACACTTTTTTTATGTAAGGCATCCTAAAAACTCACAAATTAATTTTATATTTATCTATGAATATCTGTAATATGTACTGGACATTTATGAAACTATGGCCCACTGATACCTTTAAAATTAGTTCAAAATTAGCAGGGGAAATATTTGTTTCTCCCCACGATTTCTTTTAAACAAGTTGTGTTAATACATCTTGAAATACACACTACCCCTTAATTGCCTCTTGTGCGAGTAGTGCTCTCTATTAGTTATGTGTAATTCATAAAAATATGGGCAATGGAAGCACTTTTTCTTTAGGCAATCATTGATTTCCGTTGCTGGACGTGAAAGGTTGCAAGTTAAATGGTTTGATCCAGTACATAATGTGCATGATAAAACTTCATACAGAAAAAGTTATATAGTAACACAAAAGTGCTTGCTTACTATCCGGTCTTAAAAGTGTGATATGTGCAATTAATACTTAAACTATACGAACACTGTATTTGAGATTACATTGCATAATGCAGCTCTTACAATTGCCAGTTTTTTTTTCTGTACATGATTTATCATTCTCCCAAAACTTGGTAATCCATAGAAACTAATCACGTTTATTTACATAACTCTTATTTCTCTTGACTTGTTCTTTGCTGTTGGTTGCTGGGGAATATTTAGAAACAAAAACAAAAATCCTGAACAAAAATAACCCTGCATTAAAGGAGACATTTTACTTTGGGCATTGTGTTTTGGGATTGGAATATTAAACAAATCGTATGTTGGTGTGTGTACTGAACAGAATGCATTGTTCTATTTAACAGCTGGAAAGGGAAACTTCAGATGCAAAGCTGGCCAAGCTGAAGCTTCAAGCTAAGGCAAAAGTTGCCAATTTAAACAAGCAGCTTGAGGAACTTAAGAAAATAACAGCCGACAATAAGGTTGGTAAGGAAAGCACAGGGACACCTTTTAAGTGTTTGTGAGTCTTTGTTGTACTGTAGATTTATTACAGTTTTATCTCAATTAGGTGAACAAAGAAGGGAGCAGTGATGCATGGCACCATGATCAGAGACAGGAGGCAAATGTTCATGAGGATGAGAAAAGTAGACTACAAGATAATGTATCCAAGCTCACTCGGGAACTTCAAGAGAGTCAAGAGACTGTTTCAAAGCTCACAAGACAGCTATATGATAGTCAAGAGAGCCTCAGTGAGCTTACAAGACAGCTTCATGAGAGCCAGCAAACGGTGGGACAGCTCCATGAAACGCAACAAATGCAGGAAGCTGAGGTAAGGATATCTGTCACTCAAGACTGCTAATATCATGAAAATATTGCATGTTGGTACTATGCTAGGTAAAGAGATTACTGTAAGATTATGATGCACTATCCAGAGCCGGGCCCTAGGCAACCTGGCTGGCTGCAGCACTGGCTGATCACGTGCATGCGTGAGTTGCTGCCGGCACGCATGTGCAGAAGCAACGATCGGATTGCTCATGTGCAGAAGCGCAACATGATGGGGAGAGAGGGGAACAGACATGGAGTAGACAACAGAGCAGGCAAATGCCTGGTCACCCCCCCCCCATCTTTGCGCCCTAGGCATGTGACTACTCTGCCTACCCCTAGTTCCAGCCCTGGCACTACCACTGGTGCCTTGTCCAACATTGTAAACGCTGCAAATAATTTGCATTACTCTCAGCGATTCAGCTTAATCAGGAGAAATTGCCCTCTTTTGCATTTTTCTCAACTATGGCATAGTACACTGATTATTTTGTAGTTCATGGTAGGTCTGTTAAAATAGCATTTCTGCTTATTTATGTGTACCTCATGATATTTAAAGGAATTGGGTAAATAGGCTGTGCAAAATAAAATGTTTTCAATTTAGTTAGGCAAATATGTAATGTATAAAGGCTGGAGTGGCTGTAAGTCTACCTAACAGAACAGAACACTACTTCCTGCTTTTCAACTCTCTTGGTTTACACTGACAGTTTACCAGGCAGTATCCAATCAGTGACTCGAGGGAGGGCCACATTGGTGGTTTTGAATCTGAGCTGCATGCTGAGGATCAATGGCAAACTCACTGAACAGTTATGTCCCATGTGGCCCCCCTTCAAGTCGCTAACTAGATTTAGAAAAGCAGGAAGTTGTGTTGTCTTCTGTTATGTTAGACATCCAGTCACCCCAGCCTTTATATATTAAATTTTTGGCTAACTAACTATATTAGAAACTTTTTATTTTACACAACCTATCTAGTTACCCATTTTTTTTTACCCTGAACTTAAATCATAAAATCTATGGCATTTGTTAATTCTTGAGCTAAACTGATCAAATAGGGAAATTAAAGCTACTTCATGTTTGTTTCTTGTGTGAAAGATAATTGGTTTACCAGAATACAGGCCTTTGTTGTGACATATGCAGAGTTTCACTATGTAAGTGGATCTGTACATTAGTAATGTAATTATACAGTTATCATTGAGGCCTCTCTGTCCACAGAAAAAAATATTGGACTCTTGCCTACCCTGAATTCTGATTTGGTGTTTTAGTATCAGATTGAATTGGTACACTTCTATTAAAAAAACAGACTAAGACAGAGATATGTTTCAATACGCAGATATAACCAGGTGGTTTATTAGGTCAGAGTGGAGGGTGAAGACTGAAAAATCTGCCCCAATGTGAAATCACTATTAACATCTTATGTATCCTTGTAACTGATAATATAACAGAAATAAAAGTAAACCTGATTTTATATTTTCAAGTGTAGATATATTTTTTTTAAATATTTTTGTAACATTCACAATGCTACATATTTAATGTTATTTTGTCCATTTCCTACTGCTGCATGAAATTTTTCTGTTTCTGTTGGTTTTACAGACCCGTGATCTGCAGCGGAAGCTAGAAGAGCAGTGTGAAACTCTCCGTGCCCGCACTCAGTTTGTAGAAATGTTAGAGCAGGAACTACAGAGTGCAGAGCTTCAGAAAAAGGTAATTCCATGAGTTAAAACAGATCCTCTACTAGCAGAAAGTAGACGTAGTATAACATGGACTACATGGAATAGACCAGGAAAATCGAAGCATTACAACTTTATGTAGTTGAATAAGTGCAAGGGTGGCAGGGGAGACTTTTTGTTTGTTTTTGCAATAGAAATGTAATAGAATATTTATTGAGTGGTCTGTTTAGTTTTCCACACTGAGTAGCTTTTTGCATATAAGATTTATATGAGAGATAAAGCACATTTATTTAATGACATTCAGCAAATGAGAAATAAGGAGAAAACTGAACGTAGACCTAAAGATAACATAAAGGGTTATTTTCTAAAGAATAGAAAAGGAGTATGAAAACGGTTACTAGCTAATTATTTTTATATTAAAATTCCCTGTCGTGACTGTAGCATTGCCCTATCTGAAACACTTCTGGTTAGCACTTCCTAGGCTAATGTCACACTAGTCTGTTTCTCTGATGGGAAAGGGTAATTGAGCAAATTACAGCAACTAATATTTCAAAGTGTAACCATTTAGAAAGTCAATATACTAGTTTACTAAACTAGTATTAGGATAAATTTGAGTGGAAAGACTTCTCCTTTATTTGTAAAGGAATGACCAATAAACTGTTTTCCTGATTTCTTTCACTCTAAGTATATTGACAAACATCTCTTAACATCTAGGCTATGCCAGATTGTTTCTTGTTCTGTTTGTGGATTTTGATAGAAGGTACAAAGATGTTGTCTTAGGTGTGGAATTCTAAAATCACCTTGGGTAAAAAAATTGTTGGATGTTTTGAGTATCACTTTGTCTAGCAATATAGTCAACTTGCCTGGAACTGTTGAAAGAGCATGTATTTCAATGACACTCCTGGCTGATGTTGTAACCAGTAAAAAACATTTTTTAATTGACTAGCTTGATTGGAGCTGTTTTCATTGGCTCAAATGGTTTACAGGTTAGAATGTCTAACACAAGTTTGAGGTCCCAAGGGGGAGTATGTGATCTAATATTTTTATTAGTCTTTTAAATCCTTGAAAGAATCTTTTTATCAGAGGTTTGCTGTCCCATTGTATCTTGAAAAAATGGCAAATATCTACGACTTGTCCTTTTAGCATGGAGTTGCTGAGGCCCAAGTCTGAAGAAATTCAACTAGCGGGTTTTGGATGTCTGAGAGATTATTTTAGCCAGTTCTTGAATTTTTCCCAAACTGTGAAATACTTCTAGATTGTAGAAGGTTTTCTGACTGCTAGGAGGGTGTCTATTGCCTTGGGCCATTAAGGCCAGCCTCTCTGGGTGATGAAACACAAAAAGAAACACACCCCTAAATAAGAACATCTGGATCTGATTTCATTTAGGAAAATACATCCGCTATAGAGGGGTTAAAAGACATTCTCATGGGGCCCAAAGTAATCGGTGGATTACTTACAGTAGCTGTAAGGGGGGGGGTGGCAAGTTTTAAAGTATTTAGCAGTCTTTGCTTCCTATGTGTGTAATGTCTGGGCAATTTTCCATGTGCGTAATGTAATGTAAAGGCATATGCTTGATTTGCCATCTTGGAAGTTGGGACATCATCGGATTTTTGGCCAAAAAGCCCTCCTGCTTTTTCCATGGACTCTTGACTTGGACCCTGGTCCAAGATATTCAGCAACAGAGATGGTGACCCCTGTGACAAGTTTGAAGTCTTGCTCATTGCAGCTACTGAGATGCTGATGCAATAAGTGCAGTATATATAAAATAAGGCATTTGTAGCCACATTCATTTTATAGTAGACTTAAAGTGATATTCGCCAAATTATGAATAGATCCAAAAATCCCCAAGTCCCAAGCATTTTGAATAATAGCCCCCAAACCTGTAGTAAATACCAGATAAGCTGTGTAGGATACAATGGGTGAAATGTAATACAATTTGCAAATAGCATAACTTTACAAATAAAAATGTGCCTGTCGCAATGTAATATTCTTAATTAGGTTTTTATTGCATTGTGAATCTTAATTGCACATTGTGAACTTTTAACACCTGCTCTGGAGTTTTGTTAAATATTGTGTCTCAAAAACCTGTTTGTCAATTGATAAATTTTATTGCATACACTGAGAGTTCACAAAATCAATTTTTGTTGCAAACTTTATGAGGAAGTTATTGAGGTCTTAAACAGTCAAAAATGGCACAAACATGGTCGCTAACGTTTGTAAACTTCTATGCAAACTTTTTTGTGATAATGAAGCATATGCCATTCCCCCTATTGTGTTTTAGGCTAAAGTCACACCGGGCTAATAATTTAGATATCAGCAAAGCAACCAAAGTTTGCTGCGCCACTTCCAATTGACTATAATGAAATGGTAATCTATTACATGTGGTTAAAAACCTTAAAATATTTTCATGCTAGCTTTTATGCCGGGAACCCTCGGTCCCTGTGTTGTAATGTGATTTTCATGATTGTCAGTTGGAGGTGACACATGAGGTTTCAGGCTTTTCATTTGCAAGTTATAGTTCATTTGTAAGTGCTTGGTTAACATGTTAATGGATGGGATTAAAATGGACAGAATATAGCACTTAATAGGAAAAGTGAATAGGAAAATAATCCATCAAAAAGATAACGTGCCTTTGCATTGTGCATAAGCATGTACAGTTCATGATTTTCATTAACTGAAGCCATCATTTAAGTAGGTTTGCAGAAGGTGCAGTATGATATTTTTTTTCCTCTTCGTTTTCTTCTAATCTAATCGTCCCCCTGCTTTTTTATACATAACCTTTCACAGGTTCTGTCTGAGCAATTCAGACAGATGGAAACAGAATTAAAATCTCTGAGAGAATCTTTTGATGGGGAGAGGAAAGAATATGCTTGCCATGTGACCATATTAGAGGAAAAACTTACAGAAAAGGATCACACATGTCAAAAGCTACTTAAACTGTTGGAGCAAGAGAGTGAAGCTCAACAGGAGCTAGAAACAATGAAGACTGACCTGAAAACTTCAAAGGATTTGTTGGAACACATGAGGGAAGAGCTTGAAAAAGGACAAGAAGCTCACAAAGAGCTGGAAGAAATGAGAGAGGAACTGAAGAGAAGGAAAGTGGCACAGGATGAGTTAGAACAACTGAAAGAGCAGCTCCAGAAAGGAATGGAAAATCAAGGTGAGTTGATAAGAGAGAGAGATAAGCTGAATGAATCAGGGGAAGGACAAACGCATGATCTGAAAGCTTTCGAACAAATGGAAAGACTTAATGAAGAATTGGAGAGAATGAAAGACGAAATTGAACAGTTGAGAGGATATCAGATTGAACTGGAGCAAGTAAGAAAGGAACTGGAGAGAGAAAAGGGAGCTAAAAAGGAACTTGAGAAAGCAAAAGAGGAGCTGGACAGAGTAAAAGCAGTTCAGACAAATTTGGAAATGAACAAGAGGAAAACTGAAGAGACGCTTGACATTCAACAAGAAAAGATGGAAAGGCTTGTAAATAATAACATTCCAGAAAATGTTATGGAAGTTAATGATGAACTAAAGGAAACTGTGAGCTTGAATCAGGAGTCTTCAGAAGAAAATCATGACTCTGCTTTTTGTGTCATAAAAACTGAAAACTGTGGACAAATATTAGAGGAAATGTCAAAGACAGAAACTGAAGAGAAGGCACAAGGTGAGAACTCATCTCACATTTTAGCTCCTAACACTGCACTTTTAAAGAGTAAAGGGGCACTTAGATCTGAAAGTTTGTGGAGGTATTTCTTGTGAATTGGAGACATATAACATAGCTAAAAACCCATCCTAATATTGTAGGCAATATTGGATAATATATAGTGCTGTATTTACTTTGGGCTAAAATATTATCTTTAAAATAGGCCCCCTTAATTGGAGCTGTCTATAGGTCTGCATGTTCCTGCCAAAAGCAGAGTATGATGGGGATAGCCAATCACAGCCCTGCAGTCACTCAAGCAAATACATGGTTCACTTCCCTATCCGGTCAATCTAGCCACTGATTGGTTCCTATCCTAAAGTGCAGTGTGTCGAGTGCCTCCGACTCCCCTGCACAGCATCAAACAGATGGGCAGGACTTGTAGGGTTTTTGCAGAAATTTTCGAAGTCAGAAACACCACTTTTTTAAAAGCACATTCCTGTTATGTTAAATAGAGTATAACACCATATTTGAAAAAGGCTTCTGTTCCAGCCAAAACGTTTCTCTGTCCACAATAAATATTTTCTAAATTAATATAAGACCTGTGAGTGTGGTTTCTACAACTTTCCTATACATCTTCCTTCAAGGACTGCACCTAGGCCACATCGATCCTGCTTTAGTGTGTGTGTGTGTATGTGTATATATATATAATTATGTAACATACTAGAATTCTTTTATAAACACTGGGAAAATCTGTGCCTGGGCAGTAACCCATTGCAGCCAATCAGTGTTTAGCTTTTTTTTTCAGCCAGTTGCAGGTTAAAAACTAAACGCAAACTTCTGATTGGTTGCTCAGGTGCAAATTTTTCATAAATGACCTCCATTGTGTCTCCTTTAATTAAAAAAAAAATGTTTGTTTTGTCTTTTCAGAGGATGAGTACAGTTGGTGCATCCCCTCTGAGAATGCTTTGGAACCACAGTGTGAAAGTTTAACACAGGCACAAGAGGTAATTGGTTTAGAATCTGCAGGTCACACTGCATTGCTTGTTATTCACTGTAAATTAAGATGCAAACCATAATCCTCAGAGTGAAGACAGAAAATGTTACATTTTATTGGGGGCAAGGGGCAGCAAGAGTCACAGACTGATGAGTAACCATAGAGTTTCCCTGCACTTTGTAGTAGGAATGCCACTTCAGCCATAATTAAAAGAAAATGCTAATTTGCTGGGGATGGGGTTTGCCAAAATGTTAGGCACCACCCTCACCAGTAAAAAATGCACTGGCCTGGGGATAAACTTGCAGATGAAAGAAGATTTTGATAATCCCTCTCTTCACTAAACCCCATCATAGATCCAAATTTTAAAGGTTTGTGGAAGTGTATTTATGAAGACACTTATTAGGTTGCCATCATTTATTAGCTTTGGCCTTCTTCTCTTCTGTTTGTATGCTATGATCATTTATGTTGTTTTACTGTAATACTATAATTGATTTAGAACACCTTGTCTTTCTTGCTTTAGGTGTTAAATGCTTCATCAGTGGAGAAAGATGGGCTTGAAGGCTTTGCTATTGCTTTAGGAGATGCTGTAGAAGATATGCAAGAAAAGCAATTGTCCGTCCTTATGATGGATATCACAGACGCTCAGGGAGAGTTGGAGAGCTTGAAGGGACAACTATTGGAGAAAGGCAAAGAATTGCCCTGTGAAAAATTAGCACAAAGGATGGCTGATGGCGTATGCAAAATCGAGAATTACTTTAATTTAACTGATGCAAATAATAGTGAAAATCTAGAACTTAATTTTTATAATAAAAGTTCTGGGATGACATATGAAGACGAAAGGAGTGACATCTCTGTTCTAAACCTATGTCAAGCGAACGCACCAATTGAACATGATGGAGACACTGAAGTGTTTGATACTACATGCCAAGCTCTGTCATCATTAACTAGAGGGAGTAGCAACAATGAGAAAAATGTAGATATCAAGGCACTGAATGAGCTGGTATCAGAATTGCTAAATCAAGTGCAAACTTTGACCTCAGAGAAGGAGGCCCTAGTCAAGAGGATTACATTTATAGACACAGACATTAAACAAATGGAACACTATGAAGCTCAGAACATCTTAGCTGAACAATTAAACAGTTTAGAAAATGAGTCAAAATCCAAAGACTTAAAAATTAATGCTCTGCAAAAAGATCTTGACCAGCTGAACATTGAAATGTCTGAGCACAATGCACTTTTAAAGCTGAAAGAAAATCAGTTGTGTGAGACAAATAAAAATGTGATAAGCTTGCAAGAAATGCTGAATCTAAGCCAGAGCAAAGAAGAGAGGCTTTCCGAAGCCCTTGCAGGAAATGAAAGGGAAAATGTTTTGCTTCAGGATCTCCTTTCACAAAAGAGTGCAAGCATAGCAAATTTTGAAATGCTGCTAGCAGAAAAGGATCAGCAGCTGGCTGAGTTAAGTCATAGCCTTTCTGATAAGGTTGTACTTCTAAATGAAGAAAAACATTGCTTGTATTTGGAAATAAAGATGCTTAAAGAACAGTTGATATCTGTTGACAGAGAAAAGAAGGAGGATATGGAACATTCTGATATACTACAAAAAGAAAATGAGGACATTCGTCTGCAGCTAGACAAAATCATAAAAGAGAACTCTTATCTACAGGGCAAGATGGAGTTAGTACAACAAGATCGAGATGAGTTGCATCAGCAGTTAGAGGTCACAAGACTTGATCACGTTCAAAACCAAGAAATGTTGCACTGTGTCCAAGAAGAATTGCATTTGTTGCAAATTCAGTTGCAAGAAGGAACATGTGAGATGCTTTCATCTGTGCAGAGAGAAAAAGAGGAGCTAGAAGCCATTGTTAAAACACTAAGACATGATAATGCACAGCAGCAAGAATTTGTGAAATTGCAACATGGAAATTTGCAAGAACAACTTCAAAAACTAACTGAGACACAGCTTCATAATGCAGACACCATACAGAATCTGCAGAGGGAGAAAAGCAACTTAGAGCATGAGGTGCATTCTCTCAAAAGCAAATCATTGCTAGACATGAACATTAACAAGCCAAAGGAGAAAGAAAAATTGCAAGAGCAATTGGAACTGCAAAGGAAAGAGCTTGATCATCTGAAGAAAAGGCTCCAGGCTGCTCTTATCAACAGGAAGGAACTCATGAAAAAGGTGTCCACTCTGGAGAATAAGTTAATTAAATATAATACAGAGCCTGATTGCTCTGGTAGCATGGACGTGGAAGCTAAATCTTCATGCCAGGATGTAGCAGAGCAAAATGTAGTGGAAGAAGTATTGAAACTACAGCTTTCAGAAATGCAATATGACTTGGAGAAAGCTAGGAGAGAGAGATCTGAAAAACGGGCAGATGAAGAGAAACTTCAGATTCTGATAGAAAAAATGAGTTTGGAGATGAGTAAAAAAGATATCTTGATTGAAACACTTCTTAAGGAGAAAAAGGAAAACATTTCCTTGATTGAAAGACTAACCGCAGAATCTCCAAACTCTGAATATTTCTTTTCTGTGCATTCATGTGTGCCTGATGAGCTAACTGGCATAAGGGCAAATTTGGGAAAAAAAATTATAAATCTTGAGCAAGAGAAAGGGCATCTGCAAAAGAAAGTTCAGTATGCTCTCGATTATCGTAGGGACATAATTAAAAAAGGAAAGGAAAAAGAGCTACATCACCGTGAACAGCTGAAACCACAGAAAGAAGAATACAATCTATTGCAGGAAAAGTATGAAGAGCAGCAAAAATATCACGTGGATCTCCAAGGACAGATAAAGAACCTGCAAGAAATCAAGCCACCAAAGTTACAGTTGTCTCCATTAGATGAGCCACAGAATGCTGGCACACAAACCGATGTGTTTGATCAGCAGCATTCAAAATTTGGGGTGGAATTTATAAATGCAGAAGTTGACAAATCTTTTTCTGACCAGGAACTTTCTACTGAGATTACAGTGAAGACTTTGAAACAGCAGTTGGGTATTTTTGAGCAGCAAAGAGATGAGCTTGAATTAAGAGCTGTTTGTTTAGAAGAAGATCTTAAACGACGTGTTGAACAAGTTTCAAAACTCCAAGAGACCATAGAGGATTTGAGCAAACAACTTCTTTGTCAACAAGAAAATTCTCAAGAGTTTGAAGCCAAAGCTGCCTCTTTAAAGACAGAGCTGGATAAAAGCCTTCATGATTACAACAAATTGCAATCAATGGAACCAGAAATAAAGGAAACGCAGGCAGAGATTTCTCTCAAGCAAGCGGAAATAAACCGTATTCAGATGGTGCTAGAAGAAAGAAATGAATTTGTAAAAAATCTGCAGATGTCTGTTTTGGAAAAGGAAGAAGTTATAGCTCACTTGGAAAATCAAGCAAAAAATAATGAGGAATGCATTCAAAAGTTTGAAAAGCAGATGCTTGAGGTGCAGCACAAACGAGATGAAGATGTGGAGGAAGCTAGGAACAAAACTCAACTTCAGAGAAAGCTCCAGGCTGCTCTAATCTCTAGAAAAGAAGCACTTAAAGAGAGTAAGTCTTTACGATCGGAACTTGATAATATGAGAAAACAAAGAGAGGAACTTTCTAACCAATTGAGAACAGCAGAAAGCTCTGTTGTTCAACTAAGTGAGGAAAAGGGCAACTTGCTTGATAAATTACTTGGCCAGAAAGAAGAGATAAACAAGCTGATAATGGATGTTGACAACAGTATAGCAGATAATCAAAATCTTGAAGCTTCATGTGAAGGCTTGAAACTTACCTTAGACAGTATAACAAATGAGAAAGAAATCTTGGAAAAAGAGCTGGAATCTATGAAAAATGCAGGTTCTACACAGCAACTGGAATGGCAGGAGAAACTGTATGACCAACAAAAAGAATATGAATCCCTTCTTCAGTCCTATGAAAATGTCAGCAATGAGACAGACAGGATGAATAGAGCTTTAGAAGCCGTAAGGCAGGAGAAGCAAGCTATATTCCACAAAATGAAAAGCACAGAATCTGCAAAAAGGGAAGTTGAGAAGCAATTGGACGATGTGGAACAAGAATTAGAAAATATGAAGGATAAAATGAGGAAATTTGCCAAATCAAAGCAGCAAAAAATACTGGAGCTAGAAGAAGAGAATGAAAATCTCAGAGGAGAGTTACAACCCAGCAGCAGTGAGAAAATATTACAGTTGAATAAAGAAAATGAACAACTTAAAGCTGAGCTTGACAGACTTCACTCAGATAATTGTGATCTTGTTACTCAACTGGAAGTGATCAAGAATGAAAATTGTTCTCTTATTCAAAATTCAGAATGCCTGCGAAATCAACTTCAGGGTATTGAATCGAAACTGGATAGAACTGAGGAAGAACGTGCCATTTTCAGTCGAGATGAGGCTATAACCACACCAAAAAGTAGAGAAAAGGCAGAACTAGATAATTGTCAAGAATCTGACAAAGTAACTATGAATTTGATTGCTCAGTTGCAAGATTGTATAAATGAACTGCAGAACAACACAAAAGAAAATGATTTTGAAAAAATGAGTGGTGAAATAAAGGTCTTACAAGAACATAAGTTTAAGGCTGGAAACCAGATATCGAATATGTTAGAGCAAATAAAAAAGCTGCAAGATCACATAAATGAAGTGGAGAATGGTGCAAAAGAAAACGTTTTTGAAAAAATGAGTGAGGACATAAAGGTATTACAAGAAGATAAGTCCAAGGCTGAAAAACAGATATCTAATTTGTTGGAGGATATAAGTCAATTGCAGATAAAGAATGAAGAGTTAAAAGAAATAAATAAAAAAATACATATTGCTGAGGCTAAGGCAATTAAAGAAAAGGAGTTGACGGCTTTGGAAAAGGATGAGTTGGAGGAGTGCCTGATGAACCAGTTGGCTGAACTCAATGGAAGTATAGGGAATTACCAACAGGATGCCATGGATTTACAGCTAAAAAATGACTGCTTGCAAAAAGAGTTACAGGACCTCCAATTTGAATTAGAAGAGGAGAAGAGGAAGCTAGAGAGGCAAAAAGCAGAAGCACTTTCTCATGTTCAGAAAGAATATGTAGAGAAACTGAAATCTGTAAACCAGGGAGAGAGAGGCAGGGAGAGACAGACAAGAGAGCTTCAGGAACTTCTCAAGGAGAAACAGCAAGAAGTACGCCATTTGCAGAAAGACTGTATTCATTTCCAAGAGACTATCAGTGGTTTAGAAAGAACAGTAAAGGCGTTAGAGTTTGTTCATAGTGAATGTGAGAAAGAAAAGATAGCAGCAAATGAAAAAAATAGCTAAGGCCAAGGAAGATACAAAGAAAGCTAAAGCTGACTTCGCTTCAACACGTATTCTGTTAGATGATACTCAAAGTGAAGCTGCAAGAGTATTGGCAGAGAGTATGCAATTAAAGGAAAGTCTACGTGTAGCAGGGGAGGATATAGCTTTAAAATTGAAAAAGAAAGAAGAGGAAGCAGAAAAGAGGTTGGAGCATGAAAGAGAGCAGCATCTTAAAGAGATGAAAAACATGCAAGAGAAACTAGATGTACTACAACAGGAAAAAGAAAATATGGAGGGAACTATTACTGGCTTGCAGACTGCATTGGACAATAAGATTGTGGAACTAAAGGAGCTCCAAGGGAATTTAAACAAAAACCTTGCAAAACTAGCAGCATTTACCCGCAGCATGTGTTCCTTGCAAGATGACAGGGACCGTATAATGGAAGAATCTAAAAAATGGAATAAAAAATTCTCAGGTGCCATGAAAGCAAAGGATAATGAAATGGAAGAAAAAGAAAAGCTCTGCACTTCACTAAAGAATAAGCTAACAGAAATCACGTCACAAGCTGAGGAACTGCAGGACCAAGTGATTAGGTAACGTTGCTACATGTATACATTAAGCTTTTGTAAGTGTCATGTGGTATATAACTCATAAATAATTTTAAATTAAATGGGGTAATATACTTGGCATTCAAACTTTGTAATGATAAAACCTTATATTTTAGCCAAATTATCTTGTACCCTCAATAAAATGAATACGTTTTTGGATACAAAGATCTCATTTAAGCAGTTTTTTCAAATGTACGTCCGTATAATTAATAACCCACCCCACCACATCTCAATCTCTCCCCAATTAAAATCTCCACAGAAAACAGTCCTTCCATCAAATCTATATTGATAATGATTAATGATCCATCACTGGTCCTTGACATCCCTCCTCCGTATATATGAACTCTGCACCCAATAAGCATGTATTTATTACTTATTGCCATATCATAAAGGTAAATAAATGCATTGTCATTGGGTCTGAATGCCTGTCATTGTGTTCTGTTTATCTTGAATTATATTTTTTTACCCTTTATGCCTTTTCACAGTTTGATCACTAACACCAATAGGATAATGTCTGCCCCAACCTCATCTGCTGACAGAACTACTTGTTTCCTCAAGTACTCCTCTATATTGGCAGTATCACACATATAACCATGTCATGTTGGAGCAGGCTTTGAGGCTTTGTTACTTTTTTCCCCACCAGTTTGTACATTTTTTCTGGGGAAGCATACTGGTAGCTCTTCATTAATTTACACCAAAAATGTTACCTGCATTGTTACCACTCATATAATTAAATTGCATTTCATCCACAGACTTGAGAAAGCAAATCAGGAACTCACAACAGCCATACAAAGTGAGGCCGAATCTCATCTCCAGATACAGAATTACCTGCTGGACGAAAAAGCTGTGCTTGATTCCCAACTAGAAGAGGAACAGCGTTTGCAACAGAGCTGTCAAGAAGAGCTAAAGTTGCAAAATCTGGAAGCCACAGATCGGCAAAAGCAACTTGATGCTCTGGAAACTGAACTTAAACAACTTAAAGCAGAGAAGGAGGACCAACTGGACAAAGTAAAGACATTGGAGTTGAAAGTCCATGACATGAGGTTGCACATTGAACAGACTGAAAGTGATCTGCAAGCATCCAAAATACTGACAGAGCAACTTCATAATGAGCTGGAGCAGAAGGAGCAAGATGTGGTGAGGCTGCTGAGCTCTCAAGATGAAGTAGTAAGTACAGCTGTTGGGGAGTTACAGGAGTTGCATGCTGCTGAGAGCAAGGAAAACCAGAACAGAATAGCAGATATGGAACAAGAGAGGTCACGATTAATGGAGAAACTGGAGGCTACAGAGGCCCAAGCACAGCATTCCCAAGAAGATAGTAGAAGAAATAAAATTCAGCTGGAAGCAATAACTAAATCTATGTGCTCACTGCAGGAAGAACGTGAACGTTTGATCAGTGACTACCAACAGCTAGAGCAACTCCACCTTAGTGCCATCCTTGCCAAAGATTCACTGATCCAGGAGGCTGCAGCAGAGAGTAACGAACTACGTGAGGAGTTACGATCTCTGTTGGGCCGTACTGATGACTTGAATGCACAAAATGCCAAGCTGAATGCTCAACTAGCTCGGTACCGTGAGGATTTAAAGGAACTCGTAACCCTTAAGGACTCACAGCTGAAGCAACTTCTGGGTGAGAAGTTACAAGAAATAGAGAGACTACGGCAAGAGCAGAGTGCCCAGGAGCAGCAATGGAAGCAGGAGAAAGAGTTGGCAGATATTTTGCAGCAGAAACTTGAGGAAACCAGAAAAGAGAAACAGAGCACACGGCTGGAAGTAGAGACCTTGACCCTTTGTGTGTCTAAGCTACAGACCGAGAGAGAGGAAGGAGAGTTTCGATTTGCAGAAGAAATTGAAGAGGTGCAGAAGCTAAAAGAGGAGGTACTGCAACTTCAGAAGGAATTGACACTTGTGAAAGAGGAGAAATCTCATACTCAAGCAGAGGCAGAAATAAGAGTGAAAAATGCAGAGGAGGAGCTACAGCAGAAACTACAAAGTTTGCAGCATGACACTGGAATAATGCGCAATGAAGCAGAAACTGCTGAGGAAAGAGTAGCAGAACTGGCAAGGGACTTGATGGAAGCAGAACAGCGCCTACTTCACTCAAATGAAGAGATTTCTTCCCTGACTGATCAGTTACAGGCTTTTCAAGGCTCCATTAGGTCACTTCAGGACAGTCATGATTTTGCTAAGGAAGAGTTACATAAAATGCAGCTAGAGCAGAAAAAGTGCTCAGTCCTGCAGGAAGAGCTCATATCCACACACAATGAGAAACAGCACGTGTTAAAAGTATTGTTAGAAGAGCAAGATGTAAAGCTCCAAGCTGCTCAAGAGCAAATAAGTCAGTTAAGTTCTGATCTTCAAGCTTCACAAAACCAAATCAAATTCTTGGAAAGCTTACAAGAAGAAAGCAAGAGATTGCAAGGGATTCTGAATTCATCACAAAGAGAGGTGGCCATACATGTGCAGAACACAGATCTCATAGACGGAAAGGTATGGTACTAAATTGCCATGATAAAATGCAGTTTGAACAAGGTATATCTGTGCTTGATGATGGATGAAGATAGTATATGTAAAATCCACATGCGTTGTTAATATGTAGGTTCCCAAAGCTATCTCAGTTGCTCAGTGAATGATTATCTACCCAGTATTATATTGTCCTTTGCTTAATTTATATGAATGTTGATATCCTTCCCCCCCCCCCTTCTAACTCACTTTTCCTTGAGTGTTGGCAACAGTTTGCCGTGTCTGACTGTTTAGTTTATGCTTCTTATTTTGGATGAGATGAAAGATTGGGATCTTGGCTATAGATAAGTTAGGCTGAAAGAGTTGTTCAGCAAGTCAACCCAAAAAGTAATTTGAATCTGCTTGAACTGTTTATGCTGTTTTAGGAGCACCAGGGTGTTAATCACATCTCCTGTATCAATAGGTGCACTTCTCACAATTCATGGGCACTGTGAAAAAGTGGAAGGAGTGGCTTTAGACACAAGTAACTTTAATTTATGGAATTATTTTGTGTAACAATTGTGCATAAAGTTGTACAACCACATCTACACTTGCAGGGCCATCAACTTCCCCCCCCCCCCTTTTTTTTCTTTTTCTTGCTTTTCGCTCCTTAACATCATTTCCAATATTTTTTTCAGTGTTTCTTCATGCATGAACCTTACATTAGCCTTTGACAGAGAGGCCAAAATATCTTTTAATATTATGCTGCGGTCTATTATATCTTTTGTAGATTCACTGATGACAGTGGCTTGCAGAATGATTGTGTTTTGTGGTGTTAACAGAAGAAGGGAAAACACTTGGACCTAAGTGCATACATGTACTATTATTACGCTGTCCATAGCAAAACATAGTAACATAGTAAACTAGGTTGAAAAGAGACACACGTCCATCAAGTTCAGCCTTTTAAGTCTATTTCTGCCTAACTGCTAGGTAGCATTTGATTGTACAGTACTATAACTAGTTGGATTTTAGATCAGGGAATGTATGTTATTGTAGTACAAACACATGGTAAATTGAGACATTGAAATAGAAAAAAGTATTTTTCCATCTACATGCTTTGCCTAAAATTCTATTTTCTGTGGGTTCCTTCTCTAGGTGTCTGATGTTAATACCAATGGCGCCTTGCTATCCGCTTTGCAGAGCAGTCAAGAGGAAGTTCAGAGCCTTCAAGAGCAGCTTAGTGATGTACTTTCTCAGGTTCACCACAAAGAGCTGAGAGTTCAACAGCTCAATGGAAAGGTGTGTGTCTGTGTATGTGTCAGGAATCCCTCTTACCTGGCTCCTCGGCTCCGGTCCTCCAAAGATGGCGGCTCCCACGAGGATGGTCGCGCCGGAATAGGCGCCCGCGTCAGAAGCGACGCGCCCGCGTCAGAAGCGACGCGCCCGCGTCAGAAACGACGCGCCCGCGTCAGAAGCGACGCGCCGCGTCAAAAGCGACGCGCTCGCGCCGGAAATGACGCGCTGATGCAGGAAACTGACGCCTACTGATGACATCTCCTTTTTGGCGCCAATTACAGCCTATTTAAGGAACTTTTGGACACTTGATCCTTGCCCAATTATAGGTTTTAGCTTGCTATTCCTGGGTGTGATTCTACTGACTTCCTGATTATTTGTGTACCGACCTCTTGCCTGGATTTCCTGATTTTGAACCTCTTCTGCCTGGACTGATCTTGTTGCCTGTTTGACCATTCTTCTGCCTTATCCCTATCTGTACTGCGAACTTGGACTTTTGCTACCTCCTCCCTCGGTCCTTACTACCTCTGAGGCCTTTTGGCCTTACAGTATGTATGATTAATATATTCAGTATAATTCTATTAATATAATAAAAAGGTCATTTCTGTACCTCAAAATAGAACCTTTTATAAATGTTTGGATAGTGTGATAACATGTGCCCAATGAAGACTGATTTTCATTTAGATATGTCAGGCAGGCCAATTGGTATGCCCCTTGCACGGACAGGTAAGCTGTCAAGTCAGCCTGAAGGGGTTGAATCAACTGTTTAAATCAGCCCCTGAATGGCCATCTTTAGAGTTAGGATCAATACAAAAGGATTAATTAGCATTATTCTTAAAAGTAAAAAATAAAATGTTTGGTATTGAGGCACTTAAATGTTATAATAAACATAATTAATTTACATTACATGCTAGCTGCTGATCTTTCACTTATGTTTGACCATCATCGCTGTGTAGTTGTCTCAGGTATTTGAAGAGAAAAATGTTCTGTCCATGCAACTTCGAGGAAGCAGCCAGAACCTTAAAGATGCTCTCAGCCAATATGCATTGGTTGAAAAACAACTTCGGGAATTGGCACCCAAGAATCAGGTGAGAATAAACAATTGGCCAGTTGACATCAATATAGAAAAGTAAATAGGAGTAACAATAATTGCATGAATTAGAAACAGGAAAAAAGGGAAACACATTAGTTTTCCTACTTCTAATTCATCTACTGATTTCCAGTGTGCTCATTCTGGTGCCCTTGCTTACATACATACTAATGTATCTCATGCTGAAAGATGGCGGGTGCAGATATGTTGGCAGTAGTATACTTTTATTGGACTAAAACACACCTTCATGTGCATTTGCCATTTGTACATTAAGAAATCCCTGCTGCATCTGAAACATTTGTTGCACTGTCTGGAACCATAGGTTGCAACTGTAACAGGTATTTTATCCTTTACTGTAAACCATCTGCTAACAGTGTAATTACCTCTTTCTTCAGATTTCTGTTTTATTTAAACCGCTAAAACCTAATTCTTGGAATTGTAATTTTTAACCTATGAATGTGTAAGTTCAGTTACATTACTCTTTATTTTAAGCTATCTGTACAGGAGGCGATGATGGTTGATTCAGCTCCTGGAGCACCACAAGAGAGGAAAGAAAGCCAAACAGAGATAGACCAGCAGCTGATGGAACTGCAGCAGAGGTGAGATTCAGAAATTCTAAAGTATAAAAGTAGAATTGTACCACTAGCTGCTAAAGCTGTATTGTTATATATTACTGAATATACTGTATATTATTTTGGAAAAGCCTGGTCCTAAGCATGGAAAAGTAGGCATGTATCATTATTCTCTGTGGATTCTTTCGTTATAACTTTTTAAATTTTGATTGGCCTTTCAAATTGTACACATTTACCGCGTTTGGGTGACACTTTTGTTTTTTATAGTGCACATGTTGGTTGATATGACTGTATCTTATGTATATGAAAGGAGGAAGACAGGTGCATACACATCAGCTCATTTTATGCCTTTCTCTTTATAATGTATATCTGCTATAATACGTCTATGCATGGCACCCATTTACTCTAGAGATTCCATTCTTTTTTTATATCACAGGCAAGTTCCAGTTAGAGACCACTGTTTTTAATATCCCCTTGTGCCATCAATGTGTGTAAAACACAATAGTCCTGATAGTAGGACTGTGTTGATATGTTTTATTCTCCTGAATGACACCAGTGTTGGACTGTGGTCCCTTGGATCAAACAGAAAGCTGCCACTAAATAGCCCAACCTCTCATAACACCGGATGATAAGGAATGATGTTCCTATTTGGAGATCACCCATTATGAGAGATATCTAATAGAAATGGGCATCTGTTGTCTTGGAAAAAAATTATCTTGCTGATAATTTATTGGGATGTAACCCATAACTGTTTAGGGTAAATCCAATCCACTCATCTACAGGGACTACATTTATGAATAAGTTCAAATTAGTATTTTCTTTTTATTTATTTATTTTTAGGTATCAAGAAATTAAACAAAAAAACACTGAGGCAGAACAAGTGATTGCAGAGTTGGATCGACAGCTTTTGGAGGAGCGGCAAAGGGCAGAAGACAGATTCCAGGAAATGGAAGAGCACATACAGAGGTTTGTAATACTGTACAGCTATCAATTGGAGATAGGAATCTGTGTTTGCCAGAAATGAGACCACACAAAGTTCTGGTTAATGGAAGGAGAAAGTAGCAGGGTGTGATTTTTGTACCTAGAGTCAACAGTAATGTCATGCAACAGTTTGGCAACTATATTTCAGAAGAGGAGAAGATACTGGTGTGGAGTTTTAAGTAGGTATGGAGATTGGGGTTCTAGCTACCTCAGTGGTGAGCATGAAAAGGTAGAGGGTGCTTAAATAAATAACACAAGGCTCTTGGTGCTGTTTTGACAGGTTGCAGGTAAACAACTGGTCATCCCCTGACAATCCAAATATGTCCCAAGAGCTTTCATTGTTAATTGAACCCCAAGAACCTGTAAAGACCAAGGTAAACCTCACTCTTTTAATTTGCATGTGCTTTCTTCCTTCTTTCTCCCCTTCCTTTGCCCAGTCTACTTTCTCTTTCCTCTTCAAATTTCAATCATTTACCCTCACTCTACTAGAGGCTCAACTACATCCCAGATATTTGGCTTGTACTGAAAGGTGTTCCTGCTTAGTCTTTAATATGGCAAATTTTCTGCTCTGCTTTGAAATGTGGTCCTTTAATTTAAATGCATTGCAACTACGTTGCCCTTTAAAATGTGAAAGCTGCAGTCACAGGGTCTTAACTTCCCTCCTACTTCTTGGGCTTAAATGTGAGGCAAGTTCAGCAAGCTTTTTGTGTTTCTGGATTGAACCCGTTTTCCTGATTCAGACTGAATAATATGAAGATCGTAAATGTGAACCCTTGAATTCAAGGAAGGGAGATCTACTGAGCTCTGTATAATAATAAAAAAAAAAAAAAACATTACCTCTCTTGTATTGATTTTGATGACCTGATACAGAGGAGGTGTTAGGCCATATAACGCACTAAACTATCCAGGAGGCAGGAGAGTGCTATTACACTAAAAGGGATTATTCTTTAGTTGCACAGTTTTTATACAATTTATTATCACAGTCAAATGCTGTAAAGTTGTATGCCATTAACATTATATCTATTCTGCTGTACAGACTCAGAGTTCATCCATCCGGAGATTACTGCGCTATGGGTTATTCTCCCGCACACGGACTCCATTGCTGATTGCTCTTTATCAAGTAATTATACATGTGCTGCTGCTGCTTTGTGTAACAGGACACTTGTGATTTGAGAGGCTGTATCTTACAACTGTCACATGGGTGATATTACAGACTGCATTCTTTGCATACAGCAGAAGAGGGATACAACTATAAGACTGTGTACTGCACTTTACAGTTTGCTATCACTTCAAAATACCTGGAATGGTTTAGTTGTTGGAATAGCACTAGGACGTCTGTCCAGAAGAGATTGCTGAAGAAATCCCGTTGTACTGCAACAGAAATGTATACAGAGTTGTACAAAATATGCTGTTTCTGCTGAACCACATTCACTGTTAAGACTGTTAAAAGTTTTATGGTCTGATGTACTCTTTGATCTCTGAAGATGTAACCTGTCTGACCTCTTACTGTCCTTAAACACCATTGTTGCCTTTTTCTGTAATTTAAAGATGGATGTTCAAACCTTACATGTGACTTTGGGCAAAATTATCCAGAATACCTTATGCCATTATATTTTGTTTCTGCGTGCAGGATGGCAGCACTATCCCTCATAGAAAGATCTAATTGCATATATATGTATGTATATAATACTTCTGGTATCTTAATTGTGTTTATATAATAGTATGAGGCCCATAAAATGGAGAAATGTATGTTCCAAGTATTCCACCTTCTTTCCAAAAAATAAGCAGATATATTTTATTATATATAACTATGGGGTAGATTGATTCAAATGCTTAGAGTTTAATAAATAAAAAAGCTCCTACATTCCATTCATTCCTGTGGGGTTTTTAGAACTGTATTTATCAAATGGTGAGTTCTAACTTACACCCACTGATAAATACAATTCTAAGAATCCCATAAGAATGAATGGAACGTAGGTGAGTTTTTATACATTAAGCTCTAAACTCACACTTTGATAAATCTACCCTTAAGTTTTTACCTACACCATTATTCCTATAAACATTTTATCCATTGCTCATCCCATGGGTTCAGAGCATGTATAAAGAACTATGAATTTATTACCACGTCTCAATAAATAATTTCTTAGTGGTTGAAAGTGTCATGAGACCTTGAGAAAGGCTATGTTAACCTTTGCTCAATATGGTAAAGGATATAATAAATAGTGTCCCTCAAAGAATTTATTTAACCAAATAGCATGACCTACAGAGCCAACCTTTTGCACATTGAATGGACCAGATCTGTTTTAAGGTGATTATTTTGATAAACATAATATTTAATTGTAGCTGCACTTTCTGGGATAAGAGGTTGGAAGATATATATATATTTAAATGTATTTTCTTGTGTATGGGGATTTAACCGTATACTAAATCCTCTGCAAAAGACTGGACAAATAATTGGACTGAAATCAAACCATACGTTGAATATTAAAATCAGAGAGAGAGATTTAAACTGCATAATCCAGGATAAAATTATCTGTTACTTTAAGGACAAGTAACTTTAATGGATGTATTCAGCTGATTTGAGAACCAAATTCCGTATTTAGTATCATCCCTATTCTTTTGATCTAGGACTGTAGACATGGCTCTTACCCCATCATTGTGATGATTCAGGGTGTTTATTTCTGTTGATCTGTTTTTGGTTTTTGGCTTTATATGCCTACTGTTGGATATAGTTTATGTATATATAATTATATTTATACAGCAGTTAGGCAATTGTAACTGTCTTTGGCTGCATTTAATACCCTAATTGTAATGTGTTCTAGCCTCTCATTTGGCAAAATGCCGAATGTAGACATTGAAGGAAACTTTTAACATGCCATTTCTTTCTGATAAAATGTTGAGTACAAAATATAAGCAAACGGAGCTTTTACCAAATGTTCTGTCCTTCCCCAATTAGTGACTCTTTAAATGATGTTCTTGCTTTTTCTATTCAGTTGGTTAATGTAAGTGAAGAATGTGTTCAATATGTCTTTCCAACCTTAAGCTTCATGGCACCAATTTATTCCTCTATGACTCTATGTAAAAGGAGCCAAACAGGTCAGCAACTTTCCCCATTTTCCACCCAGTGTTTAGCCAATACCTCCTGCACACAGTCATGAGTGCTGTGCATTAGTGCCAGAGGCATAGGAAGAATGTATGGGGGGGGGGGGGAGTTTGATTAAACAGAATAGGTTTGTTTTACTCCAATAAGGAGTCATTATATCTCGGGATTCAATATAGTTGGGATTCAATACAAGGTATTGTTTTCTCATTACAGAGAAAAAAAATATTTAATTTAAAATGGAGTCTATGGAAGATGCCCTTGCTGAAATTCGAAGCTTTATAGATATCTGGTTTACAAATAACGAATCTCATACCTGTACAGGTACCTGACGTGTCTGAATAGCTAATCACAACTACTTTACTTACAGTGACATCTTCCATCTATCTTCCACAATGTGTTGCATCCCACAATTACAGGGTCACTACTCTGATGATATCTGTGCTCCCATCACTTGTCCATGTAAAAAAAAAAATATATGTATATAAAATATTATATTGGTATTTGGAAGTGCCATGGGGAATATGCACCCCCTCTCCTACACTTTCACCCATTGTATTCTATTGTAAGAGCTTTCCATTGTTTTTCTTTGCACTGTGTATCTGTGTATTGTGTTTCTACAGCATCTGATTTATGTGAAGTGTAATTTATTTGTATTCATTGTTATTGCAACTGATCGTTCTTTGGTTTGCAGGTGAGCTATTTATGTAATAGCCATTCTGTGGGTTTAGTCATTCATGCACTAACATCTGGAGTTTATGTAAGTGATCTCCATTCTGTGATGGTATGACTTTATGTATTTCTTATTACCAAGAATTTGGAATATGGGTTTCTACTTATCACTGATTGACACAGGACAATCACAGCCCAAAATTTAACATAAAATAAAATATTTTTTCAAATGAAACAATGATTGAATAATAAATGAGAAAATGTGAGAAACTGCTGTAATTTTTTGGAAATGCTACAAATTTGGAAAGCTAAAAATAAGGGAAAGCATTGAGGAGAAAATGTTACATACAGTACGTAGCCACTTCTAAGGTGGGGGGTTGGATCTTTACTGCAGGAATGCAAATCATTCAGGGCAAGGAAATTATATGAGGGAGCCAAAAAGGATCAAATTTTTTTTGAGTAATAAGAAACATGACTGCATGAGGAAGGTAAAAACAGAAATTGACCAGAAAAAATTCTTCGGGGACTATTAAATGTACAACAATAAACAAAAGAGCCTGGATCCAGCTTGCATGAGCCTTCTCCAGCCCAGAGATCACACAGGGGGCATGCTATTGAGTTTTACATATGAAGAGCTTGAAATCCACTTGTAATGAATCTTAAGGTGGCCATACAGAGATTGATAAATGCCTCCAGACCAATTTCTCAGCTTATTGGCCTGTGTATGCGGTCTGGCAGGCTTATCTGGCAGCAAATCAGGCAGATATCTATCAGGTGGGTTTAAAACTGCTGTTGCATGAGGGCCACTTTGGCTTCTTGATATGATCCTCGCCCTGATGGGTTGCATTACCATTATTATTGTGATTTGATTGTTTATCCCAAGGGCTAACTGACTGGATCGCAAGCTCACTATTGGCATATTGTGGAAAGATCTGTATGTTTGCTGACCTCGCAATCTTTATGTGTATTGGTAGCTTAAGATTGAATCAGCGCTATGCAACAAGTTGACGCTATAGAAATACATGTTAATAATAATATGAGCTCTTCCCTTGATTAACTGCTTATGAAATGTATGGTAATATTTATAAGGATTGAAAGCCTAATATCATCTCTTCTAATCAACTGCAAAAAGGATATAAGTTTTCATTTTCAGCCTTTAACAAAGGTGAGCCATTGAATAGGTAGCATCTGTATATTCGTGCAAATCCTTTCCTCTAGCTGATGCACAAGGAAAAAGACTGCCACTTTGCTACTTGTAAATGGTCACAAAGCTGCAATGCTCTCAACTTCCTATGCCGCACATACTGATTAGAGGTTGAGTGGGTTCATTAGCAGCTAGACCAATTTAATCAAAGACTAGTGTTCAATACTACTGTCATTTTCATTTCTCTACAATATAATTCCTGGAGATGAAAGTGAGGTGGTTTAAAGTATGCAGGACCAAGAACTACCTGCAGTTGCTTTTTGCTAATTCCATGCCCTTAATGAAGAATTGTGGGCTCTGTTGTAATTTATTTATGACCAAATTGCAGAAGGCTATTATTCATCAAATAACCAACCTTACTCACCAAATATGGTGGATTGGATGGATGGTGGATTAAAGCCCATGCCCTAGGTGATAAAGGGGGACCCACCACTTTTTATAACCATTACAACAAAGCATACTGGTCATGGGAGACTTGGGACCATTCCCAGAAAACCTTAGTATATGTTTTTTCACATTAGTCTGCTAGTCCTTGATATACAGTTATTGGACCTATTATTCAGAATGCTCAGGACCTGGGGATTTCTGAATAATGGATCTTTCCGTAATTTGGATCTTCATATCTTAAGTCTACTAGAAAATCATTTAAACATTAAATAAACCCAATAGGCTAGTTTTGCTTCCAATAAGTATTAATTATATCTCAGTTGGGATCAAGTACAAGGTGCTGTTTAATTATTACAGAGGAAAAAGGAAATCTTTTTTTTTTTAAACTGGATTATTTGGATAAAGTGAAATCTATGGCTGATGTCCTTTCCCTAATTCAGAGCTTTCTGGATAACTGATATTCAGCTATGTTTATTCAGGTATTTCCAAGTGAGAGAGAAAAATACTGCATGGCAGAGTAAATGTTTTCTTGATGGAGTCAGAAAGAGAACGCAGATGAGGAAGTACAGAAGCAAAGCACAAAATAAGAGAGGAACTGTCTCAGCAGGAAGTTGGTAGGGACTTACTGACAAGCACAGACGTGAAACTTGACAGACTGAACTGCACAGGAGAGTAAGGACTAATTACTGAGTAACAGCAAGGGAAAATCATTTGGAAGAAAAGTGAGTAACTTGCCTGCTGTCTATTATAATATATTTAAAGCTCAAAAATGTTCTTGCGTATTGTGTTAGGTAGCAAAAATAATAATGGCAATGCAAACACACATGGCATTGTATCTACAACATTACAACCTGAATGCTCATTATGTAGTTTCCTTAACTTTGTTTTTAAATCTACATTGAATTGGTCTCCAAATAAATTCATAAAATCTGCATGATGTCTTTTAACCTCAACAGACTCGGCACTTGTGCAACAAAGCAGAAGGACAAATGCAATGCAGCTTTTGCTTTAATCAGTATCAATGCTGAATTTATTTTATGATCACTATATACTGAAATGGAGCAAGGCGTTTAAATCCATAAACATTAATAGCATTTGAGAAAATACATAGAATCCAACTTGGCTGCTTCTGCCTTCTCTTGGATTGCATGGAGTTTGTTACTTCAATACACTTCTCTATGCAGGCAATGTATAACCTGCAAATGCCATCCAATCAAAACTTCCGGCTCATGGCTCTAAAGGTGGCTATACATGGGCTGATAAAAGCTGCAAGTCGGCAGCTCATTGGCCTATGTATGGGGCCCTCCAGTGCAAACCATACAAAAAAAAGGTGGAAAACATCAGAAATCCAGAGAATTAATAACTTTTCAGTGGCAGTTTAAAGTCTTGAAAAAAAGGGTCTAAGCGTTTGTTTAACTTATCACATTCCCATTTTACATTTTATTATTACTTGTTACTCTTCAACTTGAACTTCTCCGTTAGAAAATATTGTTTCCTATAAAGGCTAAATAAGGAGATGGTGAAGTTCCACTTTCAGCACTGTCTTCGTTATATGCCTTCCTGTTTAGGGGTTATTAGAAATATATCACAAAATGATTTAGTAGATGGTGAAATAAAGCAATAATGTCATGCAATTCAAAATGAAAAGGATTTGTATACAATTTAAGGGGAACTATCCTGAAAACAAAACATTTATATAATTTTAATATTCTGGAAATACAAAATCTCTTTGGGCAATAACCAATGCGATTAGTTGTCCCGATGATAATATTCTCTAACATGGACGACTGACCTCTGCCAAAGCTTTCCTAGCAGCTATCATGCTAATTTAGCAAGTAGTCTTAACTTTCCTCACGACTAATCTCATTTGTCGTTAAAAACGAGCAATACTGGTTCTGAAACAATTGGGTTAGTCTTCACTGTCTTCTTAGCAATCTCTCCCTCTACAGTAGTTAAAGCCTTGTCCTAGAGTCTGGTTTTAATGAACAGTTATGATTACTCCTCTTTTACTTTGCCTAGACGATGTAAATGAGTTGTCTACATGTAGAGAGAGATATTAAATATTATTGGGGAATTCTAAGCAATTTTCGATTCTACATTGATTAAAGCTTTTCATATTTTATGCACTATGTGGCTGTCACCAAAGTTATATATACATACATATATATATAAAGCATGTGCAGCATAAATAGCATGCATGTAATATATATATATATATATATATATAATATTTTTTTTTCGTTTACTGTGACACAGATATTTCTGAAACATAAAACCACTTCCTGAGGAACTTCTATTCTACGCTGCAACTAGACATTGCAGAAGAGGCTCTATTAATGCAATGCAATTTGCAATGCCATGACTCGCACAGACAGCAAATGAAATAAAATGAAAAACATAAGCTTAGCAAGGGTACTGTACAAAGTGTTAGTGCTTTCTTGGTATCTCTTTTATTCAATGCAGCAGAAAATGCTGGTACTTTAAGAATATAGAATATTTTTCTATGTAATTATAAAGAGCCAGTGGAGATGTATATATTTTTTTTACTTTTCTCAATAAATATTCTATATTTTTTCCCGGTGGATTCCATTGAGTGCTGGGTGGCCCATTTCGTTTATCTGCTTAGAGTGATTCTGACACCAGAAATCAAACTCTAATTATAATTTTGCCATAAAGTATTTGCACAACGCTTTTACATTACCTGTCTGATGCCCCATGTTCCTGTATGTGTGCAGCAGGAGCCCATTAGTATTAGAAACTTTAACTGACAGGCTTAAATGGGACAGGCAGGTTGGCAGAACAGTCCGGTTTAGAAACTTCAACTAACAATTACTTTCAAAAAATGATCAACATGACCTATAGGTAACTTTTAATTCATATTCATATTTTAAAAAGTAGTGTTTTAGTGTCAGTATCACTTTAATATTGATGCCATTGCATTACCCATTGCTCTCACTGTATAATGTGCTCTACATCCTACCCAGCCACTTCAGATACTTCAACAGTCAGCATACTGACTATTTAGCTTCTTGAGTACCTTTGTATCTAAATAATTAAAAAAATAAATGGAGGGCACTCTAATTTGATAAGAGCAAAAAGAATGAACAAGGTGCAAAATAGCCTCAGCCCACTCCGTGAGGTGGTTAAAAATACACTATTTTACTGTTAGGGGCATACACATTTAAATTTCTTTTCACAGAAACTCAGGTTGTATTTTTAAAAAATCTCTTTATAGATAATTCATTAATAATGCAAACAACATGCTCTATACAGTTAATTGTGAATCAAAATCATATCAGATCAATAACAATGTTGAAGTACATACCACCAAATATTAACCAGAGAATTAAGAAGTATAAGGAAGCAGACACTCATTCAGAGAATGAGAATTACCCCAACGTTTCAGCGTTAAGCCTTTGTTTTAGAAAGCCTTTAAGCCGAAACGTTGGGGTAATTCTCATTCATTCTTATAAATGAATTATCTCTAAAGAGATTTTTTTTAACAATGTATATGATTTATTTTGTGTGCAAGCCCCTAACAGTAAAAAACCTTAATTTGACAATATTGTCTCTAGTATGCACACAATGCCATCTACAATAGACACATTATTTTTTTTATTGAGCATTGAATCTTTTTAATCTTTAGTAGCACGAGTACTGACTTTCTCCTACTATGAAAGAACTGGTTACTGTTGTAAGTGGAAACCAAATATCTGTGAACAAACAAAATCTTAAAATTACACCTCCAAAGTGTCAGAGGTGCAGTTATCAGCATTGGACTGTTGGTGGCACTGGGACATCTTCCCCTGTGACTTACTTGCAGCAGGAAAAGCAATTCTTTGTTTGTTTTTAAGAAATATAGCTAAAAGTATGTATTGAGAAACCCATTAACTCAGTGATCTAAACAACATATGTATGCTGTAGAACTGAGGTCTACCTGTGTAAACGATCACCCTCTCTTCCTTCACATCTTTTCTTACCTCAATATTTTGAATCTTGATAGTCATATTTTCCTCGCTAATATTTTGCTCTACATGAAGCAGACATTGAATACACTGAATAACTAAAAAAGCTACTTCTGTATGCACTGACTCTGGGACAACTCGATATCTGACACTAGAAAATTATTTGAAGTGTTTTTCTATATATTATTGTTTCATTCAGATTTTGCGTTCCCAAAAAAGAAACACACAATAAAAATGATAAAAGAAGCATTAATCATTTATATACCTACCTCAAGAGATGCAGAATTATATGTACTTGGCCTTCTGATGTGTTTGTGGGGTTAACAGCGGCTGCTCACTCTGCATCTAGCCTTTATTTGTAATGTTTGCAAAATTATAGCAGTCAATCATTTGTTTTGGTTCTGAACTGGTCAACAGGTTGTAGTCACCTTTATTTTCCAAGTGTTTAGGAGCCTGATTTTTGGGTTCCTAAACAGAAGTTGTGTCCCAGTTTCACTTTTGTTGTTTACTACCAGATGTGGAGGGCTGCAGTGGGACACAATGTGACTGTGAATGAAGCAGGAGGAGATGACTGGGAAACTGACCCTGACTTTGTGGTGAGTTCTAAATTACCTAATATTCCTTTTATTCATCTGTGGAACCATGCTCTGTGCTTAATGTTAAACTTGGTATAATCTCATGTATACTCTTCTATTCTTGAGTGTATATATATATATATATATATATATATATATATATATATACACATTGCTGTCTGTAATATTAAAGGACAAATAAAATGTTACATCATGTGATGCCTGGTCTAGCAGTGACAGACAGCAGATAAAAAGTCATGCTATTTGGCGAGTTACAAGCCCTTACTTGAATTATAACCTGATATACAGCAATGTAATGAGAGAGCCCCCCTACCAACAAAAAAATCTTCAGTGGTGTATTTTTTTTTATTAGTTTGCAGTTTATATGAACTGTTCAGCTTTTTGTAATATAGAATGTAAAATGTTTGATGCTGGAAGAACAAAGCATATAAGCATATATTTTGACTAAAATCATGACCTAATCTGTGAACCAGTATAATAAAGCCAACAGCAATGTTTTCACTAAGCATTTGAGCATGTTATGTCGCCAGCACACAATTAATTGTGGAGTACTCACTAAAATTTATATGTGTGCATAATTCAGGACCTGCTGAGACTTGTGCACACACATTAAAACAAAAAAGTCCATAAAAAGGACAAGGAAAGGCAAAAAAATTAAATCCCATTTGTACTTTCTTTAATGAAAAAGAAATCAATATGCTGTAATTAAAAAATGTGTACCATTTTTATAAGAAACCTGACTGTATACAGTGAAATTCTCCCTTCATTTAGTGCTGTGGATAGGAATTGTCAGATGGTCCCTAACTGATCTGCAGGGAAACAATCATACTCACGAACAGCATGGGGAGCCCCCACCTTACTTCTCAGCCATGCAGCTTCTTTATTTCCCTGTAGAGCAGTTGATGACTGTGTAGAGATTTGTATTGGATTTAATTTTTGCCTTTACATCCCCTTTACTGTTTCCAACTCCAGGGATAAAGATCACAGAGCCAGATTTAAACAGTTTAAAACAGTTTGTATCAAACAATACAAAAACTATAAAATCCACATTAGATTACACAACAACATGGACCCAAAGCAGTCTGTATATTCTGATTATTAATCAGTCTTGCTGTATCGGCTTCTGGCAGATATTATTTGACTTGTGCTGTTTTGATGATTTATGACGATCCCTAAGCAGCCCAGATCACACTGAGCATGTCTTGGTCTTGGTCTTGCAAGGATGTTTAACAAAATTACAAAACAACAGGCCCCTGTGGCCAACTTTGAAAGCATAAATCATTTGTTTGATTAGGCTTGTGGTTCAGTAAGTTCATGTTTATGTTTAGTATACAAAATACAGCATTTCCAGCCTTATTCTATTTTACACTTTCCTTGTCCTTTAAACATCATTTATGCACATTTTGATTTGAAGAAACTATAGATGGTATGTTGCTAAACAGATCAAAAGAGAGTAAAATGTGCCAGTATACATACTGAGATGGACATGTACCACT
Organism: Xenopus borealis; assembly: GCA_024363595.1. Taxonomy (NCBI): domain Eukaryota; kingdom Metazoa; phylum Chordata; class Amphibia; order Anura; family Pipidae; genus Xenopus; species Xenopus borealis. The sequence goes on along the minus strand of CM044435.1, from coordinate 81,597,126 downwards.
AAAACACCGTTAAATAACTAGGGATGCACCGAATCCACTATTTTGGATTTGGCCGAACCCCCGAATCCTTCCCGAAAGATTTGGCCGAATACCGAACCGAATCCGAACCCTAATTTGCATATGCAAATTATGGGTGGGAAGGGGAAAACATTTTTTACTTCCTTGTTTTGTGCCAAAAAGTCACGTGATTTAGCTCCCTGGCCCTAATTTGCATATGCAAATTTGGATTCGGTTCGGCCAGGCAGAAGGATTCGGCCCAATCCGAATCCTGCTGATAAAGGCCGAATCCTGGCCGAATCCCGAACTGAATCCTGGATTCGGTGCATCCCTATAAATAACATGGGAATCTGAATACTGTGAAGAACAAATATTTAGCAAAGTGGAACTTTGTAAACCAAATAAATCAAACCCAAAAAGAAAATGAAGAAAAATAGCCCCTTAACTTTTGGAAACATACCATGAGTATTACAACCAATACATGGATGATAAGAGGAGCTCTCTGTATCTAGCATTGTATGACACCTGTTTCACTTATTCATTTTGGGTAATTGTCAATGCTCCAAAACCGGAAGAGTGCTGGTCTACATACAGTTAATGAAAAATTTGATGAAGCAACTCTGTAATAAAGCACCTGTTGAATATCATGAGTTTTTTTGTTTTTATTATGTGATACTGACATATTACTAAACTGTTATGCAATCTTCAATTATTTTGCTTATTCCTTCGGCTCCCCAAGAGCCTCAATAACTGTAGTTGTTTCAAATGAGAAATTGTACAGTTAATGTACATAATGAGATAATGTTTGGGTGAGAGAGTGTATGTTCTATTTTTAGCTTAACGAGCATTTTTACCTGTTAGTATTTGTAATAATTTTCCATTTTATGCAGTAATACTGCAATAAAATAGGATATAGTATAATATAATAATACTATTTACAGTTATATTGCTTCCTTGAGCATGGAATAACACTGATTTTTTGTTGTCGCTAGTAAATTTGATAACATGTTCCACTTGCCCTCTAGAATGACATTACAGAAGAGGAACAACGTTGGGGAGCCAAAACAATAGCAGGATCTGGCCGTCCACAGCATGTCGAGTGAGTCAATGACATATTAAAGTCTGTCTCCTTCTTGCTTGTTGTATGTATTTTTTTAAGTTATATTTTAGTTATTTATTAATGGCTGAGTTGTGTTTTTCCCCCAAAAATTTAGTTTTCGAGGGTAGTTTCAGTAAAAACCAGAATTTTTCAGGACTTACTATGCTCGAACCTGCAAAAACCTTGACTCCAAGAATACTCCAGCTAGAACCTGCCACGGTCATGTAAAATTCAATGGCAGAGGTCTTTGCTGGTTTAAACTTGAAAACTTGATAAAATCGAACTATTTGATTTTTTTTGCTGATAACTTGATCAGTTGCATGCATTTTATGTTTGAGTTTTATTATAAATAATAACTGTCTTCTAATATGCTACCCAAGCATAAAGCAACTGAGGAACAATGTTTCCGTTGAGCATGAAAATTTGAAAAAGAAAGCACTTCAAGAGGGTCCTCGTGCATCATATGGATATGGTGGAAAGTTTGGAACAGAGAAGGACAGGATGGATAAGGTAAGTAACTAAAAAGCTCATGGAGATATTTGCCAAGTTGCTATGAAAGAAAAGAAAAATGTATAGATCCACAGGCTTATGTGTGAGGTCACAGCATGTCCTCTGGTTAAAGCCATGCAAGTAATTAAAGATTGATGAAATAAGTGTAAAATATTAAAGTGTAAAGTAAGATTAATCTATGGTTATCATGTGTTGGATCCAGTGTCGGACTGGGATGCCAGGGGCCCACCATAAAACCTTAGACCATGGGCCCACTTTACAAACTATTGTTCTTCCTCTTCTCCCTTAAACTTTTTATTCTTCTAGTCTTTATATCTACTTACTATTCTATGTTCCTCCATTATTAAACCTCTTATTTTCCCATAAAGAAATAGGTAATGTGCATGAAATAGGCCAAATGTTAGAAGCAAGAGGCCCACTAACACCTGGGTCCACCTGAAGTTTTCCTGGTATTCCTGTGGGCTAGTCCGTCACTTGTTGGATCTGCTCTATTTTGGGGTGCCAGGCTAATGATTTGAGACAGACTGATCTTTAAATAAGTGGTATTTATTTACAAAGAAACTAAAAGGTATAACATAAAAAGGGAACTAACTAAGATGGAGGAAGGAGGAAGATAGGGAAATGTGCAATGGAGGGGAGTAGAAAACAAACTATTTACAAATGCTCTTTATCAGGTAGAGGTTAGCTGTTTTTAGAGATGATTCAGCTCTTCTTAGATAGACAAGGTAGTGAATCAGGATGCACTGTGAATGAAATCCCATAATCCAATGCTCCAGGTATCCCTTTGTTGATCCAGCAGAGTCTCATTTTCTTGGGAAATCTTGCTATCCCTGCAACCACACCACTGTGTCCAGTTATTTGCATCACTTTCATATGGACATTACTGTAGTTGCAAGGGTTGTTTTATGGCAGGATGTCTGTTGTCCAGGCTTGCACCTTCACAGTTGTCATGTGATGGAAAGGCAGATATCTACAGTATTAACTCAAAGGGGGAATTCACAAAAGTGTCGGGAAGGAAAAAATGTCTTTAAAATGTCTTTAAAATGTAGCAACAGACGACAAATTCACAGAGCATTTCCCCACCAATTTTCCGACATATACCACACTTTTGAAATAGTGTAGTGAAAAGTGGGCGTGGTTTTTTCGGCGCAACTTTCCCCGACATTTTTATGAATTACTCATAAACTAATTTTTTTGCCGACAATTTTTCCGACACATTAGGCTCTCCAAAATGAAAATGTCGGTCAAATTGTCTTTTAAAATGTCTTTAAAATGTTGTGTGAAATTTCGTCTGTACGATAAAAAGATACACGGCATTTTAGAAAATTGTCGGACTTACGAGACATTCAGGGATAGTAACATATGCCTTTGTGAATTTGCCGTTTGTACGACATTTTACAAATTTGTTGACCACCACTTCTGGGTTATTTATTTTACCGACACTTTTGTGCATTCCCTCCACTACATCATGTATCCTCCACTGGTACATAATACACATGCTTGCAGTATAGTCCTCCTCCCGACACTACAAAATCTTTACTGCATCTTTAAATATTTACAGCTCAGGTTTCTTTTGTAAATCTGCAAAAAATGTTGAACCTGTGGCACACAAAGGGTCCAGACGGCACTTTAATCACTTACAGGGCAAGGGACATTAGGCTAATTGTAAATATTCTGCAGGGTTCACATAATGGATTAGCTTTTATACTTTCCATGCACCATATTAATATATCAGTCCTTTATATCAACATGTATATACATCTTGCTGTTGTATCAACGGTATAAGTGGTGACGTGATATAATAGGCGGAATGAAAAGGAGAAAATAAATGATTTAGCTAAAATCTTACCACAGTTGGCTGCAGCATCCGCATTCTGCTGATTCAAAGGAATTGGAATATTCTTGCTATGCTTGAATTAGCTCACTGTGTTTCATTTCTCTTCAAAAGTGTTGCGCCATAGCCACAGTATGTACAGTGGAGGTCCATATTAACAGCTGCAGAGAGTCTGCAATGTAAACTGGTGATATCTATGTGTTCTGCTTTTAAATACTAATTCCACTGGGGTGCAAGGAGCTCAGTAGGCAGTTCTAAAATAGTGCTCAGCAATGTAAGCAAGATATTCTAAATATAAGGAAAAAGTGCTGGGCTGGGGACATGGCTCATGTATTTCTTCTTGATCTGTTTACCAGAGTGCTTTGGGCAATGACTACCATTCAGAGCTGGAGAAACATTCCTCACAGACAGATGCAGCAAAAGGATTTGGAGGAAAATATGGAGTACAGAAGGATCGCACAGACAAGGTGAGTTACAGTAAACACATTGAATTGTGTATAACATACTCGAGATTTAACCCAGCAGTATGCATCCACACAGTACTTTAATATCATACATGTAACAAAATAATTAAAAAATATACCATTGTATTCATAGAATACAGAGACCACATAACTACATAATTATGGATCAATCTGTGCAATCGGTCATAATAATTGTATAAACCATATTTATTTTTTTGTGAAGGAGTTTCCACATCCCTGCCAAATAATTCAATAGCTAAAACACTTGGATATATAACTTCTGTTCCAACAATAAATCGACACACACCTAAACACACCTAAACACACCTAAACCCAAACTGTATGGTAGACATTAATGTTTAATTATTTGTAATACATACATTATGGATGTCTAAGATAAAGTTTTGCTCCAATACTCCTCACATCAAATATATCCTGGTGCATGTACCATTAATGGCCACAATACACTCTTATATTGAAGAGAATTTGAAATCCAGCACCAAAAATTATCATACGATAAAATGCCTTTATTAGGGACACATGGCAGAACCTGGATTACAGTGACTTTTATGCTCTTATCATGATTTTAAAGGTGGAAGAAAAGTAGTTGCACACATATGATGTTAAATGATTGGCATGCAATTTTTATCTTTCAGTCAGCTGTTGGCTTTGACTATAAGGCAAATGTAGAACAGCATACTTCCCAGCAAGGTAAGTACACATTACGCTCCTCACAACACCACATTATCCTCTTGCCTGAAATTTATATGTGACTAATTCTGTTCACTGTTCAACAAACTGAAGTGTAGAGTACAGTAAGCAGAGCGGTAGAATATATACAGGGCTTTCATAAATTCATTCTGTATTAAAGTAATGTCAGCTTGCTTAGTAGCAGATAAGACTAGCGACAGGCGCAGGATTTTAAAATAATGACATATCAACTAGACGCAGTAGAAAAAAAGTCACCTACAAAACAGCACCAAAATTGCATAATGAATATCTCTCCTCGTTGTAAACTAGTCATGGAACAAAGATTGATGACTGATGTGCTCCTTTTACACCCACTCAGTGTAGATCACATAAAATAAAAGAGATTGGCGTAATGACCAAAGTCAGGTTTATGGAAGTGTCTGTTACATTGCTACGCTCATTGGCAGCACCTAAGATCATTTTTGAATTTAGGTGGCCAGTGCTTATATAATTGTCTAGGCATCCTCACTGTGAAGAATGCAAAAGAGATGTCTTTTGAATGCAAAAATAAAGCAGTAGGCAGGTCAGCAGTTGTGTGATTAAAACATTTTTTTTTAATTTCAAGAGAATTCAGTTGGATTTCTAAAAATCTGCAAATGGTATTACTGTCTCTCTAATAACAGACAAGTTATTCTTTGGTTACAGGTGTGTGCTTGCATGTGTACACCCCCCCCCCACACACACAGATTCCCAAAATGTTTGTGTGGTGTGTATTAAAGGGATACTACATGCATCAGTTAATAGTGCTGCTCCAGTAGAATTTTGCACTGAAATCCATTTCTCGTTTTAAAATCTAACATGGGGCTAGACATATTGTCAATTTCCCAGCTACCCCAAGTCATGTAACTTGTGCTCTGATAAACTTCAATCACTCTTTACTGCTGTATTGCAAGTTGCAGTGATATCACCCCCTCCTTTTTCCAAGCAGCCTAACAACAGAACAATGGGAAGCTGCCTGGTAGATCTAAGAACAACACTCACTAGTAAAAACCCATGTCCCACTGCGTTCTTTTCAGTTACATTGAGAAGGAAAAACAACAGCCTGCCAGAAAGCAGCTCCCTCCTAATGTGCTGGCACAAGTCACATGACATGGGGCAGCTGGGAAATTGACAAAATGTCTAGCCCCATGTCAGATTTCAAAATCTGTTTGCTCTTTTGAGAAATGGATTTCAGTGCAGAATTCTGCTGGAGTAAGACTATTAACTGATGCTTTTTGAAAAAAAACATGTTTTCCCATGACAGTATCCCTTTAAGATATATTGATGATTTCATTCTGGAATTAGGAATAATTGCTTTTTACCTAGGACCCTCTGCAAACCAAGCAAATGGGTATTTGGTTAAGAAAAAAGAAACCTGTAGAGAGCTGTAGCAACAGAGGATTTGCCATGCAAGTGGATCCATAAACTAGTTGAAACTTTGTTCACTTTTGGTCTGCAAAAACATTTTATATATGTTTACTATGATGGTTTATGTATCTCTTGACTGCTTATTTCAATATCTGCTACCAAAACTTGTTGTGCTTTAAAAGCAGTAAAATCATCATAATATGCAAATATTTGTTGCAAATATATTAGAGACAAAATCCAATAAAAAGTAATAAAAGAAAACCATGTTTGCACACTTGAATAGTGAAAATATTAGCGTCAAAAGTAGGGATGGGCGAATCTGTGGCGTTTGGCTTCGCTGAAAAATTCTAATTTCGCGAATTTTTTCGCCGTTTCGCAAATTTCACAGAAAATCCGCGAAACGGCAAAAAATTTGCGAAACGAGTCGCGCTGATGCTTGCACCATGTTTGCACACTTGAATAGGGAAAATATTAGCGTCAAAAGTAGTGATGGGCAAATCTGTGTCGTTTGGCTTCGCTGAAAAATTCGAGAATTTTCAGTGAAATTCACAAAACGGCGAAAACATTTGCGAAACGAGTCGCGCTGATGTTTTGTCGCGCACCCAAGTTGACGCGCTCTTATATTGACATGCGTCAGAATAGTTTTGACGCACAGTGCAATGTAATAAAACTGCCAGGTGAAATGCATACTCCCAACGGTCCCTTTTTTTGGAGGGACATTCCCTCTTTTGACAGCGCAACCTGCAGTCCCTCATTTCATTTGTATTGGAAAGTCCCTCTTTTCTCTGCACGGAATAGCCAGAAAAAGAAACAAAGTTTCTAACTTAATTGGCTTTTGGCAGAGAGCCTAGAAGAACAGCTAACAGGTCCAAAAAAGATGCTTTTTAACAATTTTGATATAATAAAATAAGTAATTGATTGTATGTGTAACAGTTTAGATAAGGAGAAATATTTTCAAACTTTCATAACCTGCCAAATTTGGTAAAACGAACATGTTAATTTGTGGGTGTGACCACAAAAATGGGTGTGGTCAAAATGTTGCAGCGCTACGTATGGAAAAAAATTCTGTCCCTCTTTTTACTTCCAAAATCTTGGGAGGTATGGAAATGTGAAAAAAAATTGTAAAAAATGGCATCTTTTGCTTTGTGTGTGAATGTGCTGAATAGCATTGGAGTCAATGAGAAGAGCAATTTACACGCGTGTTTCACTTAGTATACACACATGCCCTGCATTGTTAGTGGACTCTTATCTTTTCAAAAGAAAAAAAGGCCTCCCATTTTGCCAGCATCTTAAAAACATCTGTGATTATTATTTAAAATAGTGAAAAATTAAAAAGGCATATTTTAATAAATATGAATTTATTTTTAAAAATATTTTTCACTGCACAGATTGTGCTGTTTTGAAGTGAAGCGGCGAACTCGACGCACGATGAAACGAGACGCGCAGCAAATTTTTGTGAGGGTTTTGCCGAAACTTTCGCCATCGGCGAATGTCGGAAATTCGCCGCGAATTTGCCTAGGGCGAATTTATTCGCCCATCACTAGTCAAAAGCATTATAGTCCTTAAATTAGATATTGGTTAAGAAAGTAGGTTACCATTTTTGTAAGTAGATGTTACACAGTTTTAGTCCCCCATATTTATGTTGTTCTCTAACTTCTGACATTTTGTGAGATGCTTATAGTTCTTTGTGCAGGTAGCTCCCTCCACTCTCCATTCCTTAGGTTATCATTCCTAATTCTGTTGTCAACAAATGGACTTGGGTTGATTTGAAGTTTGGTGTCTGGTCTGTCTGTCAAACAATGGGCACCAAAATGTAAACAAAAATGCTTGATAGTGTTATTGGTCCTTTCTACATTCTCTGTAACTACTGAACTAGCATCTAAAGTGGGTGCATTTGTGCACAGGTATTTCATTGATGACTGGTACAGCTAACTCTCAGTGCAGGTCTTTAAGCCTGAATAGTACAGTAGAATGCCCTGCTACTCTGTCTTCTCATTACATTCTTTCTGCTGCTCCAATTATCATACCCTACATGCAGGGCTGTCCAGCATTGAAGATACATTAGACACCTGAGGCCCCCCCTCCCCAACCACAACCCCCCTCTGGCCCCCCCAGGCCTACCTCTTTTTCCTGCTCGCAGCCACAACCAGGGGCTGGGAGGAAGGTCAGAGGCAGTACCAATAGCATGTCTGGGCTGTTTTTTTCCTGGTGTCCCACTGGCCCATTCCAACCCTGGTAGTCCCATGTTAGTGGTTATTTGTTGGTTTGTCATTAAAGTAAACACACATTTTCAAAGTACAGGTATGGGATCCTTTATGTGGAAACCCAATATCCAGAAAGTTCTGAATTATGGAATGAACATCTCCCATAGACTCCATTATAATCAAATAATCCAGATTTTAAAACATTTCCTTTTTCTCTGTAATAATAAAAAAGTACTTTGTACTTGATCCCAACTAATATAATTAATCCTTATTGGAAGCAAACCCAGCCTATTGGGTTTATTTAATGTTTACATGATTTTCAAGTAGACTGAACTTATGAAGATCCAAATTACAGAAAGATCTGTTATCCGGAAAACCCTGGGTCCTGAGCATTCTGGATAACAGGCCCCATACCTGTAAAGTATTCCTGGTCATTTATTTGTTTATTTATCAAGATGTTAATTTCCTAACTATGCATATATCTTAATATATAGATTATGCCAAAGGATTTGGAGGCCGCTACGGTGTACAGACAGATCGTGTTGATAAGGTGAGACTTCTGCTCTACAGATGCATCTTGGTTAAGGAAAAATATGTGCTGTAAATGAGATCTCAAATCCCTTTATCCAGAAAGGTCTGCATTAAGTCAGTTATTTCTAATAGAGGTCATTTATATGAACATTTTCTTATTTTCTGACTGAAATCTTTTTTTACTGCAATAATACACAGCACCTTTTACATCTCCGATTAATGCATATTGATGGCAGAGCAACACATTTGGGGTTTTACTGGTTAAATGCTGTAGTAAGCATAGTGCACCACACTACATTCCCCTTATCTGGAAAACCTAAAATCCAAAGTGCTCATGATATGAGATATCATTCCAGTATACTTTAAGTATAAGTACATGGTTTCAGCACATTTAATTCCTTATCTGCTTTATCTGTAACAGTATTTACATGCTCACCCTAGTGTTCCACAATCTAATGGCAAAACTGGCTGGTGCTGTGTATGTGTATCTGCTAAATGTTTAACTTGTTTGTTTTAGGCTGGAATTGCAATGTGCATTGACGGTTTGTTTTTTTACATTTACAGATCAGCAATTAATTTTCCCTGAAATATTCAGTGTTGAATCAAAATATTCAAGTATATCCAAAATGAATGTAGATGGGCCATACCTATTGATAACTCATCAGAAAATAGGCATACAGTTTTAAACAAACACACAAAATAACATCTCTCCTGTATTAGATAAACATACTTATGTTCAACAACACATATTTTACAGTATATATTAAGCACTTGACTTGACTTTCTATAGGTGAGATGAATAAAGTATCTCTTATCCCTACCCTCCAACTAGTTCCCTGGATTTCACCCTATCCCTTCAAACCATTATGATACAGGCACTTTCCCATCAGTCATTAATATATATGTATAATGGAACAGAAGGTAAAGATTATCTGTTAAAATCTTAAAATTATCTGTTGAAATCTAAAACTATAGGGAATAGTTATTAAAGGGCAGAAGAGTTCCCCCTCCAATAAATATGTTGTTTAAAGCTGTGGAGTGCAAAATTCAGCAAACTCTTTTCACCTTTTGAAAGATATGCCCCTTTATGAACAATCTTTTCTACAATTGTGGCAATTTTCAAGATGATTCAATGAGGTTTTTTTTCCCTTTCACTACTACCATTTCTTGTTCATAAGTAGTTTCACCAGTGACTAACCTCTAGAATGTTATTATATTAAAACTTGTTGTTTAAAACATGTTGTTTCCAAGGATGTTTTTATTAATAAATGTTATACCCTAGTACAGTGTTTGCCAATTTACAAGGAACATACCTCATCCCTCCAGTGCAAAGTGAAATAAAGTAGTATATTATATGTACACACCACCCAATGTACACAGTGCCTAATAGCAGCTCCACCCATTGACTAGATATCATTTGGAAGGCTCCACTGAGTGATCACTGCATAAACATTGCATGAAAGCAGTAGGGTAAAGTACCTGTGCCCCATTCCTCCTCATTTAATATCTAGACAAAGAACATCTGCTGTTTAGCATTCAATGGATATCTGTATATAGTCAATTTCTGATTAAAAAGGCTGTTGCATACTCACATATGGGTTGAGCTATATGACAAACACACTAGTTCAGGTATGGAATCCCTGTTATCCAAAAAGCTCTGAATTATGGGAAGTCTGTCCCATAGACTCCATTTTGATCAAAATTTTAAAAAACGATTTTCTTTTTTCTCTGTAACAATAAAATAGTCCACTGTTTTTGATCCCAATGAGATATAATACTTATTGGAGACAACATAATCCTATTGGTTTTAATGATTTTAATAGACTTAAAATATGGTGATCCAAATTATGGAAAGATCATATATTATGGAAGCCCCAGGTAACAAGCATTCTGGATCTCATAACTGTTCTAGCACTTAAAGATAATGCTCAAACCCCTATATGTAATATAGGACACTAAGTTTGCCCAGGGGCAGTAACACATGGCAACCAATAAGATGCTTGCATTTAAACAGGTGACTAGTGAATGCTACCTGTTGATTGGTTGCTATAGGTTACTGCCCTTGGGCAAACTTAGTGCCTTTTATTACATAACCCCAATAGTGCACAACTGAAAACAGAGGACTATGTATTTTTGGCAAATTGTCCCTGACAAAACTATTATAACAAGGCTGCAAAAGAACACAGCCAGCAAAAGAACACAGCCAGCAAAAACAACCCCAAATTGGAAACATTTGTCATTGCCCTTGATCTTCTTATTGTTTTTACTACCTTTTTCTCATTTTCTAATTTTAGTCAGCAGTTGGATTTGAATACAAGGCAGAGTTACAGAAACACTCTTCACAGCAAGGCAAGTAATGTGATAAGAAAGCAATTAAATATTAGAATGGTACAATAAAAAGGTCCCATTAGATATGCATATTTGTAATGTGTCATTGCATTTTTATTCTTTCTCATTACATGGCTGTCTGATTACTCAGACTTACTCAAATTATGTTATATCAGTTTGGCAAGCATGCCAAAAGCTCTAGCTAGGTATTCTATAATAAGGGGACATTGGCCTTCCCCTGCTGTCCAGCTTTTGCTATGGAATAGGCCAACTTTCCACTGTATTACATAGGGTTGCCACAGACCATGTGAAAACTGGATTATCCAGTTGAAACTGGTAAAACAGGGGAAGATGACCCTACCTTCAGTGCTTATGAATAAATAACCTTTGTGTGATGCATCTCTCAAACCCAGCTATTTAGGAACAGATTATATCACTGTGTTTTCATTTGTTTTCTCACAGAAGTTTTTTTTATTTTACTTTAATTGACCCTTTTATTTCAGATCAGTCACAAGGATTTGGGGGTAAATATGGGATACAGAAAGATAGGCAAGATAAATCGGCCCACAGCTGGAGTCACAAAGAAGAATTACAAACTCATCAATCGCAGACAGGTAACAGCATATCCTGTACAAAAATTAAGTAGATTTCACCCCAACCAAAGCTACAATGTGTAACAATCTGCCCCCAGACCACTGTTACCCTCTTTTAATGTAATCCGTTTTTTAGATTATACCCAAGGCTTTGGGGGTAAGTTTGGGGTCCAGAAAGACCGACAGGATAAATCTGCTCATAGCTGGAGTCATAAAGAAGAAGTCAAACCTCACGAATCACAAACAGGTAACTCCTTTAGTCCCAAAAGGCTAGTCCGTATATCTACTCACAGAAATCTGAAACATAACATATTGAGTCAAGTCTTTTTTACTTACACTTTCAACAATTATATAACTGATCAAAACTGATCAAATGCCTCAAACTCTGTAAGTGAGTCTGTAACGAGCATGTAAAGCCGACTATTTGGTGCCATTTGCAATGTAGATATTCTGCTCTCTCTTATTTTCAGTTGGACTTTTCCATAAAAAAGTATACACTATACATTGAATAGTAGACACAACCACATTTTTAGATCACATAAACCTGATAGAAACTCTGTGTGCAGGGAGAAATGTCTAAAGCAAATGGATTCTGAAACTCACTTAAAGGGATACTGTCAGCGGAAAAAAAAATTTCTGCATTGAAATCCGTTTCTCAAAAGAACAAACAGATTTTTTTATATTTCATTTTGAAATCTGACATGGGGCTAGACATTTTGTCAATTTCCTAGCTGCCCCTGGTCATGTGACTTGTGCTCTGATAAACTTCAATCAGTCTTTACTGCTGTACTGCTATTTGGAGTGATATCACCCCTCCCTTTTTCCCCCCAGCAGCCTAACAACAGAACAATGGGAAGGTAACCAGATAACAGTTCCCTAACACAAGATAACAGCTGCCTGGTAGATTTAAGAACAGCACTCAATAGTAAAAACCCATGTCCCACTGCGTACTATTCAGTTACATTGCGAAGGAAAAACAACAGCCTGCCAGAAAGCAGTTCCCTCCTAACGTGCTGGCACAATTCACATGACCAGGGGCAGCTGGGAAATTGACAAAATGGCTAGCCCTATGTCAGATTTCAAAACTGAATATAAAAAAATCTGTTTGCTCTTTTGAGAAATGGATTTCAGTGCAGAATTCTGCTGGAGCAGCACTATTAACTGTGTTTTGAAAAAAAAACATGTTTTCCCATGACAGTATCCCTTTAAGGCATTCTGTGACAGGACAGGCTACCTGTTATACTATCTCTAAAAAAAATCAGTCAGGATACAAACCTATCTTAGTGGGGGAAAAAACAAAAACAGGCTGGGCAAGAGCAAACACTGTTGTTTACAAAGCAGAATTAAGTCTTAAATTTAAGTGGAAGGTAGACAAGTGATGAATAAAAGACCATGTACCTGCACACATTTTTGGGAGTAACAATCCTAGCCTACAGTATATGAATATTTTTATAAACAGACTATTCTGAAGGATTGTCTAAAATGGCCTTCAGTATGTATATTACTTTATAAATACAGATTATACAAAAGGATTTGGAGGACGTTTTGGAGTACAGACTGACCGCGTAGACAAGGTAGGCAAGCGTGGCAGAACTACACTAAAAAAACTGCTTCCTGCAGGGGGGGGGGAGTGCACCCGGGCCCACCTCCCCATAGTTCCGTTACTGTAAGAAAGGATTAAAAAGCTAAATATGGAATATTACAGAAATACAGTCTATTTTCTTCAGCTGTTCAGGGTTTTAAAAATAATAATGTCACATAAGAACCTCTGCTTCACTTGCCTGTATTTTGTATGCTACAAAAATGGCTGTGGGCAAAGTAAAGTATCATTAACATAAATTATTTAAACAACTTTTTCAGTGCAAGGTTTGTGCATTTCATTGGGTCCCCCATTCTGGTGCATACAAAAGATTTTGGGATGACACAAAGCTTGCCTTGATAAGAGTATCCACAGAATGGCATCTGTATTTAAATAATTTGCTCAATTAACTCAATAAAATAGGATTTGTTCGGCTGTGAATCTTGTGAGCATGCTATAATGTATAGATGATGACTCTCTATGCATGACTCTCATAATTTTTTTTTTTTTTAAAAAACCCCTACAGTGTGCATCAGGATTTGGTGAGATTGAAACCCCCAGTTCTGTTTATGAGAAGACCCAGCCTTTAGAAGCTAGTAAGTAACTCACACAAAAACCTCAAATAATAATTTCCTAAAGCATGCATGCTAACAGGTAGTAAATAACAATTATTAATTCATTATCAGAAAAAATGTTACTATAACTTACATCTGGTGTGGTGCAATAATACTTTATTAATAATAATAATAATAATAACAAAAACTGTTATTACAGTAATGTAAATTGCCAGTGGGAAAACAGGTCTCATCAGTTTATGAAGTAGCTCAAGTTTCCTCATGAGGCAACTTCAGGCGATTCAGAAAGCTGAAGAGACTTGTATGTTTAATATGTGCCATGGTCCTAACGGAGCCCCAGAGGCTTATTGATGGAGGCCCAGACTGGCATTCTGTGGGTTCTGGCAAAAGCTAGAGGGGCTGTTGTAAGATGCCATAGACCAGAGCCAGGTCAGGCGCCCTAGGCAACCTGGCTAGTGGTGGTGCTGACAGGTCTCGCGCATGCTCAAAATGGCACTTGCGGTAATCGACGTGCATGTTGGAGGACTGTGTGGGCCTCTGTGGGTCTGAAATACCAGGGCCTCTTTTAAATGTATACTTTATACATTATACAACAAAAGAATAACACTGCAGCACAAAGGCGCCAACACACAACATTAATTGATTGATATGCGATAAAGTAGAGGTGAGCATAAGAAATTGGTGACCAGGGAGCCTGAATGTTTCTTTATGTCACATTTTTCATGGGGGCTCATTGTGTACTTTGCCTGAATTTCAGTGACAAGTGGGGCCCATAATCTTAGATCTCGCTTTGAGAACATGGCACGAACAGCAGAGGAAGAGAATAAACAGAAAGCAGAGGAGGAAAGGGTGAGACGACAGAAGAAAGAAAAGCAAGAACAAGAGTTGCATCTTAAAATAAAGGTAAGATTGTAGCATTTATATGCTGACCAGAAAGATGTGTTATGTATAATAAAGACACTTGCATAATGTATAAATGTACCAGTAGTTTAAAATAGAGTGAAGGGGCTCCTGCCTTATGCTCAATGAATTATCTGTGGAATTTGCATAAAACTGCCTTTGTATAAAAAGTAATGATTCCAAAATTGCCAAAAGCATTCAGAAGTTAACTATATATTCTGACACATCTATAGATGTAATGAAGAGTTTTGAGGTCACTACTCATTATGGCAGTCACAGTACAGGTATAGGACCTGTTATCCAGAATGCATGGGACCTGGTGCTGTGGTGCAGAGATCATTCTGAATCCAATGTCAAGTAGGAATTGGCAATGTTTGACTCCATGTGTACTGCTGCATATGTACTCCATGCACACGCAGCAGTTGGGCCACCGGCTTTACCTGCTCAGCCCAAACTCTTTTTACCAGGTGAAACCTGATTTCTAGCCAAATTGTTTCTCTGCTTGTAGAAGTCAAACACCATTCTAATTGTATTTGGACATAGTGCTCAGTGCTGCTCAGCATCATTATTACACACTATCATGTGTCTGCTTTTTGCAGCACAGAAAGTATAAATATAAATCATAAACCCTTTGTAATGTTTTATACCAAGTGTAAACAAAAATGACAAACAGCTGTAAATCAGCCCCTTGTTATAAGACTGGATATTGGGATTGGATAAATGTTCAGGATTTGAGTATTGTATGTTGTAGATTCATCAGAATGCTGAGGATGAAAATACTCAACAGGTCTCAAGTTCAGTTCCTGTGCCAATGCCACGTGTTTCTGCAAATCCATCACCACAACAGCTTCCCGAAAAAGAGGTAAATATTTTTCAGATGGAATTTAAATGAACCAAGAACCATTAATACGTATCATTAATTATCCCTTTCAGATAGATTTGGATCCATTATATGAGGAACCACCCCCTGTGCCTCCCAAACTCCTTGATATAGAGGATGAAAAAGTGCCTGCTCCTCCTGAAACAAATGAGGATAATGAAGAAACATACGAAGATGTTGTAATCCCAGCAAATGACGCAGAGGAAGACTATGAAGTCATTCCGGATCTTCCACCAAGAAAATTTGAGGAAGACAATGAGGAGGATTATGAAAGTGTTCCAGATCTCCCAGCTAATGAGGCTTTGTATGAGGAGCTACCAAAAGAAGAGAGCCCTATATTAAATGGTGAGAGCCAAATTCATGAAATGTGTTACTAGCAAGTTGCACAATGATGAGGAAGTGAGTGTAATAGAAGAATGGTGTGTTTGAAAGCCAAACAAAATTAAACAAATGTGGTTACAAAATACTAGAAACAATCCAGAATCACCACAATTATTCATAAAAATACATTGCTGCAGGTTCTTTAGTGGCCATAAACTACGGAAGAGCACTGGGGCCATGAAAAAAAAAATTCTGATGAATTATGACTTTTAAAACTCATAATTATGACTTTTAAACCTCATAATTATGACTTTTAAACTCATAATTATGACTTTAAATCTCATAATTATAACTTTAAAAAGTCGAAATTATGACTTTAAATCTCATAATTATGACTTTAAAAAGTCGAAATTATGACTTTTAACATTATGAGTTTAAAAGTCATAATTATGAGTTTAATAGTCATAATTATGAGTTTTAAAGTCATAATTATGAGATTTAAAGTCATAATTTCGACTTTTTAAAGTCATAATTATGAGATTTAAAGTCATAATTTCGACTTTTTAAAGTTATAATTATGAGATTTAAAGTCATAATTTCGACTTAATAAAGTCATAATTATGAGATTTAAAGTCATAATTATGACTTTTTAAAGTCATAATTATGACATTTTAAGTCATAATTTTTACTTTTTAAAGTCATAATTATGAGATTAAAAGTCATAATTTTGACTTTTTAAAGTCATAATTATGAGATTAAAAATCATAATTTCGACTTTTTAAAGTCATAATTATGAGTTTAAAAGTCATAATTATGAGATTTAAAGTCATAATTATGAGTTTTAAAAGTCATAATTTATCAGAATATTTTTTTTTGCTGGCCCCAGTGCTCTTCCGTAATAATATACTATATGCCAGAAAACAAAAGTAAAAAAAGTGTAACTTTATATTTAAAGGAGAAGGAAAGCTACCGAATAGTGCAAGCTATAACACTATATTTATTCTGCAGAATTGTTTACCTTACTTGAAGAAACCGTTCTAGAAACTCTCTGTTTCTTTAGGATCGGAGCTGCCATGTTGCTTGGTGTGACATAACTTCCTGTCTGAGTGTCTCCCTGCTGAAAACAGGAAGTCTGATACAGAAGAGTGTGTTTCTTTTGACAGAGGATTTAGAGCAACATTAATTTGAAGGTTAACTGGCATATTTATTAGGGACGCACCGAATCCAGGATTCAGTTCGGGATTCGGCCAGGATTCGGCCGAATCCTTCCTACTTGCCGAACCGAATCCTAATTTGCATATGTAAATTAGGGGCGGGGAGGGAAATCGTGTGACTTTTTGTTACAAAACAAGGAAGTAAAACATGTTTTCCCCTCCCCACGCCTAATTTGCATATGCAAATTAGGATTCGGTTCGGTATTCGGCCAAATCTTTTGCAAAGGATTCAGGGGTTTGTCCGAATCCAAAATAGTGGATTCGGTGCATCCCTAGTATTTATATAGACCTTTGTGATAAATCTTACTTAGTTTTAGCCTTTCCTTCTCCTTTAACCCCAGATTACCCCACCAACATTTCACACCACCATTGGCCTTTTTTGAAGTTGACCGTCCTTAATAATAGAATTCAGCAAAGTAATGTGATTATAACTGAAAGTGTTAGACATGGATGTGTTACATATGACAGTGCCAGTGTCCCGAGGGTTAGGGGGAGCATGCAGTATAGAAAAAGTTCCAAGATGATTATCAGGAAAAAGATTAGTAATCTGTTTATATTCAATAACATTTCTGTTCTGTTCTTTTCAGCATCATCTCAAAATGACGACCAGAATGGTGGCTCAGGAATTTGTGCTGTTGCTTTGTATGATTATGAAGGAGGTGAGTTATACACAGCTATATCTATTTATGTAACTGAATCTTTTTTGTAGCTTTAAAGTGACACTGTCATCCAGAAAAAAATGATTTTATTTAAACCTGAATACTGTGCCAAAGCTTGACCCACCAAATGTGATAAAAGGCACTAAGTTTGACCAGGAGCAGTAAGCCATAGAAACCATTAAGATGTTTGCTTTTAACCAGGTCACCAGTAAATTCTGCCTACTGATTGGTTGTTATGTGTTACTGCTCCTGGGAAAACTAAGTGCCTTTTATTACATTACCCCCGAAGTTCATTATATTAGTACTGAAAGAATATTTCATAATTGTTTATATGCTATTGCATTTTAAGTTAAGAGATGTCTACCTTTTTCCAGTAACAGTCTACTAGCTGTTTATGTAGGCATCATAAGTAGTCTTTATCAATGATAAGGCTGAGGAGATAAGAGGATATAAAGGATATAATTATGTGTTTTGTATGCATCTCTCCTCCCCTTTCCTGTGTAAACCCATCATTAGGCTTCAATGTTGTGATATAAGAGAACAAAAGCCTAACATATTGTTTCCATTCAAAAAAAACATTTATTTTCTAATAAGAAGTTCAAACCTTTCTAGTCTAACAGTCAGCTATTTGATTTATGCCAAGTGTTGCCATGTAAACAAATGTATTTATATTGTATTTATTGAGCTTTATATATAAATCACATTTACAAAGACTGTTCATCTTTCCCAGTGAAGCTTACATTTACACAACACACACTAGGATCAGGTTCATAAGGACTCAATTACTAGCTTGTACTCTGAGTAGTCCCATGCAGACCCAATATACCTTGAAGGTAGTGCCCCTGAGACATTTGCACAGTCAGTTAATCCGGAACAGAAAGATCCTTTTCACATCCAGATAACTAATTGCATAACATCTATATAGTTTGTTATTGATGGGAGCTAAATCACAGATCTCAGATGTTGTCAGAAGTGACTATAAGTCAATATGCTTATCTTATCAGAGATAGTATGGGAAGCATACTGTGATATAAATGCATTCTGATTTTTTGCCCCATGAAATAAGGCAACATTATATGCTGCCATGCTCAGTCTGAAAGCTGCTAAAGTTGTTTCTGATTCAATGCTTATATTAATCCATAGCATGCTAAACTAAGACAGCATTTGTATCCAATTAAAAAGGGGAATATTAAAGGAAAACTATACCCTCTGGAATGATATTGCATGAAACAGCTGTAAAACCCTGTTTCATGTTGATAAACCATTTTCATAATAATTTCTTCAATAGATAATCCTAAACAGAAAATTGTCATTTTAAGGGCCACCCCCTGGGATACAATGATTCATGGTGTACACAAACAAACTATACGTTAGGTCACATGAGCCAATTAACTGAAGTCCTTGTGTTTACCTTTTGCTAATATATCTCAAACATTTGAGTTTCGTAATCTCAAATTCATGAGTTTTAGTGCAAAAAAACCCAAATTCAAATGTTAATGGATTGGCCCTTAAGTGAACATTATACACAAGAAATTAGAGAATTTGTATTTAAAGATATTACTGGTCCTTTAATTATATAATTGTTTCCTTTATTATTGACAGGTGGGGATGACGAGATCTCTTTCCAACCTCAGGATTTGATCACTGATATAGATATGTTGGATGAGGGATGGTGGTGTGGAAACTGCGGAGGGCGTCGAGGGCTCTTCCCTGCCAATTATGTGGAACTTCAGTGACCTCCTCTGTAAACTTCCAAAGATGACATGGAATTTTTTAGTCTTGCCAACAGTTAACATTACATTTTTAGCTGTCATAATCCTTCTCAATAAACACGTATTCATTGTAAACAATAATCATAATATTTCTTGCATTTACCCTGCCGGCATTAGGGCAGAAATAGCTCTAGGTTAGTGATGTGCGGGCCGTCCCAATAACCTGGGGACCCATGGGTTGGTTGGGTTTGGCCAAGACGCACCATGTGCTTGGACTGAGCTCTTCATGATGCCCATCCCACCCAGGACCTAAGTATGTCTCGCTTCCGCTTATGGCATGGTATAGACGTACCCCTGCCTGCGATGGGTTAGGGTCGGGTGTGGGTGCAGAGCGACGGGTTAGGGTTGGGTCAACAATTGGTCGATCTGCACATCACTACCATATCCTATGGTCTATCCTTTCTCATGTATGTCTGCCAAATAAGCCCATCTACTGTAGTATGGCATGCTTATTGAGTGTATTTATCTTAGCTGCCCTGCCCCTTACTGCAGTGATGAGACTAGGGTAAACTTTTGAAGTAATATTTTTATAGTGTTTTAATAAAACATAAAAATATATATATTACATAAAATATATATATATATTAAAGCGCTACGAAATATGCTGGCACTTTAGAAATACATGTTAACAATAATATATATATACAAATACAAGAGGTCCTCTTCCCTCAACCCATTATCAATATATTTAAGACATTGAGACATTTTGTGCATACTGCTACTAAAAAATGCCTTACCCTTTAAACAACAGGCATTGTTTGTCCATATATTGCAATATATTTAAGCTGGCCAACTACGTCAAAGTCATCCCATATCTGACCAGTCCTACACTCCAATTGCATCAGATTCATTAAGAATTCTATTGCTTCATTATACATTTTACAAAGGGACAAAGTTTTACCTGCAACTTACTTGCTGCTTTCAAAGTAAAACTCCCAAACCTGGTTGCCCTTTTGTTAGGGTAAGGCCAGACAGGAAGATTCAAGGAGATTTGTCACCTGGTGAGTAATTGCCTCTTCTTTGGGGCGACAAATCTCCCCGAACCGCTTCCCCCTGCCTTCCAGCGTCTTTAATGAATAATCACCTGCGCTGGCTTTTCTGAAGTTGCTTGAAGTTTCCATTATTCATTAAAGACGCTGGAAGGCAGGGGGAAGCGTTTCGGGAGATTAGTCGCCAGTCGATTAGTCGCCATGCAACAAATCTCCCCGAATCTTCCCATCTGTCCTGAGCCTTAGACACCAGTGGGATCACCTGACTGTAGCTGTGAGGGGTGGGAGCTACAACAGGGAGCTGATCACTGCTCCTATATGAACTATAGCAAACAAAGGAGTGTAGGACTGAGAATCAAAATAGGCCTTGGCATTTCAGGTACACAGAGGCCCAATCCTCCCACTTAGAGGCCCAAACAGCCTCCACCAGCCCACTAAA
The DNA here is from genome assembly GCA_024363595.1 of Xenopus borealis. Taxonomy (NCBI): domain Eukaryota; kingdom Metazoa; phylum Chordata; class Amphibia; order Anura; family Pipidae; genus Xenopus; species Xenopus borealis. The sequence continues at coordinate 81,576,141 of CM044435.1, read as the reverse complement.
TAGTGACTTTCTATGGTACATTATAGCAGCCCATCTGGCATTTGCCCTAACCTACAGATTGCCAGTCCGGGCTTGGTAGGACTGGTCAGATATGGGATGACTGACGTAGTTGGCCAGCTTAAATATATTGCAATATATGGACAAACAATCCCTGTTGTTTAAAGGGTAAGGCATGTTTTAGTAGCAGTATGCACAGAATGTCTCAATGTCTTAAATATATTGATAATGGGTTGAGTGCAGAGGACCTCTTGTATTTGTCTATATGTATTTTGTGGTCAAAGCCAACTGTGGGGTGAATTGTAATATCTGTAAAAAAAACTATATCTCCCTGTACACTCTGCTGACAACTTATAAATCCTCTATTTAGGAGCAGCTGCCAAAAACATTCTCTGCCATGTTTATCTGGAAACCAAAGTCTTCCAATCACTGCAAATGCCATTCATATTGCGTTTCAAATAAATTCATAATTATTTTCCTCTCACAATAAACTTGAACTTAGTTCTGCATCATGATGTGTGACATTCCTCTCTGTGTATTTTAGAGAGGGATAAATTACAGATTTATGAGATGGAATAACCCAACCCAGCCACAACATTCTTATAAAACAGAATAAATACACTTTCTGCATGCTGAATTAGTAATCTGAATATGACCAGCAATCACAGATGCAGCATATATATTTAAAGGGAAACTCTACCACCAAAATGAATACTTTTGACTGATTAAATTAAATACCGAAAGACTTATCTTGCGATTTATCACGTGATAAACCATGAGCTAACTTTTTCTCACTGAATTAAATCTGGGTGTAAGTGGGGTATTAAAGAATCTTACCAAACTGAAATATATATTTAAGTAAATATTACCCTTTTGTTTCTTTTACCTTGAACCACCTTTTTGTGATGTTATGTGTGCTGCCTCAGAGATCACATGACCAGCAAAGCTGTGAATCAGAAACAGCAACTTTCAGACTGAGCATGGAAATATAATAATGTTGCCTTGTTTAATGGGGGAAAACATCAGAATGCATTTATATCACAGTATGCTCCCTATACCATCCCTGATAAGATAAGTATATTGACTTATAGTCACTTCTGACAACATCCCAGATCGATCTGTTACTTAGCTCCCATCAGTAATAAACTATACAGCAGATGTTATGCAATTAGTTGTTATCTGGATGTGAGAGGAATCTTTCTGTTCAAGATTAATTGACTATGTACATCTGTCACCTCTAAGGGCAATGTCCAGAGATGACCAAGATCTGACTCAGTCTCAGAGACCGCTCCCTAAATATCTGCCCACCCATTGCAGCTCTTTCCTTTATATTGCTAGTGTACGCTAACTGGGAAAAGGAGATCAGTGAATCACAAGAATCAGGGCAAACCAGGGACAAAAACTGAGACCAGGCAGAGAGACATTTCATCATCAAACTATAGAAAGCAATACACAATGACTGCAGGTGTACTTATCACTGTTATAGGATACATCACTATCATGAGGGAATTCACAGCAGGTGAGTCACTGATAGAAGAATTCTGCTACCATTACTAATGAATTCTAAATGCTGTCTGGAATGGAAACAGGGAGCGACTTCTAGCATTTATTGTAAATTTATTGTAAATGTAATAGCAGTTCTGAGATTTGGCTTCAGGAAGAAATGGGCATAATGTTCAAGGGGTGGTTCACCTTTAAGGTAACTTTAATTATTTTATAGAACTGCCAGTTCTTTACAACTTTTCAATTGGTTTTCATTATTTATTTTTTTATAGTTATTTGCCTTTTTCTTCTGACCTTTTTGCAGCTTTCAAATGGGCGTCACTGACTCCCTTCTAAAAAAACAAAAGCTCTGTAAGGCTACAAATGTATTGTTATTGTTACTTTTTATTACTGATCCTTCTATTCAGGCCCTCTCCTATTATTGGTCCAGTCTATTTTTCAAATCAATGCATGGTTGCTAGGGTAATTTGGACCTTAGTTAGCAGATTGCTTAAGATGCAAATGAAAGAGCTGCAGAATAAAAAAAGCTAAATAACTCAAAAAAGACAAAAAAAAAATGAAAACCAACTGCAGAATATCATACAAAAATGTATCTCAAAGGTGAACCACCCCTGGATCCTGGATGTGTGTGACTGGATGGTTTCCACTCAGCGTAACTATATACTGTACTGGCAGCACAAACAAGTGTAAATCTATAGCGTAAGATAAGCGTTTTATCACAGAAGCCTAAAAGAAAGATGGGAAATTTTTATGTGTTTGAGCTGTAAACATGACCTGGTGTAAATGTTCAATTGTAAAGTGCTTGTATGCATGAACAGTGAAACATTTGCATAGATTTAATATATGGTTTCATATGATTACCTTTACCTGTAACTGCTGAAAGGTACCAGAGACGGTAATATACATATATATGTTATTTTTCTGTGTTGACGCCAGAAATGCAGATTTTATGGTGCCTATATTTTTTTTAAAGCATGTACATGTGTATAGTAATTTAGGTTAAAAAAGATGTGTCCACCAAGTTCAGCCTTTTTGTCTGAAACCTTCCTAACTGGTAACTGATCCAGAAGAAACCCATCTGAAGCCACTCCAATTCTCTCCCTAGCTTTAAAGGCACCCAACCTTTCTACTATACTATCTAATGTCTTTGTTAGTACAACTGTGTCACAGGGAGAAATCCACAACTTCACATCTCTTACTATAAAACCAATGTTTGAAACTTCAGATGGAACCTAATGTATTCTAATGCCAATGGATGCCATTGTGTCTTCTGGAAGGATCTACTTGGGGGGTGTGTGTGTGTTGTGTATCTTTTCCTTTAATCCTTGAATCATCTCCTTTAATCCTCTACTACACCTGAGGCTGTCACTAAAGCTGACTGATTGAAGTCCTGTTGTTTATTAAATTATGTTTTATCTATGGGAGTGGTATTGTTCAGCCCTATTCCCTTAAAAACATATTGAGAATAGGAATTGAGTGTCTTCTGCTGCAATAAAATAGAGACCTCATCTGACCCTGGTGCTGCCAATGTTGTTATTATTAGTCCATCCACAAACCTATCTTCTCCCTGCCCATTTCAAATCTGTAGGATGTAAAGCATGTACACTTGATGATATCAGACTGATGGATTGAACACCAGGTCTCTGTTTGATAGAAGCACATTGTAGATGTGCAAGCCTTTTGGGAATGGGGTACAGTTGGGGAAAGAAGAGAGTTGACAAATGAAAAAAGAGCAGGTGACCAAAATAGCATTAACACAGTGGCAAACATAGTATATATCAATGGGAAGCACATTGGAGGAATCAAAGTGGGGTGAGCATTAGAAAGAAGTCAAAGGACTACATAGGGTGCAAAGTTGAACACTAATAAGGAATGTGGCAGTGGATTAGGGGATAAGGAATAAGGTGTGACAGAATGGTTCCCTTCCTAAATGCAGGCAAAGCAAGTATAAAGGGCAGATTTACTAAGGTTTGAATGGTAAATTCGAATTAAAACATTTTTTGTCAAAACTAGCAATTAGAATTAAAAAAAAAAAACTTGAATTAGAATGTGAGACTATTCTCCACCTACAACCTGTTGAGTTCATGTAGAAGTCAATGGCAGAGCTCCCTTGAACTATATTTAATAGTAGTGATGAGCCAAATTTATGCCAAGCTTCTCTGAAAAAAATTACGCTCCATAGATCCAATAGGAGAAACAAAATGTTGCGTGTCAAAACTTTATGCACGTTAAAAAAAAATTGACATGCTTCAACAAAAGCAATGTAAAAGTTGTTTTTCTTCCAGAGGAAAACATCTTGAATTTGATTCTCATTCAGTTTTCATGTCAGGACTATTTGATTGAATTTTAGACTAAGTTTTTCATGAATAGCATACCATTTGATAAGTCACAAGGTGAGCAGGATAAAAAGGTGCAAGGACCATGTGAAAGGGAGGTGTAGAGCAAGTCTTACAAATGTGAGGTAAAATGCAATATGTGATGAAAAATTTTGGGCAAGGAGACAATAATAGGAAATTTAAAGTATAAATTTAAACTATAAGGAAGGAGGGTTTGTTGGCTACTCTACTTGTGTCAAGGTTTGTGGCTATTGCAAATCAGCCTCAGGTCACTGTTTCTTATTCTAGATGTGTTTTATTGTTGCTCCCCTTCTTACAGGACCAGTAACACAAAACATTTTTTTTTTTTTTTTTTT
>CM044435.1:81534005-81571784 GCA_024363595.1 Xenopus borealis | reverse complement strand
TTAAAAAAAAAAAAACACCAACACACATTTAACTTTAAATTAGCAAATTCTTTCTGAAGAAATAACTTAGCAATACGCCGCTTCCGCTCCTTTTCAGAAAAGGCGTCAGGGCAATGATCCATCTTGTTGCACTCAATTTTTCCTCCTTGGCTCCCCTATAGAAGGCAGGGAAGAGAAATTGAGTGCTGCTTAGCCCTCCTATACAAGAGCGGAAAAAAGAATAGAAAGTACAGTACCTGCCTGGCACCCTCCCCCTCCTGCTTTGCGCCCTAGGCATGTGCCTACTCTGCCTACCCCTTGGCCAGGCCCTGCTTCTGACAGTTTGTGGAGTTCAATTATAAAAATCACACTCTCATTTTCTCAGGTGCTTCTGTACGTATCTCATGCCCCCCGGGCTGGTTCTTCTACAGGTCCCATTGCTATGCTGTAAGTAAGAACCCCGTAACCTGGGCTGATGCTGAGGTGAGTTACATCATTGTTATCGAAACAAATGCACTACATTTATATGTTTTATCAGTACATATTGTAGGATGTTAAAAAGTATGTTTAGGTTTACATGGTATTTGTGTTCTAATGGCAGCACTTTTATTTTACATGCTGTCATTATTCCTTCCCAGATGTCTGTACTTTGCTTTTCAGCTCCACTTTTGGGGAGCAGCTGACTTTGGTTAGTTGGTTTCTCTTGGAGTAAAAGAATATAATGGTTTGTATCTAGTGGATCCTTTTACTTATGTGTTTTAATAAATTATATAAAATGTTATTGCCAATATGGCAATAATATAAAGATCTACAGACCCAGATGTCATATTTCTTAAATTGGTAATATTTGGCAAACAAATGCACATGCATGTAACACAAGTCCTGTCTATCAAATCTTCAACATGCCCTTCAGTGTCATCTTCAATCTATTCACTCCTCCCTCAGTGATTAAATTGTATTCTTTTAGCATGTATTATCTGTATCCTGAATTAACATAACCATGTAAATCAGTTTATTGGTGCACAACCTATGATCACACTGTGTGTTCATGCCCTAGAATTGTATTTTTAGATAGCTCATTATTCAAAGTTCCACATTTGTGTTACATGTTGAACCATTGTTCAGTATGTAGTTTCATTCTTTGTTGGTACTAGCTCATTATAGTCACTGAGACTGAACATCACCCTAACCTTAGTGTTTATGTAAGTTAAGTAGTCTTCTTGCTAATGTAAAACAATGACCTACACTATTTTGTGCAAATATCTTCTCTCTACCTTATAGTATGAATGTGGCAGTTATGGGCATGGTGCACATTTGGCATCCATAATGGACGACGCAGAAGCTGGTATTATTGGAAGTCATGTGTCTGCAAGCCAGGATAAAGAAGGGGTATGGATAGGTTTGCATGATCCAGAAAAGGTGAGTGCTTTTAGACACTCAGAAATATCACTAGGGGAGTTTGCATTATATATTTTGTGTTAGAAGGGAGATAATGCTAAAAAATTATTTACTTACATTTAGAATGGTCGCTGGAAGTGGACAGATGGGTCCATGTTTAATTATCAAGCTTGGAAAGCGGGTTTGCCAGATAATGCCAAGGGGAAAGAGTTCTGTGTTGTTCTTATAAGTGGCTCGAGTAAGTAAGACTTTCCATGTTTTAAAAAATAAGGAAACAATAACAAATAAACAAAAGCTCATAAACCTATTGGTTTCACCATATAGTACAGATATGTAAATCTTGCATTATTATTTAAAATACGCAGACCAAAATGTTTTTTTTTTCTTTGTATAAATATACGTTTACAACAGACCCGTAATACCACATGACCCTTACGGCAATGAGACACCGTAAGACTTGTTCCATCTATTGAAGGTTTATTGGTTAGGTCTTTAGTCTTTTGCAATCTGTTTGTGTCCCTCAGCCTTGTCAGGGGCTCCATCGACCTTCTGCCATTATGTAGCACAACCAATAATTTGCCAACTACACTGAAAACACTGGACAATTAAATATTTTTCAGACAAGAACAAGCAACATTTATTACAGTAGATTATGTTATTGTAAATTTCTCAAATCTGTTAATTACAACTTTTAAGCCCCTGTTATTTTTTTCTGTTTAGAGTATAAGAAGTGGAATGATGTCGGGTGTGGAGGACTTCGAAACTATGTTTGTAAATTCAAGCCGTGAAGTTGTTCTATGTTTTGAAATTAAACAAATAAATCTATTATCACTTTATTAAAACCATGTTTGCTGCTTTGTGTACATGATTCTTTCACTGCACTGAAATCATTAGAATTGTGAAACAATAACAGTCTGGTTCACATATATCAGTATCAATATATCAATCATTATAGCGTCAAGTGAGAGGCCAGGAGAATTATTTAAGTTGTCTTTTTTAATTAAACTTCTCATTAAACTACCTGCATCAAATACTATTAACCACATACACCATTTCTAAAAGTTCATACTACCATTTTTTACCCTGTGAAAGTTTTGCTTGTTTCCATCTACATCTCTTTCGGTAGGTGATTTCGTAACTTAGCTACTCTTACCAAACACCTTCAATTTGGTCATAAAATTTCAGTTTTTTTTCAATCATGATGGATTTTCTATACTGTATCGCTAAAATGTTTGGGGAATATTTCACATTTAAATAATTGTATTGACTGGACAATATGCCAAAAGGTATAGGGTTGCAGTCTTTTTGGCTTTAAGTTTTGAACAGCAGTCTAACATTTGGTGAGGGTCCATGGTATCTTATAATAATTAATAGTTTATAACCTGATGATTCATTCATTCATAGTTGGAACAGTCTGCCTTCAACAGTTGCAGTAGTATCAGCAACAAAACATTCTACCTGTTATATATATATATATATAGCCCCTGCTATAGGTGTCTGCAAGGGTGGGCCCTTTGGTGTGACGACCATTGATTTCCCTTACATGTCTCTTATATTATGCTTCTTAATTTATATGCTCAATTCTCAATAACATGTTTTTTTTCTGTAAGGGAATGATAAATGTGTTCCCCATTTATAGTGCATTCCTCTAAAGTTTAGTTTATACAGGAGCTAGGATCCATTTTCTGGGTCAAAGCATGATCCATAGAGAGGTCACAGGGTTAGCCACTAGATGGCACTGTGTTATATAAGATGAGCTCACATGTGCTAAGGGTCCATTTTGCTAGTCCCCAGGCAGGCAGGAAGGGTGAAATGGACACGGTCAGCTCTAGAAAGGATAGGCTACTCACTTTTATAGGTCACTCTAGGAGCAATAGATCATTTAGACCACATTAGCAAAAAAACTTTTCTTATAAAATGTCCTATGAGGGAAACTTATACTCTATAAATTTATATATTCATGTGAATTATTGCTTGTTTGGATGGCAGAAAATAGAGTATTATTGGCAACTCATGATTTGTAGCTAATTTTGAAGCCATCCCCATGGCATCTTAACCCCAAACTCTGCTGCCCAATGAGATGAAATGAAAAAGTTAGTCCTGGAAAAGTCTCAACAAAATCCAGAGACAATTTGAATAGTATAAATTTTTTGAGTTTGATCCCTGAAAATCTGACTTTTTTGGATTATCGTATGAAAACCAGTGCAGATTATGACATCTTCAAATTGTAAAAGGGACATCTGCCATTTACGTACTTCGTCAAGACTTTGAAAGGTTTTAGCTGGAGTATTCAGATTCGGATTTTTAGCAGCTTTAGATAAATCTCTAAAAAAATTACGTTTTTTTTTTCCTATACAAAAGTTTCTGCTGAAAAATTGTTGCCAGAAAAAATTGAGGTTTAATAAATAGGCCCCTTGGAGAAGCTTACCCTTGCTTAGTTTAGCAGAACTTCTGGCTCAGAGCATTTAATGAATAACTTGATTTTTAGTGATGTTCATTTTGCCTTTACTGAATTCATAGAATATACTGTACTGCATAATAATCATATAAGTAGGACACAGGTCACTTAATCATATGAAAATTAACCCCACTGAAGGAGTCAGTATACCTACATGGCACATTATCTGTGCTGCTTTGTTTATACTTATTAAATTCATAATGGCAGTGACCAATCTGCTCTCAAAAAGCACCATAAAGGGCATGTTTATGCAAGTGGTCAGCAACTTTCCATACTATATTACTATATACTTGCCTGGGTGTGTGGGCTACACCCACTGATAACATAAAGTAAGTACAGTATAATAAATAATTAAGCAAGGTCATTTATGCTCACCATCTGTCAAGCTGTCCCCACCCTTTTGGGCTGCGAAAAAGTTTGTATGAGGGGTCTCTTATAAAACCTCAAGCATCAGTGTCTGTAACCACAAACTGGGAAATAAACATAGCATCAGGAGGATCAATAAATTTAACACATATTCCTGTACCCAGTCTGAAAGGAGGAGTTCATCAGGAATTCTGTAGTTTTTAGTATTTTCTTTACTGCTTCATTGCTTCACTTCTTTAGTAGTGTCTTTTTTTGCTTTATATCGTGTGAAGTTTAATGGTGAACTTTCACGCAAATCGGACAGGAATCGGGCCTGTTCCAGCATATCCACAGAATGGGGACAAGGACAAATGACCTGGTTCCTGTGTCAAAGCATCAACTAACCATACTGAGTTTGCATTTCAGTATAAAGACAAAACATTGCACACAGGCTCCCATGATGCAGCAGTGGTGTCGGAATAGCCTAAAACAACCTGAACAACCAGATGGCCAGTTATATTGCAGATTTGAGATGTACAGCACACAAAATTAGCTATTATTTGAAAAATTATTCATAAATATTAATAAATAAAGATCATTTGCAAATTGTGTTTTAAGGTTACTTTTAAGTAATCAGCAGTACCAATCAATAGTATCTCACAGGATTTACTGTTTAATACAGGAGCATGTGACCACAAACTAAAGCTGGCCATACACTAGGAGATCCACTCGTTTGTCGCTCATTTGATGTCATCAAACGAGCGGATCTCTCCCCGATATGCAAACATTGAGGTGGGCAATATCAGGCTGATCCTGATCCTGATCTAGATCTGGCGACTTTCTGCCAGATATCGATCGGGGAAGCCTGGTTGAAGGGCGCAACACATGGGCCAATAAGCTGCCGACTGTCTGTTTTTATCGGCCTGTGTATGGGGGCCTTTAGGCCAAGTTACAATGAAAAATTCATAAATGATTGATAATTCTGTTTTGCACACTTTGCTTTGTATTCTGTATTGCTTTGTTATGGGACTGGTAGATTTGTCAGATGGGGGGTCTAGTTTGCGAAAAGTAAAAATGACAAAGATTTATTTGGATTTGAGATTGTGTCACTAGGGCACATGCACAAATGTATTCTAAATGCTGAAGGGGAGGCTTTAGGGGCCAGTATTCTAAACATTTCAGTCCAATCAGACTATGTAAACTCTGTCTGTAACGGAGATGTAGCTTGTATTATTGACCAGTAGGAAATATACAGCATACGCATGAAAGTATAAACTCTCCATGCTTTGAATGTGAATCTTGAACTTTCATCTGTACATCTGTATGTCCCATAGCTGTCCCATGTGCCCTCATGGATGGTTTTTCTGCAAGTCTCATTGCTATGGATATTATGCAGTGCACAAATGCTCAACTTGCACTGAACTGGGAGGAATGGAAGCAGGCCCACTTATCCAGCTGTATGAGTAACTCATTTGCTTTAAGTGTGAGCAAGCCCATTATAGATATAGAAGGTAATTTATGAAATCCTCTTGCAAATGCTAAAGCAGAGAGACACCAAATGACAACAGTTAGTGCTCAGTTACAGTATGTCAAGGTATTTCAGTGCAGCCTGCACTTTGCATAGCATGGCACTGGACATACAACATAGCCCTGTACTATAGGCCTGCTATATGTAGGAAATAAGTTTAGGACACTGCTTGTATCTGTATAACTACTAGGTAAGTTAACGGATGCCTATGTTTAAGTTGTTAGAGGATACTAATAGCTGTACAGAAAGCAACAATGACATGAGGATGGGTGCAGGTGGCATGCTACAGCCATAGACTCAAAGTGTCTATGCACAAAGAATGCAAACATGTCTAGATACATGGACCTGGGCAGAAATGCTTATTCAGGAAGTAATTCTGCCCCAGCCTCTATGCCTCCCACCTGTAAGCAGCATTGTATTCATGGGGCAGATGCAGGGCTCTGTGCAGTAATTCTTTAAAGCAGGATGGCTGTGTGCAAAGTGCAAACAAAATGACCAACTGGGCCTCTTTTTGCACTTTGCACTTACCATGGTGGATTTGGTGAAAATGTTGGCATATATAACATAATTTTGCACCTCATATGCCATAGAGATGTTGCAGCATATAAATGAATAAAATAAATACATGATGAAAGCCCCAATTTTGTGTATAAATTGCTACTCCATGAGGAGGCAAGTGGAACTGCTTTTATATAACGTCTGAAGAAGTCCAAGGAAACTGATTTCCAACATCCGCTTTAACCAAATGGTATTTTAGATTTTTGACGCTTTTGTAGGCTAACTGAAAGCTGGGGACCTCTGTTAAACATGATTGTAAAATATGCCAACGTTTGTGTACAATGTTCCCAATTTGTTTACTTGCCATATTAAAACGACTAACAAACACCAATCTGTTGTTTTCCTTATTTTTTGTCAGTTTCTTAGTAAGTAATTCTTGTCTGGTATGTTGTTGTACCTTTTATTAGATAATTTTGGAGTATCTGTTTGGTATAACCTGGTTAATAAACCGGTCCATCGTTTCATTAAAGGAGTCATCACACTCCTTTGGGTCACTCACAATGTGTTTAATTCTTGTGAATTGAGAAAATGGAAGGGAATTTTTAAGTGCATCCGGATGAAAGCTAATGTAGGTTGTGTTAGAATTAATTGTAAATTTTAATGTCTCCTTCACAGTATTCAAAAACTGAAGGAAGATGGTTAAGATCTCCTGGTCACCATCCCAGAGAAGAAGTAGACCATCAATGAGGCTACAATGAGATCTAAATAGGTGATTTTTGTATATTAACATATCTTCCATGTAGGCCATGTATAGAATCGCATATGAGGGGGCCACATGGCCGTACCCCTTTATTGTATATAGAAACTGTCTCCAAATATGAACTAGTTTTGAAGTAATACTATTTCCTATAAGTCCATTAAAAAGGGCTTTTGTTCAGCTGTATACTCCATTGTGTTAAAAAAGTTGGACACTGCTGCTACTCCTGCATTATAGTTAATGGAGTATTCAAACTTGCCACATCCAAACAGAATATCATTATTAGGTAATGTAACCTTTTCCATTATGCTCGATAGATGTGTAGTATATTTCACAAAAGATTTAATGTTTAGTACCAAAGGTTGTAATATTTTATATAAAAATATCGCCTGCGGGGATAAGACCGAGTCTGTACCAGCAACAATGTGGCACCTGGTGGATTTATTTTAGATGTTTATGTATTTTGGACAGTGTATAAAGGACTGGTGTATAGGATTATCTTTGATGAGAAATTTCTTAAGATCCTCATATATAATACCTGCCTCCAATGCATTAATGACCCTGTCCATAACGCACTGTTGTATGGAGGTCAGTGGGTCTGAACTGACCTTTTTATAGACATTAGTATCTGCCAGTTGTATTAAATTGTCATCCATATAACATTGTTTATTCATTACCACCAAGGTGCCACCCTTGTCAGCTGGTTTGATAATTAAATTGTCATAATTGATAAGATCATGCAAACAAGTCCCATCATTATATGATAGATTAGATTTATGACCCATCAATGGCCTGTGTTTAATTTTCTGTTTCAATACTTCTATATCTGTCTGTACCAATTTAATATATAATATAAGCCTCCACTACATTGTCTGTAGTTGAAGGTATAAAGTTACTCTTATTCCAGAGATGTCCCCAGCTTTCAGTCACCCCTGATCTTAGCCTACAAAAAGGCCAAAAATCTACAAAAACCACAAAAGTGTCTTTTTTTTTTCTTACAAAAAACTATATTTGGGACCTTTCCCTGCTTGCATTGTCAATGCAATTCAATAATTAAAGGGAGTACTTTTAATCATCCACACTCTGGCAAATAATACGATATAAAACAATATTACACATGTGAATCTACATTTGTCATCTCCCAAAAGATCAAAGCATAAAGCATAAATCCACCATCCGTAAAGGGACAACAAACTTCTTTACAAGTTTCGGCACACTTTCGAGCAGCAGGTCACTCAATGAGCCAATTGAAATTTCAGATAATTGATTCAGTTCCAGCTCTGAGGAGAGGGGTTAACAGATTACTGACACTAAAAGAGCTAGAAATGCAGTGGATCCATAGACTAGACACGGTGTGGCCGAGAAGTCTGAATAAAGATTATACCCCAGCGATGAATGATGAATTTGGGACAACAATTGAGAAAGGGCGTTAGAAGCCCGAAACATGTTGTGCCCAACAGTCTAATAAATATTAATAACGAGCAGTTAAGCTGCGTTTGAGTGCTCTCCTCTCTCTTCTTAAAACTTCGATTACTTTGGATGTCGGTACATCTGTCTATGAGGATTGAGGCACTCGTTCCTATATTGTTATTGGGCTGAGTGCAGACTCTAGTATTTTCTTGAATTTTGGAGAACATCATTATGTATATATGTTTATCTAATAATTTCTCTTTTCTTTTATAAGGCTATCGAATGAATAATCTGAGTGTGAGTACCGTCATCTACATAACCCGAGAAACACTACAGAGAGAAAAGGGATAAATTATGCAGTAGAGGTACCTCATTCACTTCATTCATTATCAATAATGTAAAAAATCTTTTAAACTTTATAAGAAGCACTTTGAGGTGATCTGTATTTTATAATCAAATGATACTGATGAATTGTTTTTTACACTTTTCTCAAATATATGTAATTTATGGACTCATCCCACTTAGGGACTTCATCATGTCTCGATGGAGACACAAGGACTTTTAATCAATGCATTGTTTATATTCAGCTTTATGTGTATATTACAGGTTTGTTCAAATTTACCCTTTAACCCCTCCTTGTGGTCAGCTCCCCTTTCTCCACCCCCTTTTTTTTAGCTTTTTAACACAGTACTCTGTGTAATTTAGGCTTGATAAAGGGCCCAGTGTGGCCCAAAACATTGCCAAATTTTTGATGTCTACTTTGAGCCAATAAAATGGTCTTTGCAATAAGAATTGGACCAGTGTGCTACAGTTTCCTTAGATCTCTATGATAATTTTGACCCAGAGCAAGGGGTCTTATAGAATGTTAAGCACCTGAAAAGGTTTATTGGTAACAGTTGAGCACTCTAATTTTGAGTGGAATTTACATAATGTCTGAACAGAGGAACCCAAGTAACAACCAACTATAATGTGCCTTCCAAATGAACCTAATAATTGCACTGGTTACAATGAAATTCAACCAATTCTGTGCTGAACTGCAAAAAACACATTACTATTGATATTATGAATGCCTGCCCTCCTTAAATTAGCACTTGAAGCACTCTAACTGGTAGTATTACAAGTTTAATACGCTCATTGCTTGGAATTACAGAAATAGAAGGATGGTGCACATACAAAGCAGCATTGCACGTGTATTTTCAAAATAGTGGCAGTTGCCCTCTCTTGTAAGGTGACATGGAGTGTGCTGGTAAGTCATGTGATCCTTGGGTGTGACAATGTGATTACAATAAATCATCCAATCATTCAGTGAAGGCAACTGTAAAAAAATAACATACGGCATGGCAGCCATCAAATGTACTTATTGGCAGTAGATAACAATTGCAGTTTGCTTCAAGTGAGCAGAAAGTAACACGTATCACATTGTCCAATTTCAGTGCCTCGCTGTGACTGGGGGACGGAGCAGCTGAGCCAGATCTCGCATGGACTGACAAATTCGCTGTCCAAACCGCTGAGAATTCTTAGGAGAAAAAATGAAGAAGCTTGAATTAAGGTTTCTTTCCACTTTTTTTGCAATTACAATTTTATGCAGGTATATTACTTATTTCTTGACAGCATGGATTTATCAAGATGTATACACATTTGTACTCTTTGCATTCTAACATTTCTGGGTGGGGGGGGAGTTGCCATTTTTAGATAATATACATGTCAGTAATTGCAAAGGCATCACCAGCATCAGGTGCATTTTAATAAGCTAGCCCAGGTCTCACCCGATCAGCAATTCCCACCATCAAATGGTTTAGCTGCAATAATTTTCTAGTGAAGAATCATCTTATTTTTATTTCTTTTATTTATTTATTTGAATGAGCAAAATATTTTACCATATTTTGCTGACAAAAAATATACAGTAAAAATTTGCCTCACTATTTAAAAAATGTTGCTCAGTTTGAAAAAGCTCTAGCAGACAGACATTTAAATTTTTAGTAATAATTTGGCCTAGAGAAGGACTGACATGTTATGGGATGGTTGGGGCTCACCAATGGGATTTTTTCTCTGGGCCCACCACTACCTTAACAATCATTATTTATATGTATTTCCTAAGCTTTGTAAATGGTACAGTGTCGGACTGGGATGCCAAGGGCCCACCAGAAAACCTTAGACCGTGGACCCACTTTTGTAATTCTTATTCATCCTCTACTTACTCAGCCTCTTTATTCTCATAGTCCTTTATATCTACAGTGCTTAGTATATTATTCCATTACTAAGCATTTTTTCCCATAAAGAAATAGGGAATGGCCATGAAATAGGTTAGTAGCAAGAGGGCCCACTGACACCTTGGCCCACCGGGAGATTTCCTGGTATCCTGGTGGGCCAGTCCGACATTGAAATGGTAGAGATCCAATCGTTTATTTATTTATTTTTTCCAGTTTCCAGACAATTATACATACAGCATTGAAATCAGCTGTCATGTTGTTTGCCTGTTTCGGATTCTCAGCAAACAATAAACAAGTCCCCTTTATAATGAAGATTGGATATTTGCTCAAGTTGTCTATTTAAGAGGGTTTTAATCACAGAAAACATTAAAGCTATTCCCCTTATTTCTATAAACACAAATATGCAGCAAAGGAATATCTGGGGAGCACAATATACTATGTTCTAATAATGTAGTCTCTGATTTAGCATTAATATTCTCTACCAGTGGGTTGATCTATTTTTGATCTATAAATTATTTTATAACTCTTGTCCCCGATATGCACCCTCTCAGCAGCACAAATCCCCAAATCTCATCCTTACCGTCTCAGGGCTGGAGAACTTGCTGGAAATGTGCAAAGTGATCAAATTTTCGCCGGCAAAGATGTAGGAGACACCATAACCATCATCAGCAACCTAGGACAGAGAAAGTTAGAGCATGGGGACTATATATTCAAGTCCCTCTATATTGCAGTAGAATAAAGTTAAAGACTAATTGTTAGTAGGCAACTTTGTGAGAGAGAGGTAAGAGATAGTTACCAGAAATTAGTCTAGGAAACTTGTGTTACAACAAATGTATCCAAGATATCTAACATTATTGGCAATTATATGTGTCAAGTGTGCAACTCTAGCTCAGTTTAGGGGAAACATAACCTCGCAAAATGTTAGGGTTATGAGACCTATATAAATATAGACTAATGCTTAAAAGTCCTATACTGCATGCGGTTACCCTTTTCAACCCCTTTTACTGACCGGTCCAAATCCCCCTCCTGCAGACACATGGCCCGGGAACTTCTCCAGATCAAATAGTTTCAACTGTTGTTGTGGAGTCTGTGAGGTAGAGAGACGCCAGGGCTCAGACAGTACCTATAAAATGGAAATGGAATTATCAGAAGGTGGTAGAGAGTCAACAGAGATCTCTATTCAATTTTCATCAACAAGGTCAAAAAGATAAACCCTGGAATACCACAATAAATATCATCATATTGCATCTAGAGCAGAAACTGCCAATAGAAAGCCACCAGCTGGCTACAGCTGATCTAAATTGCATTACATGAACATGTAAGTTATACGGACAGCATATATGTTATGATTATTATCACAGATAAAGTATATAACTTTGAGCTACTTGCCACTGCCCACCAATGTGACTCTACATTGAAAAATGAACACATGCACACATATGTTAGAAGTACATGGAAATCAAAGACACCAACATTTTCCAAAACTACAATTCACTTTAATATGAAGTGATACCAAGCAATTTGTCCCAGTGAAAAAAGCATGACATCACCATCACCCCATTGTGCACTTGTCTTGCAAGTGTTGCTCACTTCAGACTACTCCAGGTTCTTACCTTTTGCAGGAAAGGTGAGTCTGTTCCAAGGTACTTAGACACAACATAAAGACAGAATAGATGACGATCAATTCCCATTCCTGTCATTGCCAAACGATACATCAATTGGTGTTGCTCAGCAGCTGCACGATACAGAGCCAGACGCTTATCTTGCTGTAAGTTGGAGAGGTCAAACATGTTTGAGACTAATGCGGATTTCAAAGAAATATATTATACATCATTTTTATATATAAAATACATAATCTATTCACCTATATCAGAGGTAGGCAACCTGTGGCTTCGGAGCCTCATGTGGCTCTTCATCCTGCTTGCTGCAGCTCGGACTTGCAGTTTTGTCTGTCATGACGCCTATGCAGCCCTCGCACCTGCTGGCGGCTTCTTGAGTGTGAGGCAACGGTAAGCGACTGGTTAGCTTACTGCAGCCGCACACTCAGGAAGCCGCCAGCAGGGCTATAGACATGGATGTGACGCATATATTAATGATGTCTATAGCCTTTGCCTTTAAACGGATGAGAACAGGCTATTCAGTGTTTGATTTATTTCAAAGTAGGCCTACACATGCAAACTACACTGTTTGTTGTATTCTGTTGTTGGAACAGTTAAAATTAATTTTTCTTTAGTGGAAGAGGGGGCAAAATGACTCTTTTGATAGTAAAGGTTGCTGACCCCTGACCTATATGAGAAAGTCATAAATAAGCTTTCCATTTATATAACTTGAGGATTGTT
Source organism: Xenopus borealis (assembly GCA_024363595.1). Taxonomy (NCBI): domain Eukaryota; kingdom Metazoa; phylum Chordata; class Amphibia; order Anura; family Pipidae; genus Xenopus; species Xenopus borealis. The sequence goes on along the minus strand of CM044435.1, from coordinate 81,558,862 downwards.
ACATACACTTTGTGTAGGGTCCTCCATGGCTTTCACAAAATCACAGGTCTGGCTGGTGCAGGATCTCACTGTCTCTGTCCGACCATCACGGAACAGTCGGGTCATAGATGCCTCATAAGTCAAACAGAAATGGCCCTTCTCCTGTAAGACAGGATGGTTAGAGAGCCCCTTAGGTATAAGAAGTGCTATGCCAGATAACAAAAAAAGCAGTACAGGTATGTGACCTATTATCCAGAATGCTCAAGAGCTGGGGCGTTCCGGATAATGGATCTTTTCGTAATATGGATACTTTAAGTCTGCAAAAAAAATGTTTTAAACATTAAATAAACCCAATAGGATTGTTTTGATTACTTATATCTTAGTTTGGATCAAGTATATGGTACTCTTATTATTACAGAGAAAAAGGAAATATGTTTGAATATTTTTAATTATGCGGTTATAATGGAGTCTATGGGTGATGACCTTCCTATAATTCAGAGCTTTTCTGGACAAAAGGTTTCCAGATAACAAATCCCATACCTGTATAAGGAATAGCTAGCACTTACATGCCAGGTGGTACATAGAATTCAAATAATAGGGGCAGAACAATCAATAAATGATAGCAATTCCAAATTTACATTAGCTTATTAATGAATTTGTACAGCTGCTTCAGAACAGACACATAGCGGTATAATGGAGTACCTCTATAACTGTGTTATGGCTGTAGCAGTCTTGTTACCTGCTGCTATATACACTGTGACTGAACATACAGCTTGCTATTACATTGGTTGATTAGGGCATGTTAACCACCAAATCGTCTACCATGTCTCTGCAGTCATATTACCCGGTAATGTGCCAGCTGTAGTGCAATCTGAAAGAAGGCATCGGGGCTGCTCCGGCATTGTTTGATCAGGCCTTTCCCAAAATCAGTGAAACAGACGCACTGAAAATCTACATCATCTGCTATTGCCTTAGCGGTGATATAAGAGCGTTCAATGACCTCACGGCACTGTAGAAAGGGAAATATCATTAGTGTATAGTATAAAGTATTAGACAAAGTTCAGAAGATGCATGTCTGGGTACTATTCACAAACAGATTTATGCTGATATTTAAAAAAAACAAACCTTATGAATCAAAAGTATTATTCAGGCAACATACATTTGTATTTGCCAGACTAATGCAAATTGTCATCCCAATAAAAAAACAGCTACCTTTGGCGGAATGTCCCATTGCAGTCTGTAAGGTGGGGGAAGAGGGGACCCAGGATCCCCACAGCAGTTGCCATCCTCTGTGTAGCCCAGTTCAAAGAAGTCTGTTGCCAGTGTGAACTAAGCATAAAAAGAAACAAACAAACAGTGGAAGCAAGTCAGTTTCACAGATATTGCGATTAAAGAAGAAATCAGAGTAAAGACAGAAATAAAGAATAGATGAATGTATGCATTTTTTAATAAGCACAATGCAGCTATTTATTTATTGTACTGTTACAGGTATATGGCTTATTCTATATGTGAAAATATCTGGCAGTTTTCTTCCATGATACCTCCCACAGGTGTCCAATGATTGGTGCATCTGCCCAAGAATGCTCAGCATTGAGACCCAACTTTCCATTTCGAAATACAACCAAGTTAAATGACTTATCAAACCACCTGAAAAGATAAAAAGACACATGAGGATTAAAAATACACAAATATATTTTATAGATATGGGGAAAAGCAATTCATCCATCCATTTTAAGTTTTGGGAGAATGGTACCCCGGATACCATTCAAAATTAGGCCACCAGGGGAAAAAGAATTTTAAAAACAGAGCGAAATGGAAATACATTCTGAGAACTCTCCAACTCCAAACCATCTCCACTGGGAAGTCCAGAGTCACACTGATAAGATTTCTTCAACAATGGGAATTACTATAATGGGAAAATAAGTTGTTTTTTTTCAAAACACATCAGTTAATAGTGCTACTCCAGACTTCTGCACTGAAATCCATTTCTCAAAAGAGCAAACAGATTTTTTTATATTCAATTCTGAAATCTGACATGGGGCTAGACATGTTGTCAGTTTTCCAGCTGCCCCAGTCATGTGACTTATGTCCCTTTAAGATGGAACTACTTTCTGGCAGGCTGTTATTTCTCCTACTTAATGTAACTGAATGTGTCTCAGTGGGACTTGGCTTTTACTACTGAGTGTTGTTCTTAGATCTACAAGGGAGCTGTTATCTTGTGTTAGGGAGCTGTTATCTGGTTACCTTCCCACTGTTCTACTGGGGGGGGTGATATCACTCCAACTTGCAGTACAGCAGTAAAGAGTGACTGAAGTTTATGACTGGGGGCAGCTGGGAAACTGACAATATGTCTAGCCCCATGTCAGATTTCAAAATTGAATATAACAAAATATGTTTGCTCATTTTAAAAATGAATTTCAGTGCAGAATTCTGCTGGAGCAGCACTTTTAACTGATGCGTTTTGAAAAAAACATGTTTTCCCATGACAGTATCCCTTTAAGGTAAATATGGATTACCAATTAGGGACTGTGAACTAAAGATTGCCTTTCTATTGTGCCACAAACACTGATTTGGAGATTAATCAATTTAACTGTTTAGCCATAATAACAGGGGGCCACTTGTGGAAAAGGGGTAGTGAAGTGTTGTACAAGTATGGGATCCTTTATCCGGAAACCTGGTAACCAGAAAGTTTCGAATTACAGAAGGCCGTGTCAAATAGACTCCGTTATAATGAAATAATAGAATTAAAAAAAAAAAGATTCCCATTTTATTACACTTTGAACTACAGCAACCCCAGTGTAGATATTTTTCTTAAAACACAAGCAAAACAAGTAGGAAAAGCTTAGGAAGAGCTAGACAATAGAAAGAAAGAAGACTAAGAAAGGAGAGAGAGGGTTAGGCTTCATCCACACAAGCAGGTTCGGGGAGATTAGTCGCCCCAGCGACAAATCGCCTCTTCTTTGGGGAGACAATCTCCCCTAACTGCCTTCTCCCTGCCCTCCGCTGGCTCTAACGAAAATCGCCTGCGGCAAGTCACGCGAGGCGCTTCATTTTCTGAAGTCGCCTGAAGTTGTCTCACGAGAAAACTTGGGGCGACTTCAGAAAACTAATTGCATCAGGCAGTTTTCATGTTAGCCAGCGGAGAGCAGGGAGAAGGCAGTTCGGGGAGATCGTCACCTCGAAGAAAAGGCGATTTGTCGATGGCGCCACTAATCTCCCCAAATCTGCTTGTGTGGATGAAGCCTTAGAGGGAGGATGTAAACAAAGAAATAAAAGTGGGAATAAAAAGAATAAGATACACCCAGAAAGAACAATATGCCTTGTTGGATGTGATATATTACCTGTTGTAGCAGTTTCCATGTAATAAAGCCTTGGAATAAGCACTTAAAGAGGACTTGTCTTCTTCATTGTACCCAGCTTCCTCCTGGTCAAGACTGATAAAGAATACTGCCCGTTCCACGCAACTCAGAGCTGTCCTATTTATTCCATTACTGAAGAAGTTTGTGCGAGCCTGAGCCCAAGGGACCCTGAAAAACACACACACACACCGAAATAAAATAATGGGGATGAAAGTGTTTCTCATTCTGAAAGGTTGAACAGGGTGAGAAATTGCTTCATCTGTCTGGAAGTTGGTTCCAGTTTGCTCAATATGCCAACTAAATAAAAATAAACATTGAATTAAGTTTTGTGAGCAATAGCAATGCATTTTCTATAAAAAATAATCTGCATACCTCCCAACATTTGAGAAATGGAAAGAGGAACAAAAAAATCTGTTGTGTGTAGTGCGATGAAAATGTTTTGACTGCACCCACTTTATGGCCACACCCGCAAAATACACATCAATTTTATAAAATTTGGCAGGTTATGGAAAGTTTTAACACATATCTGGGAGTTTTAGGGTCATGTTTTATGTGTCATTACAGTTTTGCTAATGAAGGTGAATTGCCTTTTAAGCTGAAAGCCTCAATTCTTTCAAGAGACTTGCTTATCTTAAATAGTTACAATTGTATCTTTGCTTATCTTAAATAGTTACAATTGTATCTTTGCTTATCTTAAATAGTTACAAATGTATCCAAGCAGGTGCTGAGTGTTCTAGGCTTTCTACCAAGAGCCTTTTATTTAATTACATTACAGAAACTTTGCATCTTTTTCTGGCTCCTGCTGGAGGTCAAAGAGAAGCTCTGGACATTTCATTAACTATCCGAGCTGTCAAAATCAGGAATGTCCTGCGAAAAACTGGACAGTTAACAGCTATGAACCTGTTGCAGCCAGATAGCACACCCTGCACCCAGCAATGAACCCTAAAAGCTTCATCAAGTATATCTTCTATTCCTATTTTTCTCTTTCTCTTAGCTGATCTATTTATGTCATTGCCTCCCCCCCCCCCCCCCCCCCCCCCCCCATCCCTTACCGGTTTCCTGCAGTTAGAGCTGCCAACTTCTCTTCCCCAGGCTGTGGGGGACTTGAGTCATCCAAGATGTATTGGATCTGTGCCTGGAGTTGGCGGGGAGTGAGAAGGTTTCCATTCTGATAGAGACCTAACCTATAATAACGTCCTTTGTGATATACACATACATGGCGACTTTCAACCAAGTGCTGAAGGCAGTCTGAAGGAAGGATACAGCTTTAATGACACTGGATATATTATACAGATAAGGATAAACATGCATGCTTTCCTAATTTGTCATTTTAGCTTTGAAGTGAGCTATCCTACATTTCCATTTAGAACTTCAACAACAAGCAATATTAAAAGAGCACGTTATGAGATTATATATAAAACTGTATGAAAGAAAAGGGTACTGAAGGTCACTTCTGAAGGTTTAGTTACTCTCTATTCAGGCAGTCCCCTAAGTTTCAGAAGCTAAGTGGGTCCTATTTTACAGTTGGGAATGGAAGCTGTTCCCTGATCCTGGGTTAAAGTATTCTCCATGTGTTTAAAGTAGTGAAAGAATAAATGTTTCAGTTGATAAATAACAATGGTAGAGTTGACCCATTGGTTTGCAGAATATACTGTACATGACCTTTATTCTGAAACTGCATATACCTGTACGTGAGCTGAAGTGATGTAAGGACTTAGGAGTGAAAATATTGGTGCAATGACAAATAAAAAAAAATAAAATGGCACGTCCTTACTGACATCCATGCTTATTTACTGGATAGCAGACATTTGTATATATGTTCCACAGAGGTTGTGTGAATATTTCCTGCAGCGTTATGGTGTCTTTGTGTGCTATATCTACTCACCAGTTTCCACTCCTGGAAGTCTTGTTGTGTTAAACATCCTCACCATCTGATTGGAGCACATAGGGACAATACCAAGTGCCATGACCTATATACAGAGAGAGAGAGGCCTCCAGCATGACCATTTTCTAAATCTCTTCACTGCATCTCATTTGTCTCCTTTATCAGTTTGCACTTTTGTATATGTAATGGTTCATGGCTAAACTCTATCAATATTAACTTAAATCTCTTGCTTTCCTCATTTGGGTGTGTAACTTTGTATTCTCCCTCCAAATCTATCTTGGTTCAATTTTTTTTTAAATAAATTGGTTCCAAATTTTGTTCTTGTCTCTTCTGAGAATTGTGTTTCTCATCTCCACCTGCTTTCAATAAAAAGCTACACAATGTCTACATCTCGTGTATACATTAAGTTCATTTTGTTCCCAGTATTTCATTCATAGTGGGATATTATATTCTCATATTACTTACTGGAGGTATCAAGCCCCTTTCTAGCTTTCGGCGGTAGAGTAGCATGGCATGAATAACGTTTCCTGCCCGGGCAGCTTGATTTGTGGTCGGGGTCACATATAAATAATCCTATACACCGAGATGTAATGGAAAGAGAGAAAACTAGATAGAGTAAAGCAGCACAAAGATGGGAAATACAGACAAACCTTTGCTAGGTAAATTAACAGGCAGAGGGTAGGAAGTATGGTTGTTGCTACCAAAGCTCCCTAGACTAGACTGTATACTGATAATATATATGATATATTATGGTTGTACAATAAAAGCATTCTGTTTTGTAGTTTTTGCATTACAGATGATTGGTTAGAATTGAACGGCTGGTGGCTAGTAACTACTACTGCCATGTGTGCATGACTACTGGCAAAGGTGGAACTAAATGGGGTTGCATTTACACAGGTCAATCCATTCAATTAATGCATATTTTTGTTATGCACAAATATGCATGACTGCCTTAATTCTGCAGCTTTCAACTGTTATAAATGTGTTTAAGAGATTAAACATGTTATGTCTGAAATACTGGTTTACTATTCACCAGATGGGAACGTAAAATTGATAATTAATACTACCTTATTATTTTATTTATTTTGCCCAGGCTTTTTGCATATTATTCATTGATTTTAATGGATTGTTTCAAGGTCTGTAGTGGTGTAAAATAATGGCAACAAATCCATCATTTTATTTACACAACTTTTTACACCATTTTTCTGGCATTAATAATTGTTTTACACAGTATAAGTAGGACCTTTAAGGTGTAAACATGAACAAAGTGGAACAGTAAAATCCGTCGCAGGAGGGGGGCCAGACTGCAGGGTCAGCTTCCTTGGAAGTTTGCAGGCCCCCTTCAGTAAGCAGACGTGCGCATGTGCATGTGACAGAGCGCATGGGGGTGGTTGGTTACTGCACGCGTCAGGCCCCTCTGAAGTATTTTTGCAGGGGTACCCGGTAACAGGTCGGTATGCCACTGAATCGAATGGTTGTTTCTATAGATTATGGGAGCACAATAAACTATGCTGCTGTATCTACATAATTCCTCAGTCAGCCTTGATGCCTGTAGTGTTTTAGGGCATTGGAATTGTACAAGAGAAAATCAGATTATGCCATAACAACAATACCACATGGAAAGTTTAGAGGTACAAACCATTGCATAATAGTTACTGTTCACCATTATTGGTCCTCGACCTCTCAGGTATATGTATTCTTCCCACCAATCACTAACCTGCAGGAGAGCGAAAATGTAAGGTGAGCATAATTAAAGGAGACATAAAGCCTAACTAAAGAAGTAGGGCAAACTTGTTGCACATTATGCTTTAGGCTCCTTTACCAGCCCAAGGCAACCACTGCCCTTTAGCAGCAAATATCTGTCTCAAAAGATTCCTCCAGTAGCTCCCCATCTTCTTTTCTGCTGATTCACTGCACATGCTCTTTGCTGCTGTTACTTACTGAACTTAGGGACGCTCTTATAATATACTGTTTATATGTATAGAATATAAAGGTTACTATATAACGCTGCATAGTAATTCAGATTCACATTACATGGAAGCTCTAAAACCAGTACATTTTGCATCAGAATTTAATCATTTCTGTTTTAGAAACTGAAAAATTTGGCTCTTAAAGTTACAACAAGTGGCTTTTTGCCTGCCCTGGTAACTGCCCACTTACTGCTGCCTAAGGCGGCATTCTCACCTTGCCTCATGGCAGGATCAGCCCTGCGTATGCTCCAGGTTACCCTATAAATCTATCGCAAGGTGGAAACGACAGAGGACGAGCATTGTGCTACCTCCCATTAAATAAACTATGGGCTTAAACTGGTCATTCTACCCCCTGGGTCTATAGAAAACACCCCTCTCCCAAGAGATTGGTTACAAATACCTAGACTGTGCCAGTAGGGGTAATGACACTTTGGCCCTCTACAGTACCAATCTTATTATAAACTATATTTTAAACAAAACAGGACACAGTGTTGAATCCTGAGGGAAATCAGGAAAGCACAGTCATTGTAAAATAACTAATTTCCTGTATGCAAAATGGCACAAATACTGTCCATTGTATTTTAGTTGTTCATAATATGTTAACTACTGGATTATACGCCTGTTTGTGACATATTATACTTACATAATTTGAAGCCCACCAGGACTTGAGGTGCAAGTATTTTTGTGACTTCCGTCCCAAATCTTTCTGGAATTCTTCAGCCAGAGTCTTCATTTCACTGAATTTGTCATCATCAAGTAAAGGACGCACTGACTGCAGATACTGCATGAGCAAGATAGCAGAATAAATACGAAAGTAAAGGGAACATGTATATGTAGAAAACATGCTTTTTTTCTTATAGGGTCTCTCCCCAGTTACAGATTCCATCTTCCACTCATATCATTTCATGTCAGTTATTAACTTTCAACAAAATCATTGCACAGAAACAGGGATGCATTGAATTTACAATTCCTCCACAAAAATGCTGTTTTGTATGGTAAAGCCTTGTCATGCAGGTGTTTTAGTTTTGGCCAAATTTTAAGGATTTGTTAAAATCTGAATTTTAACAATTCCTACACAGATTGTTAAATCCAGAACACCTAGTAAATACATGGTGCCAATTCCTTTTAACATCACTTATTTTACCAAAATATGCAATTTAAATAACAGTAAGTTTTCTTTCCATTCTGATAATTCCACTCAAGTATTCTAGGATGACGTTTTTCATGCTGTGTAAAAAGTGGAGTGAAACATTAGCAGTGATGTTGCTCATAGCAACTAATCAGATCTTTGCCTTTGTTTTCTAATAGTTAAAATCTAATGCTTCACTCTCTTTTTTACAAAGCATGAAAAAAAGGCCCCAAGATGCACTCTCCTCACCCTCTGTATTGTATCCTCAAGTGGGGGAACAGGCAACTTTGGAAGAGACATCTGAAAGCTGTAGAGCATTGGTTGACGACTGGACATTATCTTCATACAACCCTATAAAGAATATACAAAGGCAACCATAGAAAAATCAATAACAAAACATGGAAATTAGATGTATTATTAAGAGAGCTGTGCATTTTGTTGGCTGCTGTTTTTCTTAGCAATTCCAATAAACATGAAATTTTACACTATTCACGCAGGGGTAAAACAAGCAGGAATTTGTAAAACTGTAACTAGTATTTTTCAAATCAAAGTGTGTCAATTTTTTATTTTTTTAAAGAGGCAGTACTTCGATTTTCGAATGGTCGCATTTTTTCAATTCGAATAGAATTTTTTAAAATTCGATAGTCGAAGTACCTAAAAATTACTTCGAAATTCGAATTTTCACTTTGACCTGGGATAAATATGCCCCTAAAAGTTACCTTAAAGGTGAACACCCCTTTATGTTTACAAAAAATAATTTAAACATTAAATAAATCCAATAGGATTGTTTTGCCTACAATAAGGATTTATATCCTCTTAGCTGGGATCAAGTACTAGGTACTGTTTTATTATTACAGGGAAAAAAGGACATTTTTTAAAAAAAATTATAATTTGCTTGAAATTGAGACTGTGGGAGATGGCCTTCCTATTATTTGGAGCTTTCTGGATAATGGATCCCATACCTGTATAATCAAATATTAATGAACCTGTTCTCTTCAAATTACCCTAACAACATATGACAAAATTGCCAGGCAAGTACAAAGTCTAGGAAACTTATAATAAAGGCCCATTGGGCAACAGGCTGAAATAGCATGAAAAAAGTTGTAACCATAACAATACTAATGTCATTTAACCTGCAAAAAGCAAGATGAGTTGTCTTACCGCCCATATTTTGGTTTTCATACTTGTTTTCTTATGTGGTTCAAACATCCATCCATGATAAGATAGAAGAATCCGAAGAGTCTGACGGTAGATCAGGATTCCAGATATCCAGATGCCAGTGGAAAAGATCACAGCACTGACAACTGTGCGGGAAACTGGGGCCAAAATTGACCTATAAACAGCAGATACTTATATAATCATCAATTTTATAATGTCCTGTTTAAACAACTGTATTCCATTATATCAGGAAATTATTATAATGTTTCTGACACCAGCCTATCCAACATTTAATTATAAAACAAAGGTTATTATTTCTTGGCCATACTTTTGCTACTGCACTGTCAAGAATGAAATGACAAGCTGTAATGCTAAGGTTTTTTGATCTGTGAAATCAAGCAATCTATCCCAAACTATGAAAAACTATCCAAAACCAGCATAGCTCCCAGGCAGTGTTTTGCTCTCAAGCAGGTATAGTTTGTCTGGCATCTGCCAAATCTAGATTTGAAGCAAAATTCATCACTCCAGTTGATGGTAACATCAGGGTTATGTGAAGATGCTTGCCCAGAAACAAGACCACACTTCAAATTGTTCTTGTGTTGATTTTACTTCCTGAATCAGCTGAAAACACTACAGTATGTGTCCCAAGATGTTGCTTTTGGAATAATGGTACATGTCCCTTGTGTCCCTCATCATGGCTCAACAAAATTGATATTGCTCATGACCAAGAACAGAATTGACATTGCTCATGACCAAGTGTGCCAGCTGCATAAATATACATGGACTTAAGATATTATACAGTTTAGGGGCCCATTTGCAGCATGTGTATGATGCATATATTTTTATAAACCTTTACATTTTCACAATAAGTATACAGATTTCTAAATCTAAAACCATATATAGCTGAACTCCTTTAGTACAATATCATACTTTGAGATGAGCAAAGACTTATTGTAAGATATTTGTAATCACTGCATTTTTGCTCTTTAGTAAGTAGTACTAAGATGTCTCATATCAATAAAATGTATAACCTATATAGAACTTGCTTATATTGCTAAGTAGCGCCACATATAGATTAACATATATTGTCCCTCAAAGAATGTGCAATTCATGCAGGGTTTCACAAACCGTAGCGCTACACATCGATCATTGTCATATAGTTTTACATTGAACAATCTTCACCATATAAAACTTACACTGCACAATGTAATATTCTCAGACATTTAGCAAACTCTAACAGAGCCGCACATCAAGCTGTTAAACAGTCACTCACTTTCCTGGAAGAATGCTGTTGATTTTAGTGATAAGTCCTACAGATGGATCCAGCTTTCCATATAATGAACCAAGAGTCATAGCCACCACAGCAAACCATGTAGAAGGGCTAGCTGGGTACACTCCACTCAGCACGGAGCTCTGTGAGTAAAAGAGGAAATGTGAAAGGAGTATTGATTCAATTCTTGTCAGCTCAGTAGTCTCCTAGCCCCACCATGCTATCAAAACCTAATAAACCCCAAAATCAAAAATCCTCCCTACCAACATGCACTCCATCCTACTTTACTGCATGGAAGATTTGTAAGTTATTGCTGCACTTCAATTAACACAATAGTTATTTAATATGTCATTTAACCATATCCCACGGCATAATTTTAATTTAAAATCACTCTGTTCATCCTAATGATGTAAATTACAGTAAAATGCCTATGAGTTAAGCTCTTGGAAAATAAAGTAAACTGTTTAATTGAACTTTTAAAGGGGACCTGTCTTCCTAAGTAATAATTCCAAATTATGTTCTATTGTGCAAGTCAAGCAAAATAAACTTTACTTACACTATATAAATTATTTTAAATCTTGTTTCCTTCAGTCTTAAAATTCACATCAAGCAGACAGTCAGCAATTTGTGGACACTGTTATTAAAACAAGCTTTTGTGAAGGATTGTGGGAATGGTTACAGACATCCAAAAGATCACCTCCAAAGACCTACAAGAACATCTTGCTGTAGATGGTGTATCTGTACATCATTCTACAATTCTGCTCAAAGAACATCTGTATGGCAAAAGAAGCCCATTCTGCCGCTTGTTGTATGCAAAAGCTCATTTAGACAAGTCATGGTCATTTTGGAACAAAGTGCTTTGTACTGATGAGACAAAATTTAATTATCTTGTCATAACAAAAAGAGCTTTTCATGGCGGAAGAAGAACAACACTGCATTCCAAGAAAAACACCTGCTACCTACTGTAAAATTTGGTCGAGGTGCCAGCATGCTTTGGGGCTGTGTGGCTAGTTCAGGGACTGGGCCCTTGTTAAGGTTGAGGGTTGGATGAATTCAACCCAATATCAACAATTCTTCAGGATAATGTTCAAACATCAGTCACAAAATTGAGGTTAAGCAGGGGTTGGATATTCCAACAAGACAATGGGGCTCATTTATCAATACTGGGCAAATTTGCCCATGGGCAGTTACCTATAGCAACCAATCAGTGATTAGCTTTTTAAAGCCAGCTGCAAGAAGAACAATGAAAGCAGCAATTTGATTGGTTGCTACTGGTTACTCACCATGGGCAAATTTGCCCAGTGTTGATAAATGACCCCCAATGACTCTAAACACACTTCGAAATCTACAAAGGCATTTATGCAGAGGGATAAGTACAATATTCTAGAATGGCCATCACAGTCCCCTGACTTGAATATCATCGAAAATCTATGGGATGTTTTGAAGCAGGTTGTCCATGCTTGGCAGCCATCAAATTTAACTGAACTGGAGAGATGTATGGAAAAATTGTCAAAAATACCACCATACAGAATCCAGACACTCATCAAAGGTTATAGGAGGTGTCTAGAGGCTGTTACATTTGCAAAAGGAGGCTCAACTAAGTATTGATGTAATATCTCTGTTGGGGTGACCAAATGTATGCACCTGTCGAATATTGTTATGATGCATGTTGCATTTGTTCTGTTTATCCAATAAACTTTATGTCACAGCTGAAATACTACTGTTTCCATAAGGCATGTTATATATTAAAAGGAAGTTGTTACTTTGAAAGCTCAGCCAATGATAAACAAAACTCCAAAGCAAAGAGGAGTTCTCAAAAGTTTTCATATGACTGTATAGGCTGTGAGGAAGGAGGAGGAATGTGAAGAGAGCAGTGACATTATAGGAAGTGCTAAATGGAAAGTGAACATACATTAAGATACATTACAAATAAGGAAGTGTCAAAACCCTTAATTTACATGTTATGTATATTCCTCAGAGCTTTAACAGTCAGGTAGAATTTGCATTAAATGGGCTTCCTTTTGTGCAATAAGCACAGTTTTTGCTTCCACTTGAAGAGGAAAATTTACATTTTTATACATTAGAATATGTTTTAAAATATACTCTAAAATGTAACTATTACATCTCCGGCATGCCTTTGGTCTTGTTAGTAAATATGGGGCGTGACTTACTTAGAAAGTGAAAAAGCCTAAAGCTTCTCCTCAATAACTATCCAAAGAGTTCTTCTGCATGGTGCCTGGCAGTACGCTGTGCCTCATTGTAGATAAAGAATCTAAAGATAGGTGGAGAGCGCAGCATTGGTGGACACAAGACAGCTCTGTCATTATTGGCTGCCATCGGTCCCCAATACGGTTTGTACATACGTGTTAGGAAGAAGAATACCTGTTTGCATCCCCTCATGTATATACAGTTAGGTCCATAAATATTTGAATATTTTTTTCAAATTTTGGTTCTGTACATTACCACAATTAATTTTAACTGAAAGAACTCAGCTTTAAGTCAGTGGGTTGAACAAAAAGTTTGCATAAAAATGTGAGGAACTAAAGCCTTTTTTTTTTCACAATCACTTGGGGCTCAAAAGTAATTGGACAAATTTAAAAAACTGAAAATAAAATGTTCATTTCTACTAATTGGTTGAAACCCCTTTGCTGCCAATGACAGCCTGAAGTCTTGAACTCATAGACATCACCAGATTCTGGGTTTCCTCATTTTAAATGCTCTGCCAGGCATTTACTGTAGAGGCTTTCAGTTGCTGTCTGTTTGTGGGCCTTTCTGTCTGAAGTTTAGTCTTCAACAAGTGAAATGCATGCTCAATTGGGTTCAGATCAGGTGACTGACTTGGTCATTCAAAAACATTCCACTTCTTTGCTTTAATAAACTCCTGGATTGCTTTGACTGTATGTTTTGGGTCATTGTCCAACTTTATTATGAAATGCCTCCCAATCAATTTGACTGCATTCAGCTGGATTTGAGAAGACAGTATGTCTCTGAACACCTCAGAATTCATTCTGCTGCTTCTGTCCTGTGTCACATCATGGATAAACATTAGTGTACCAATGTCACTGGCAGCCATGCACGCCCAAGCCATCACACTGCCTCCCAAATGTTTTACACATGATGTGGTATGCTTTGGATTATGAGCTGTTCAACACCATCTCCATACTTTTTTCTTGCCATCATTTTGGTAGAGGTTGATCTTGGTTTCATCTGTCCAAAGAATGTTTTTCCAGAACTGTGCTGGCTTTTTTAGATGTTTTTTTTTTGCAAAATCCAATCTAGCCTTTCTATTCTTGAGGCTTATGAGTAGCTTGCACCTTACATTGCACCCTCTGTATTTACTTTCACGCTGTCTTATCTTCATGGTAGACTTGGATATTGATACATCTACCTCCTGGAGAGTGATGTTCACTTGTCTGGCTGCTGTGAAAGGGTTTACTCTTCACCGTGGAAATGATTCTGCAATTATCCAACACTATTGTCTTCCGTGGATGTCCAGGTCTTTTTGACCGAGTTCACCAGTGCTTTCTTTCTTTCTCAGGATGTACCAAACTGTAGATTTTGCCACTCCTAATTTTGTAGCAATTTCTCGTAAGGGTTTTTTCTGTTTTTGCAGCTTAAGGATGGCTTTTTTCACCTGCATAGACAGCTCCTTTGACCGCATGTTGTCTAGTCACAGCAAATAAAGTCCAGGGCTTTTATCTGCTTTATTGATAGACATAATGAAGGAATTGCCCATACCTGCCCATGAAATAACCTTTGAGTAAATTGTCCAATTACTTTTCAACCTCGGGTCCAATTACTTTTGAGCCCCTGAAGTGATTGTGTTAAAAAAGGCTTTAGTTTCTCATATTGTGATGCAGTCTTTTTTTTTAATTCATTGTGCTAATGTACAGAACCAAATTAGAAAAAAAAGTTGTCTGTCCAAATAGTTATGGACCTAACTTTTGCTCTGCCAAATGCAGGCAGCACTGTATTCATGGGGTAAATTCTGCAACCTGCAGGGCAGGGAGAAGAGCTTATATTTTTTTTGCACTTTGCACCCTGCCCTACAGCTAGTAAATAAACCCCAAGTTGTTTCATGTAATGTTTTTCTTTGAACAGACCTTTACTTACTGTCACAGCTACCATTCAGCAAGCATCTGGAAGAGGATACTGGGTGATGTAATTCACTAATTGCAGGAGACTAATAATACAGGGCAGATACCTGAACTATGTTATTTACTATAAATATTGCACCTTCTACCTTAAGTGTGATAAGGCGTTTCCTACAGGCAACCAGTCCAGACAGCCAGAGATGTCGTAATGCTTCATGGCTAAGTTGTAGATCAATGCCATCTGGTGTCACAGTGAATTGAAAGGCAACAGCCTGGTGGGCTTCTGCCATCTTGAGACCTGTGGATGAAAAAAGAATAAACTGAAAATACCATTGTCAGGACGTACTTACAGTCACATTGGTCTTATTGTGTGCCTTGGTTTACAACAACCCAAAAATTTTATTTTTGGCAAATAATTTCTACTGGTGCAGTATATGACAAATATTCAGCTATATGTCTTAAATATAAACAAAAGGTAAGGTATCCACAGGAAAACTAGAAAGTTTTGTATAGTGGTTTATGTTCTAGTGTTGTCACAGTGGAGGTGCAAGGGCTACATCTTGAATGCAAGTACACAACGTTAAAATGGTTGTAAAATTGTCCATACTTTGGCTCTCCTCACAAAGGTACTTGTGTTTATGAAAATGTTGTGGCATGTGCCAAGGTGCCAGTTCAGCCTGCTCTCATGAATTGCATGCAATTGTGAGAACATAATTACGGTAACCCTGGAATTAATACCTGGAATTACTAAGTGGGTTGTGCCAACACACTCAACTGCCTTGCAGTACATTGGAAACATATGTTGTTACTGATGTCATGCACCTAGAGTAATGGGGTTCATGTACAAAAATACTGTATGTTACAAAATGATACTGAAATGCTTGGAAAAATGGCAGTTTGCATCCTAATGTTGCATTTTGCAAATAATGCATCATTTATAATGAACCCTTCTGTTCACTATCTTTTCAAACTTCTTCTTTCTATCAGGCAACAAAGTGGCTCTTAAAGGAATTGTTCAATATACAAATAAAAAACGGGTAAATAGAAAGGCTGGAGTGACTGGATATCTAGCATAATAGACAGAATACTCCTGTTTTGCAGCTCTCTTGGTTTCTGCTGATTGATCACCATGCAGTAACCAATCAGGGACTTGAAATGGGGGCCACATGGGTCATAATTGTTGCTCTTGAATCAAGGATCAATTGCAAACTCACTGAACACTTATGTCCCATGTGTTAGAGAGCTGAAAAGCAACTAACTATATTAGAAATATTTTTTATTTTGCACAGCCTATCTATTTACCCAGTTTTATTTTTGCACTGAAGTGTTCCTTTAAGCTCATACCGTTATTCCATTAATCATTTATGTGATTGGCAGTCTTTTGACACCATATGAAGCTGGCTCTTTATGGTAAAACATCCATCAGCGTTGTTCACCTGAACTAATCAGCGCTAAACTTTGATAGTCTAGTGCAGTTAGAACAAAAAAATAAATACAAGGAGAGGGGTTTGATCAATGCACGTTCTCTGGTTCACTAATAATTTAGTATCTATGCAAGTGCTTATACTTTCAAAAACAAGAATGGAACCAGTCTTTTGCTCTTGACAATCTCTCTCCTTATACTGTAAAAGCTAATGGTAGGGGAGGATCAAGCCAGGTCACAAGACGCATCCCAAGAAATAGTACCATGCAGGGTGGTGCCAACCTATGAAAAATGGCCAGAGTTAAACAGTAAGGACCACCATATGGGGTTTTCCGTGACATGTTCTGGTGTCTTGTAAATTTTATGATCATAATTTTGTATCTAAAAACCCCTGTGTTGTAATTATAAGCACTTGCATAGATACTAAATTACTAGTGAAATAGGGTACTAGGGAATGTTCACTGATCAATCCCCTCTCTTTTGTTTGCTTGTAGCTAATTTGGCCAGAGTTGCTCCTCCATTGTACTTGTATGTTTTGCTTAGCCGTGGAGTGCTCCCACAACTCCTCGTTTTGTAATTCTAATTTCTAGTTAAAGGGCAAGGAAAGTGTAAAATAGAATAAGGCTAGAAATGCTGTATTTTGTATACTAAATATAAACATGAACTTACTGCACCACAAGCCTAATCAAACAAATGATTTATGCTTTCAAAGTTGGCCATAGGGGGCTGTCATCTTGTAACTTTGTTATACATCTTTGCAAGACTAGACTACATACACATGCTCAGTGTGGTCTGGGTTTCTTAGGGATTGTCATAAATTATAAAAAAAACAAAGCTGCTTGAGTTCTGAATGGCTGGTAAGTAAGGCAGGGGCTCCCCCTTCTGTTCATAAGTATGATTGTTTCCCTGCCAGAAGTTAGGGAACGTCTGACAATTCCTATCCACAACAGTAAATGAAGGGAGAATTTCACTGCATACAGTAAGGTTTCATATAAAATTATATTAATTAAAGTATATTGGAGATAGATTTCTTTTTCATTAAAGATTGGATTTTATTTCTTTGCCTTTCCTTGCCCTTTAATTCAGAAGATTATGTAAATCCTACCCAATTCTTAAAGGACAATTGGAGCACTCCCTAGCTAATCATTGTGCTAAGGAAATGCAAAGGTGCAAAGTTTGCTACAGTTCTAATCACTTATAGAAGGTGCACGCATTTGTCACTTGTTTACCAACAAACATCTTATTGGTTCTTATGAGTTGCTACACCCCTACAAACTTTGCAGATAATGGATTACTTTTTAGTCACATGGAAAATAAATGGTTACTCTACCCTGTTCTACAAAGTCTCAAATGTTTCTATATATCATTGCATCTATCTCACCTTTGCATAAAACCTTGAGATGTCCTAGTATCCTTTGTAATGGTCAGAAAGCAAGGGCACAAGCTTTTTTTTTCACCTGAGAAAGGGATATGCCCCAAAAGTGGAGAGGAGGCTAATGCCTACATAAGGGGTGATTTTCGGCCTGCGTATTTCAGCAGGCTGATTTCAGCCCGTGTGTGGCACAAGTTTTAGTTTTCTGCCTTACAGTAAATTAATTAGCCATCATTTTTTGTGTCTATATATGTTAATATATATTGCCAGCATTCAGAATAATATTTGTGCAGATATATCCTTACCTTCTTAGCTTATATCACTGCCTCGCACAACACTGCCTTTCCTAGCACACGCTAGGACTCAATTCACAATCTACCACTGTAAATATTTTCTCTCTGCCTGTTAGCATGTGAGTTTATTTCCATAACGAAACACTGGAAGCTGCCCAACTAAGTGAAAGGTTAAACAGCAGACTAGAAGGAATAATGAAGGCATGAAAGTGAAGAAAGGTTTTAGACGAAGGTAGAATAGAAGTATAAAGCAATGTAATTCCAACAATTATAAATATATGTAGCATGTTAATGTCATGACACATTTGCTGCTTCCAGACATGATCCAATGTATACGTCTGATGACAATGGTGCATGATCTGGCAGGTCAACTACATATAATATTTTGATCAGGCGCTGGTTCGCAGTTCATTTTTGTTTTGATGCTGTTGTAACATTGTGCTTTACTCACCAAAGGTTTAACGCTTACTTTGCTCTTGAGCTATGCAACATTTGCAATGGAAATTTGTTTGATCACTGTTCACTTTATATGTGGTTGCTATACATCCATCTTGGTTTGGCGCTATTTTTAAAATGTTTAATTCCCATCCTTTCACAAATATCTATATAGATCTCCCGGGAGAGAGGGAACACATGCAACGCCTGAAACTTTTCTGTATCCAGTGATGTCATTATGCCCATCAGTCAGAAAGTGAGTTAAGATGACTGGGGGGGGCGCAACTCTAATCAAGTAACAAAATAGGGGGACAGCTATGCCTATTCCTTGTATAGATGTGGCAAGTGTGGCGCTAAATCATAGAAATATACCTGTTTAAATCTATATATAATACACATTTAATTATTGCTTGAGCACCCTTAAAAATCTAAGAGGCATAATAATCAAAGAATGAATCAAACTACCGCACATGCATTTGATTTTGTTCATGCTGTGTCTGTTGATTCTGGACTAAGGTAACCCTGGGGCTGCCACTTGGTGAGTAGGTGGTGGTAGCTCCAGGGTTCTCTATTGAGAATGGACATCAAGGAGGCATGAGCAGCGTAGGGCACAATTACATGGAGTTTCAAGGACCACATTTTGACATCATTACTTGTAATGAATAGGGGTTTACTGCACAACTAGGGTTGCCACCTGGCCAGTATTTTGCCGGCCTGGCCGGTATTTTTGATGGTTGATCCCAATGTTACTAATAGGGAAAAAAGATAAATATATAGGAAGGCTGTTATTTTTTTTCCAGAAAAGGTGGCAACCCTATGCACAACTCACTGCAGGGAAACATACTGATTGTACTCCCATAAAAGTTGTACCTTTTCCACCCCGCTGCTTTTTCAGATTTTTGGTGTGAAAAAGCTCAACCTGCAAAAAGGCGTGCTGTAATAATTCAGCCCCTTAGTGTCTGAAGACATTTTTCTGTTGAAGGTTGAGATAACATATTTGTAATGCAACTGAAAACCCCCCAAAAAAAGTAAAAAATATTTTTTCATATGGGCTGTATTTATAGTAGAATTTCCAAAAGTAAAGTTTATGTGAACGTTACAATTAGATTGTAAATTCTAAGGTGCAGGGACCTTCTTCCTCCTGTCTCAGGACGTGACACTTTGTACAGTAGATTTCTGTACTATAAAATGTTAGTCATGTGTATGGAGTAGGGCTACGTAACCATAAAAATACTGTATATACAGTACATACATACATAAAGAGTATGTCATTCATTTTCTGTTGCTTCTGGCTCTTGGGTAGGACATTTACTGGTAAAAATTTACTCTATGAGGGAAATCTACCCTTGAAGGAGGAATCTGGGAGACAGGAAATGTTAAATTCCCAGTCTGCATTGCTGGCCTTAGACCAGTCATGCAGATTTATGAGTTGAACAAAGGGTAGAATGTAACATCTTGCAGCAGCCTGTTGCTGTTTTGGGGGCCTGCCATTCATTTGTCTTCCTGCAGTAGACAGAGCAATGATAAGGCCAAGGGCACTCAGAATATTGGCGCCACTGATCTCAGCATGCATGTTTAATGCTAGCTAAGGGAAGACGATCAGCCCTGTGCTCCATCTCCATTGAGCTTGGGATAAACAAACCCCAAAAGTGTTAGGCCCTAAAGTGATAAACCGTTTAGAGAAGTCCTCGAGCAGCAACTCAACAAATGAGGTTAGCTAGTGCACAGAGCCGCTTTGAGCTTCTTCAAGATGGGAGTAGCTCTCCCATGCACTCTGCTTGTCCCTAGTGAAGGGACCACAGAAAATTCTAATGTATTACAAAAAACATTACACGGATTCCAGTGGATCTGTTTTCTTGTTTGATAACTTAGGAAGCAAGTCTTAACCAAATAATCTAGTTTTCCATTTATTTTGACTCTGTACTCACTGCTCACAAACACACTGCTTTTAAACAAACTACATTCCATTCTCACCTTTCAGAAAAGTTTTCGCAGGTACAAATAAGCAGATGTAGCAAGATTGCTGCAAAAATCACCATAACATACTATTTACAACTACCAAACAAAGTGAGCAGTGTGAAGTGTGTGTGACTGTAGTGTATGTGTGTAGTGAGCACAAGGTTACAAATACAAGACAGATAAAAGTGAATTCATAAAAAAAATATAAAGCTATACAAAGTAATAAACAGATAAGAAGAAGCTGCGGTACTCACCTGATTATTTTGCACTTTTTCAAATATCTTTAGAACATGGAAGAACACAAAATCACGCAGCTGCTGCTTTCTGTCCTCTACGTCCTTCAGGTCTCTGATTTTTTTTTTTTTTTAAAGTTGCAGCCAAATGCCTGACAGTGTAACCTGAGCCCTGACACTGTGACACAGAGAGAGGGCACCCAGTTACTGAGTGTGTGTGTGAGAGCAGGAGGCACCCAGTCACTGCTGTCCAATTGCATTTAACAGAAAAAAACATAACACATACACATAAACATAACACAACTATATTGTTCCTACTACTACACTATATTCATCCTACTATATCAACATCTAGTATCTGTCGCTGTACACTATCACAGCAATTCCAGAGGTGCTGCTGAACCAGTAACCAGAGAATATGGGACAGCAGTTGTTTTATAGTTGCCAACTAGTGAAGGGCGAATTTATTCGTCACAGCAAATTTTCAGTGCCCACAAATAAATTCGCAAATCACCCGCAAAAAAATTGTCAGTGTCAAAAGTTTCAGTGCTGGCATCAAAACTTTTGATACCAGCGTCAAAAATTGATGCCGGTGCCAAAATTCGCTCATCAATATTGACAACACTTGAAAATAACTAGATCATCCTGCTTTTTGTCTATAGCAAAGTCTACACCTAGGAATCATACAAGAATTCACACACATAAATACCTATGAAATCTAAGAAGTAATTTTTTTCTTTTAGAAATAAGTGGAGTGCAGGTGTTTACAAACAAAATAATTTGTTCGCATTTACCTCTGCCATTTTATCATGTCAAGGGGCAGCCCTTAGGGCACACGCACTTAGCCAGGCGCACTCTGTACCTTGCGCTGTATCAAGCAACTGCTGCAAATCCCTGTGCAGTCACTGACAGGGGAGTCCTAGACTTAGCAGATCTCATTTACCATGTATGAGGCAATTTGAAAAGGGCAAAACAACACATTGAATTTCCTCGTGTTTTGCACTTTGCACCTCAAGTATGCTTCTAATGTGCACTGTGCTTTCAATGGAATGGAGGTGGTACTTTCATATTGATGACCGATTACAGTGGGGTCTACTTGCAGAAGTACACAAGTTGGGTTAAAAAAAAATTATAAGGTTCAACCCCTCCAAATGAACCCCAAGAGCACATATATAAACACTATGGGGCAAATTTATCATTATTCACGAATTCGAGGGCTTTTAGCCCTCGAATTCGGCCGAAATTTGATAGTAATCCGACTATCGAATGCTTATCCAATAGTTTTCGGCTGTTTTTTCTTCGCTATTCGGTTTCTCGAAAAAAACGTATGATTGAATACCGAATCGAATTTTGCGTATTCGATGATCAAAGTGGCCAAATTTGCACATTGGAATGTCTGGAATTCGATCGAACTTCGAATTATTCACGTGAATTTTGTAAATCTGCCCCTATATAGATCGATATCTATACTAATTGAAGATTTTAGTATCACAGCCTTTTATACTATACCTAGAATTCCAAAGCCTCACTGTCCTCGTTGTGAAGAATCATATACTGCTTCAAATGAAAGTTCTGTTCCTCCAGTCTAAAGGGGTATCCTCTGGTGGGTGGATCCTTTTCATTGGAAAAAGATTGGCCTAGAATGCCCTCTAATGTATGTTGTATAGAGTAATCATGTCCTCTTTGCAAGCAGTCTTCTTGCCAAAGAAAACAACCCCAACCTTGACAGTCTACCCTCACAGTTAATTCCTCCATTCCTTTAAAAAGAATAGCTGCAAATCTTTGCACTTTCTCCAGTTCATTTATATTCCTCTTAAGGACTGAAGCCCAAAACTGCACTGCATACTGAAGGTGAGGCCTTACCAGGCACCTAAAAAAAAGTTAAATTATGTTTTCATCCATCTATTTAATGCCCTTTTTTATGCAAGAGGTTACTTTATTTGCTTTAGTAGCCACAAAATGACACTGCATGGAATTAAGACAACTAAGATCCTTCTCAATTAAGGAAACGCCCAAACACACTGTCTTTTTATCAACAATGAATTTTATTTTCCAGTTTGCTCCCAGTTTTCCAATTTAGTCAAATCACAATGCAAAGTTGCAACATCCAGAAAAACCAAAACAGTGCTTTCGATACCCACCTTCGGGTCACTTAAAGGACATGTAAAGCCTACATTTTCCTACCCTGTATATAAGTTGGGCATATCTTCTGCACCCAAACTGCATCATTTGTACTGCATATACCCCCTCTGTATGCCAGCCCCATCACATTTTCCAAAAACAAATAGGAGCTTTCACCTGGCGGCCATTTTCCCTCTGATACATTATCATCTGAAATAAGACATGTATGCTGTAAAGTCCATGTAATGAAGAATGCTGGTTTACACAGGCACAACATACTTTAATAAAAAAAAGTTCTGCTGGGTTTGAGCACTGTAATTATTACGCTGAGCTCAGGAGAGGTGGTTAGGAGAAAAAAAATTGCATCAGACAGTTTCCATGGGAACCAGCGATGCGCTCTCTTCATTGGCTGTTAGTCTGGAGGGTGTGTTATGTAATCTGAGCTGAGAGGAACTGAGCATGCTCACTGAGCCAAGAGCCAAAGGAAATTCCTGAGGGAGGGGGCAGAGTGGTTTAGTGTAGTAGAAGGATTTGTAGCTGATTAAGGGGATACTGCAGCCTTACTGTTAACCTTTTAACAACCGGAGTGGCAGTTATCTAAAGATTTCAGAGACGCTGTTCATTGATTACATTTTTGTGAAAAGGGTTGACATGTCCTTTAACAAGTTTAAAAACCACAGGACCAAGTACACACCGCTACCATACTTCAGCAACACAAATGTTCCATTTAAAACAAACAAAAAAAATAATTTTTCACTTTATTTTTCATACAGTGCATAGTTTTTATCTGCGGTTAATTTTCAGTAATTGTCTTGAACAGTTTTTTATGCATGCAATACATTTTGTTTTCTATTGGGATAATTGACATATAATAAATAAAAAAAAACACAACAAATTGCAAGTTCCAATAAAATTAATCCCGTAGTAGATGAGCTAGTACAGTGGGAAGAACGGAGGTGCTAGAGTAAACATCAAACAAACAAATGATGACCAAGCAGAGGAGATCATGGAATATTTTAAGGCTGATATGATCAGAGAATGAATGTGAAAAATGTAGCTGCAAAACAGCAAGAAATTGAGGAAGTATGGTAAAAATCTGGTCAAAAGTGTGGGCGATCTAGGTAAGTACCAATCATGCATGGAATGGAGAGGTAGATCATGTTGATCGAAACAGTTTTGGAGAATGCAAAATAATATCAAGAGGAGACTCTGTGGGAAACAGGCTTGTGTAAAATTTAAAGTGAATGCAGGATTACGTTTTTGTTGTAAACAGAGAGGAGGGCTGGCATTTTAAAGGAGGGAGGGTAGTGTTGATGTGAATGTAAGCTCTTGCAAGAAGGGCCCTCTCCCTACTGTCTCCTTATAATATCCAATTGTAACTGTGAATCGATTTCAAAGAAATTGGTCTTCTATTTGTATCCTTTTACTCTGTGCTGCATGAAATGATGATGCTATATAAATAATAGAGCAGGGTGCAAGAATAAGGTATGGAAACAGAAGACTAGGTAGCCCACTCAATAAGTTGGATGTCGAAATTAAGTTTGTGTTTAAAATAAGAGTCAACAATATCAATTAAATAATTAATTAAAATGTTTAGCAAAAAAGCATAACCCTATGTCTACGGGCCAGATTTAACAACATATGTATTCAACTTCTTACCACAATTTAAATTGTTGCAGTAAAATTCCCAAATTCAAATTTTCAAGATTACTAAAAAAAAAACCTTCAATTTGAGGTTTTTGAGATTAGTTTGAAATTTCACAGACTCAGTGACAATGATGGGTAGAATATGATTTCACTGTTGTTCAATGTGTTCGTTCACATTTCTAGAGATTCTAGATATTTTGATCGGAATTTAATAATAAAAAAAAGCATACGTTCAAGATTTGAGTTAAGACAATTTTATAAAAATTAGATTTATGATAAACTGGCCAACCAGATTGAAATGATATTGCTTGGCAAAGCCAAGTAAGCATTCTACCTTTGTAATAATACTGCCACTGGAGGATTTGTATCACTGGTCTCTAGGGATATTTCATTTTATCTTGACATTGGAAGCAGCTAACAGTTATTAATATAAATACACACATTATTGGAGAAAATGGGAATAAAGTTTTGAGGAAAAGAATCTTCACATCCATATTGCACCTCCATCTTTATAAAAAAAAAAAAAAAAA
>CM044435.1:81480616-81527776 GCA_024363595.1 Xenopus borealis | reverse complement strand
TGGATTTCAATGCAGCATTCTTCTGGAACAGCACTATTAACTGATGCATTTTGAAAAAAATTTTTTTACCCTGACAGGATCCCTTTAAACAAATATGTATGTTTAAAAACCTCAGGTACTCTGGTAGGTGTTGAGAAAACAGTTGCGTGTTATGCAATGTGAAGACTGTGGTGACTTGTGCAGCAAATATAAAATTGACAAATAACCTTAATACTTTATGGCCATACAAAACAGGACACTTTATCAAGGTATTTGAATACTGCAAAATAATTATGCAAAATACACAGCAGTGGTCCCTTCAGCTGCAACCACATAAGCCTGTCAGTTGAGTATCCTCCAAAGAATAGATTTTCTTGCTGACTATAGCCTTGATTTCCTACCACATGGGGGCCAAATTCAGCCCGCTGAAATACAGCGCACACACACACTTTGCTTATTTCTGCACAAAATGCTAAGTTGTTTGGCACTAGCCTACATGAGTCTAAAAGAAGTTTAAATTTTAATGTATTTCAGTTTTCTTTGTTACTACTTAAAAAAAAAAAAAAATAATAATGCAGCTATGCCTGCAAATCCAAATGTGTTTTGACTGCCACTTGTCTGAGAGAGAACACATACAACCTGCATATTTGTTTTAAGGCTGAAAGGAAAAACTCTGTTCAATGCCCCATTTGAATAAGATCCAATTGCATGCAGATTTCAGGCCGACCTCCACTCTGCTGCATGCGACTGCACGCAAGCGGATCTTATGCAAACCAGTGGAGACGGGGCACGGAGCAGATCTGCTTCAGTCAGCCTGAAAGCAGCGGAGCAAATGCTCCATCTGTCCTGTCGCTTCTTTAAGTAGGATGTTTCCCATGTATATCTTAAGGAACTGGTAACAGATGGGCATTTTGTAGGGATGCACCGAATCCAGAATCCTTTGCAAAAGATTCGTTCGAATACCGAACTGAATACTAATTTGCATATGCAAA
Organism: Xenopus borealis; assembly: GCA_024363595.1. Classification (NCBI taxonomy): domain Eukaryota; kingdom Metazoa; phylum Chordata; class Amphibia; order Anura; family Pipidae; genus Xenopus; species Xenopus borealis. Next base: position 81,526,805 of record CM044435.1, on the reverse strand, counting down.
GTCATGCAATTCCCTCCCTGCCCCTAATTTACATATGCAAATTAGGATTCAGTTCGGCCGGGAAGAAGGATTCAGCCGAATCCGAATAGTGCTGAAAAAGGCCGAATCCTGGATTCGTTGCAACCCTAGTTTTGTTCCAAAAAAGTATTCAAAATACCCTGTTTGCTATTGGCCTAATAGATAAATGGTGATTTAAAAAAAATGGAACATTAGCATTTTGGATACTGCAGAAACAAGCAATACCAAAATTCCATATTTTTAAAATGATGTTATCCCTCTATGTTTGCATTATAAAAACATCTACTCTTATGGCCACAAATATATTTATTTTAAAAATATTAAACACTCCCATTGCCATTATTTCTCACTTGAGATTTTGCATTTCTTCCTCCAGACAAAAACTTTTCAGCTGGTTGAACTTCTCCACATGATCATTTCGTGTAAAGGAAAGTGAGGATATTTGAGACATATACCTATGGGAAAGAATAGGACGGGAAGACATGAATAGAGACTCAGCAAGCAGTCAGGTAGATTTCAGAGAATTAATTTTATTTTTGCTGTTCACAAGTGTGGCCCTATGCTAAGAAGTGGAATGTGTACACCGACAAACCTTTTTAGCTTATGTGGCTTGTTGTACTGGGTGCGAAACACAGCAAGATACTACTGAATGAGAGACAGCAACAGATACAGCAGATACCTCAAAATCATGTTAAATTATCAACTGCAAATTTTTGGTTTTGCCTAGCACCTTTTTCAGATCAATGATGAAAACCAGTAGTATGCAACAGTGAATTGTAGGGGGTTATTTATCAAAGGTCGCATTTTAGAGGTGTATTAGTCATGTTTTTGAATTTATGAAAAATTTGAATGTAAAAAACTTAAATCAGTGAATTTGGGGTGAAGACCCCAAAAACTCTAACTAATAGAGTTTCAAGCAAAAAAAAACTCTAATCATTTTAACTAATCAAATTTTCAAGCAAAACCTACAAAAAAAATACAAGCATCATGAAGACTACTAACATCTTCAAATGGTTAAACAGACCTCTGCCATTGACATTATTTAAGCTATTTCCAGGTTTGGGGTATAAAAAAAGTCTAAAAAAATGAAATATTTTTTTTAAAAGGAAAAAAACCTGAAAATTTGAGTTGGACTGTAAAATACCGTTGAAAGTTTTTCAGGCAAAAAAAAAAAAAAACAACTCGACCTTTGATGAATTATATATTCAGAAATATCTATTTCTGAATATAGAATTTCTCTGCAAATCTCCCACTGTTTTAGAGCTAAACGCCAGTAATTTAGTTAAATGTAGATTTGTAATGGTGTACATTTAAATACAGTACATTTATCATTTTACATAGGTGTCTGCTTCATAAGCTCTAATGTATATGAATAATCTACTATGAAGCCATGGATGAAATTCACCTGTAGTATGCATAGCAGATAACAGAGTTTATGTAGAATACAATGGTTTTATTACAGGGGTTAAAGATAATGTAAGGCTCTCTGCATGCCCACAAAATAAAAACCCTCTCTCATACAAAATAGGATTGTTGCTGTCAAATAATTGATTTTCAGTTTCTGGGGAAACAGATCTTTAAATATACAAATGATATGAGAAGTTAACACTCATTTCCAGTGAATAACCTTTTTTTTTTTTTTTTGGTAGAAAAGAGTTACAAGGCCTCAGCACTCTCGATTTATTCTACTTACTCCTCCATTGTCCTAAATAACCACACCGGTTCTTTGTTAAAAGGCATCTCCATTTTGTGGAATCTGGCCATTTTTTCAGCAATTTCTCTTGACACCTCTGGGCAACTAAGCTCCGTCGTCACCAGTCGTCGACTCTGGAAAGACAACAAGGATTAAAGTCAAGGAACAAACAAACAAACCCCATGAGTCTGTTGACTGAACAATTACAGACTCATAATTCAATTATAGACCTATTTGCTACTTAGTACAGTAAACTCTAGCTATAATATATGTCCATACAGCTGCTGGAATGCCAATGTATTCTGGGAGAAAATGAGCTACACAGAGGGTGGACTATGCATATTTAGACTTCACACCTTAATGTGTTTGATATTCCATTCCTGGCTCTTGTGCTCTAAGTAATCTGTTGGAAGGCTCCATACAGCTTGTGTGCTTTATTGTAACTTGAACTATTGTGCACAACTCACCAGATACGATTACGACAATGAGTTATATCAGTATAATAAATGGATTATTATTCACATAAAGCTCTTAAAAAAACTGCCTTGGTCTTTTGGTCAATGTTTGGACTGTGAAAAAAAAATATAATGCCAAGATATACCAGCTACATATTTGTGTGGAGTCCACAAATGAAGCTTTACACATTTTTAAGATTGATGAATGGTCATTTATGATTTTACAGTATTAGTTGTGATTGACAGAAGAATTTGCAATTTTATATATCTTATAAATCTGCTCATGAATAAGCTGAGAGACAGCAATACAGCAATTTTTTTGTTGTTTACCTCTTACCTCTCTTATTAGATAACTGTGTAGTTGCCTGTTCAAGCATGTGAATGCATGAGCCAAAATTAAATAGAAGATACACAGAACATGTGACTACTGTATTTGCAATATAACATGGATTGCATCTCACCGGAATGTACTCTTCCAGACGTCCTTGAGGAAATACACCGTATAACCGCGGGCCAAGTGAACGTTCTGCTAGGATTGCAAACATAACACTTTCCTGGACCAAAGAGTTCACACCCTGTACAAATGAAAGAATAAAATGAACATACAGACAAAACAAGCAAGAGGTTCTTTCAAAGAAAATGTAGAGTTAGCACATGTTGCGAGCTCAGTCGCCCTTTGTCAAGTGTCACACTTGACAAAGGGCCACTGGGCTCCAAACATGTTGTGCTAACGAATAAATCACTTTGAGCAGTTTACCTGCCTGTAAGCCATTCCTTTAAAACTCTACATTTTGCATTGAACCAGTACCCAAGGCGGAGGTACCATTAAGGAATTGGCTTCAATAATCCTCAGCTTTGGTGTTTCAACGTTGTAGTCAAACCCTACTTGCAATTGGTGTACAAACCCTGCCAAAGCATTACCAACTGATAAACAGCCTCTTCCATGCTGATAAATTTAACTACATGAATTCAGCATAAATTAGATTTTAGTTTCTAACTAGTAACTGGGTGAAACTGGTCCTACCACACCGAGCCTGACTTTATAAAAGACCCTTCATCTGCAAAATAACCATACGTGTCTGAAGTAAACAACATTATATACACTTAAACAGACATGTGAAATTACACATTACCTGCAGAATTGCACCATAAATTCTTAGCAAAACTTGACGTGGCTCAGTAGACTGTGTTTTCAGTGCACCTACGAGACTGCACTTATAAAGAAGATTACTTAGCCCACCACTTTCAATGAAGAAAAAGAGAGAAAAGAGGTGAATACACTCAAGCTTCAAAATGACCCCCCACCAAAAAAAAGTCCACACAAACAATGGAAAAAACTAATTACTATTTTAGCAAAAAATCTACTCTAAACTGTAATCAGAATAGGGATGCACCATTTGAAAATGAAATGAGATACATTTGTTTGGATTATCTAGAATCTTAATAAATTAAGGGGAAAGTAACTTTAAAGTAATTGGGGAGGTGCCAAAAGTTAGGCAATTCCCCAGTATGGATGTATGTATAACTGTATTTATAAAGTGCTGTAAGGAAACACAGCACTGTAAAACCTTACAATATATTAAAGCACACACAGGGAGGACACATGATATAACAAATACAATAAATATATAAATACACTGCGCTTTAAGTGCCATGTGGCCATAAAAAGAAGGTTCCTGACCCATAGAACTCACAGTTTAAGTGGGTGAACAACAAACAAGCACAAATTAGATGGAAATGTGTACAAGGTTAAGGAATTGCTCATTAGGTGGCAGGACTAGACTAATGTTCTAGTGCTCCAAAAGGTAAAATCAGAGTTCTTTTTTGAACAGATTGAGAGAGCTCTGCTTATGGAGGAATTGAGAGGTGGGATTCCAGAGGTAAGGAGAAGTAAGAAAGGCTGAAGATGAGAGGTGGCAGTGGATGTGGCTCTAAGAGGAGGTGGGCGGGAACGTACATTGAAACAAGTGAAGAAATACAGTGAGGAGCTGAGGAGTGAAGGGCTTTAAATGTTAGCAGAAGGATTTTATATGCTATCATTTGCTTAACAGGCAGCCATGCTAACAATTTTACCTGGGTCAAAAAGGTTCCCTCTTAAGAGAGGACAGAAGAATTCTAGCAGCAGAGTAGATTGATTGCAGGTGAGAGAGGTGGGAGTCAGGGAGGCCGGTAAATAGGAGATTGCAATAGTCTAAACAGGATAAGGGCATGGATTAGTGGTTTTGGCCTTTATCTTTGAAAGGGGTGCATCTAGGCAATAACGAAGAGGCAAAAGAGGCAGGTTTTGGCAGCAATATTAATATGATTAGAGAAGAAGAGGGACTGGTCAAAGAGGACATCCAAGCAGCACGCTGAATTAACAGGGATGATAGTAATGCCATCCATATTAATGACAAAAGGAAGAAAAGGAATAGGTTTGAGCAGGAAAACCATGAGTGATTATATTCACCTGCCAGATACCAAGGCCATTGCTCTTGCCCCAGGGTATTTCTGGAGGAACGCTATGGAGCAATGCTTACTTCAGTTTCCAGGGGCAGATGCACGCACAGTAGAGTAAAATAGTTGGCTTTTTTCTTAAAGTTCAACTTTTCACTTGCTTGAAGAAAGAACATTAAGAAGAGGAACGCTCCATAGTGCTCCTCCAAAAAAAGCTCAGTTTTCTGCCAACAGGAGCACTAGCCGATGGCATCTGGTAAGTGAATATTATCACTGGGGGGTGCCTAACATCTGGCACCCCCCAGTGATTATAACGGTGTCCTTTAAGGTTTGGATTCAAATCAGTATTTGGCTAAATCTTCTGTGAAGGATTTGGTATTTGTCAAATCCAAAAACAATGTCATTGGTGCATTCCAAACACATTGTTTGAATGGAGTTCCACTTTCTCCTGTAATCACATGACAATAAGTGACTACTCTTTAAAAGTTCCATCCATCTGAAAGTCACATTAGTCTGTGTAATGTCTAGGCATATTAACAAAGATTCCCTGTTACAGGCCAGCAATTTGAAATCATGAAGACCTGTTATTCTGACTGTAACATACGAGGATTCCATCGTCCAGGCAGGCAAAATACAATACAGTAATGGACACAATTTCAAAGTTACATATTATATAATTCATTGAGGCCCCAGGAGAATATTTGTGCTTGACGCACTGGAGTTCAGCATTTGAATGAGACAGACTGCAAGGGATCAGTGTGCAAGGTGTTTGCATGTTCACCAAGCAAGTTTCTTCCCATGCTTAAAAGAATAAAGGCATGTTAAATGGCTTCTGATAAAACAGACCTTAGTATGTTAATGTTATATGACAAGGAAAGGAGTCTGTAAAATGCACTGGGGCAGGGACTAAGTTAATCTGTGTAATATACACATGCTATATAAAGGATAACAATAATCCCCTTATCCTAGGATTATATTAAAAGGTGGAGTAGCTGTGGCTTCAAGTTTGACCCTTGTTTAGGATTGTCAGCTTTCTGGAAAGAAATAATACCCTCCCTATCGTTTTACTTTGTTTTCCACCGAATAACATCAAAACCATTTTTTGCAGCCACTTCACAACACTAACGCTGTTCCAAACATTATCAATCTTAATAAATTGTGTGCTCTATGGCTTTTGGTCCTCTAATGACACAGGCCTTTCAGAATGTAAACAAGTAAGCAAGCCCTTGCCAGATGAACTTTGCACCGAATTGTGTCAGACTTGTGTCTTTATCACAATCTTTCTAAAGTTATGTGCAGGGCAAGTTATAGCAATTATATTTGCTAAGGTAGGAATCAACAAACTTGACAAAGGGGGTCAAAGCAGTCTGAATGAAAGATATATATATGTGTCTTTAGGCTATGACTTTAGGCTAGATTACCAAATATTAAAACACACTCAAAACTATTGGTTTGGATGATTTACCTGACCACAGACACTTTGAATTGGTGAGGCTGGATCTCCCTCCAGGGTCCTCTCAGGTACTCTTTGCATAGAGTAAATGCTCTCATTTGCAGCTCAGTGCTGACTCCCAATCTGCGACCTCCAGGAGACAGTGTGCCCACATCCTGAGGAGAGGGAACATCCTCTCCTGCGCCCGTGGGATGAGGGAGCTGTGAGCTTTCATTCTCAGGGGTGCAACATAACTTGGCTAGGGAATCCTGGTCTCCAGTGGAACACTGACAAGCTGAGCCAGAGCCCTTGCTGGAAGTATGGCTCATGCCTCCATGGCATTTCTGAAGTTCACAATGACATTTAAGACCTTGGCCATTTAACTCCAGAACACCTGAGGATTCTTCGCCCTCTGTACAAAGCATGCTTAATGGCAATGCAGTACTCTTCCTACCGCAGCTTCAGGGAACCAAGACTGGGTACTGCAGATTAACGTGGAACCATGCAGAAAGGAGCAGGACAGTTACGATGTCAAATGGATCTGAGCTGGGCACAGCAAGAAGTAAGTAGATTCACGGAGGTGGAACCTAAAGCAGCAGACAAAACAACAATTCTGCAGTGAGACTCTCTGACCTTCACCCTGCCACGATTATACTACAGTTTAGCACCATGGACTCTAGAATGAATCACAAAGCAGAACTGGTATTCAAAGAGATCACTACTGCTAGGAATGACCTTGCATGTGATTAGCCCATGCTGAAAAGACACTGGTCACAAATTTAGATGCAAGTAGTTAGAATGAATACATGTAATGGGTCATATGATTAGCAGACCCCAGAACTATGTTCCCTCCCTGTACCATGCACCTGGAAGCTCCTAGCTCTATGTTCTGATGGAGTAGCTGACCCCAGACCATGACCCCCCCCATAGAATAGCAGATAGCAGACCCAGACCTGAAACCACCCTCCTGCACTGGTAGAATAGCAGACCCAGACCTCAGGAGGCGAGGATATGCGGAGAAATGAATGCCGCAGAACGTACCGTGCTTACGTGCTACTAGTCTCTTCTGACGATAAGGAAACAAATGAAGAAGCCGCTAGCTGGTGTCAGACGGCCGGTCCGTGACGTCGCTTCCGGAAATGACGTCGAGACACAGAACGTTCTGACACGAGGATCTGAAGTAAATGAAGAAGGCGCGCGCATAGTAAAGGAATACGACTGCTGGTATTGCAGAATAGTGGTGATTATTTTATTGAGTTACTAAGGTAATTGCACTAAAAGGGGTTGGTTCGAAAAAAATCTTTTATTGGTCCTACAAAGTCTGCGGTCACGACATCCGATGTATTTCCCAATTTCTTTTGAAGTTATTCTGGGGAAAAGCAGGGGGAATTGTGGGCTAAAAGTCTGTAGTCATTGTGCTGTACTAGCCTATTTATGGAAGTGTGACATTCATTAATATAATTGGTGCATTGAAGCTTATATTTGTTGGATGTCAGTTTTTCATGTATTAGTAAAATGTTTGTCTGTAATACAGAAAATAAATAATCAGAGCTGTCAAGTAGTGACCCAACATTTTCAGGAGTCTCCCTACAGTAGTCAATGCACTGTGTAGTCAAAGGGACAGTCACACTTGCACAGGGCTCCATTTAAAACAAACAAGAGTTCTAGCCAGCACTGCAGGATCCCCTAGTAAAACCATCTCCTGGGGTTGACAGCAACTTGTAAATGTTGACTGAAACATACGTTGACATTTGATATACATGGATTTCAAGCAGGTGAGGTGGTTTTGTGTTGCAGGTGCCTGCGATATAAGAAGTACACATGGAACCAGCTAAATAAGCACAACACAATGAACATACAGAAAAGAAAGTTAAAGGCAAAGACTGTCCTAAAGTAAAAAAATATATATATATTAGGCTTCAGATGAATATTTTATTACAAGTTCTTTTCAAGTGGATGAGGCCTACACTGTAAGCAGTGTGATCAAGAAATTTGAGGTGCATGGCACTGCAGCCAATCTTAATGGATGCCAACACAAGAATATCCTTGATGCGTTTTCCTAAGTCGTTCGAAATTGCCTCACAAGGCAATTTTCAGCTACTTAGGAAAATGCAGCACCGAGTGGGAATAGGCGCAGCAAACTTTACATTTTAGCGGGCGCGAGACACGGTGAAGCAATTCAGGGAGATTAGTCACCCCAAAGAAGCAGCGATTGGTCGCCAGGCGACAAATCTCTCTGAATCTTACCGTGTGGACTTACCCTAACTGTTCAGTGAGTTTGCCATTGATCCTCCACATTCAGCTCAGATTCAAAAGCAACAGTTATGACCAATGTGGCCCTCCCTCAATTCACTGATTGGTTACTGCCTGGTAACCAGTCAGTGTAAACCAAGAGAGCTGAAAATCAAAAGGTAGTATTCTGTTCCGTTATTTTAGACTTACAGTCACTCCAGCCTTTATACATTACATTTTTGCCTAACTAACTATATTGAAAACATTTTTTATTTTGCATAGCTTATCTATTTACCCAGTTTTTACTTTTAAACCGAACAATTCCTTTAACAACCCTTTTATGCAGCTGATATTTCTATCCTTTCTTTATATTGCAAGTGCGCATGACCCTATTTTAAACAGTGATATCTTTAATGGCATTTATACATTTAGGTTTTTTGTTTTAGATGCCGAGAAATGTAGAAATCAAAGCAAGAGTTCGTGACTGGGAGCACACTCTTCAAGAGTGTTGCAATCAAAGCAAAACTGCTGGAGAGTTGATCAAACAGAGAGATGTTTTTTTTAACAGTAGCCATGGCCGTCTTAAGCTAAGAGACTTTCAGGTACCACTCTATATAGTATGGCAAAATTCAACAATTCTATTTGCTATACCTTGTTCTGTCTTTTTTCTTCTTCACACAATTGAAATAACTACTTTGTTTCCCCATCTGTATGTCTGTACCAGAATGTCTGCTGCCATTGAACTATCCTCAGAGCATTGTTTACCATTATTTGGTTTCTTTGTAGGATGGACGGGGCCAGCTCATATACTATGAACGTCCCGATCTTGTTGGGCCTAAGCTTTCGGATTACTCCATCTCCAACACAACTGATCCTGCTGACCTTGAGGTTTGAAAAGTCTTTCTTCTGCATGAGGAAACTGTGTGTGGCGCCTCTTGAAAAAAAATCAAACAATTGACCTCTTAAATTGATTGATCCTGATCTGTAGCAACATATATCCATGTTATGAAACATTACTCAGAATCAATTGTACCAGCTTAATGATACTCACACTAAAAAAATACTTTTTAACATATAAATGTACATTAAATGTTACCTATAGGTCATGTTGATCATTTTTTGCTGAGAGGTTTGTTTTTATATATAATTATTAGTTGAAGTTCCTAAGCCTGACTCTCTGACACTCTGACTTTGCCAACCTGACTGTCCCATCTCAGTCTGTTAGTTACAGTTTCTAATGCTAACAGACTCCTGCTGCACACATATGGCAGCCTCCTCATACAGGAACATGGGGGATCAGACAGGTAATGTAAAAGCATCATGCAAATACATTATGGCAAAGTTAGAAGTAGCTTTCAAAGCCAATATTATAATAGATGTCAAAAAAATAATTTCAGGTGTCAGTATCTCTTTAAAGGGATACCATTAACTTTTATTATTTTATGGAATAGCATGTACCTAGCAACTTTTATTGTTCAATCATTTGTCTTCTCTTTGTACTTCTCTCTAGCTTTCAGATAGGGGTCACTGCACCCAAAAAGCCTTTGGTCTTTGAAGCTACAGTTATATTGTTTTATTACCCATCCTTAAAAGAACAGTTTTTTTTTTAAAATTTAAAATAACCACCAATTTGAGGCCACTAAGATCAGCATCCACAGGGTTGGTGAGCTTGCGAGTCAAGGTTTTGGGATCACTAGTTGATGCACATCACTTTTAGACATGTTTTATTTCTGCTTAAATGCCTGCACTTCATTAATAACTATATTTGTAATAATTGAATATGAGAATATAAAATGTGAATTTAAACTTACTAGCCCTTTCAAAGCAAATTTCTTTGTAATAAGCCAACCATTTAAAGCATGTTGCATAAAGCTGGCAACTCCATTCAGTCTGGGGTTATTCACCTTCCAACACTTTTTTCAGTTCAGTTGGTTTCAGTTAGTTCACTAGAAATAGTATTTTTCCAATTACTTTCTATTTTCCTTGTGTTGCTGTTTTCCTAATAATTTTTCACCTTTTACAGTAGCTCTGGGTAGGGGCTGGGGTCACTTACCCTGTAAACTGTTCTAAATTGATACATTTAGTTGATACATTCTTATATTTGTCCCTGCTGAGAAGAATCCCTGAGTTTCATTAAAGGCAGCTGTTAGAATTGATAAATAGTTGTTAATACTCCAGAGATGCAGCTGAGAAATGTATCAACTAAATGTTACAAATTGTAACAGTTTAGAGTCTGCACCTGAATTACTGAGCTGCCGGACTCAAACACCAGAGACAGGGACACTGATCTTCAAACTTTTTTTGGATTTTGGAAAAATGGAAAGCAATTTGAAAAACTATTTAAATCAACTGAACTGGAAAAAGTATTGAAAGGTGAACAACCCCTTTAAAATGACCATAGACTAAGACCCGAGGGCTAATTATTGTAGAGTAGCAAGTTTTAGAGCATTTCTAGATGTAATTGTAACTCGTTATAAACTAAGCAGTAGCTGTGACAAATAATACAATTTCACATTTGTGTATTCTCTACAGCTGAGCTCTGACTATTCCAACTGCAATGAGTCTGACAAGTAAGACAATGGAATGCAGATATTCCTGTGCCATCTTCATCCTTATTTTGCTGTGTAACTACAGCAGCTATAAGTTGGAAAATTACATGCAGTAGGATGATTCAACTTGATTCAAATTTGAGTTGCATGTGGCTTTTTTAATGCAGACATTTCCATTATGTATGTGCGCAATGCAGGAGACATACCAGATTTCTGCAACTGTATAATGAAAACATATCTGTGTGTTCTAGAGAGTACTGACTCAAGCCCTGGGAGTCCGTGGTTCAGTAGTTAAGGAGCGTCTTCTCTTCCTAGTTGGACAAACCCGGATTCATCTTGACAAAGTGCAGGGTCTGGGAGACTTTTTGGAGCTTGAGGTGAGAAAGAGTTTGGAAAGATCCAAACTTTCCTGAGCATAATATGAGGGAAGTATAATGCCTGCCATTTAGTCAGATCCATAATGGGTAAGAGAGATTCCAGCAAAACTATGATGTATAAAAAGCAATGCAAATATTACATTTTCTAGTTTCTTTCTGCTGTGAAACAATATTGATAAAAGATCAATTTTTCTATTTTTTTAAAGGACAAGTTATTGGGTATAAAACTTTTAAACTTTGTCTGAAGAGTCTCTGAAACATGCTCTGTTAAAACTTGCTGCTGCACTGCATCCTCTGTCTTATAAAATATAGTGTTGCTTTTATTTGGTATTTAGACTTGGTAGATTTTACAAAAGTTCTAGTTCTTGCATGCCATTTGCACTCCCTGGGCAAAAGCTCATTAAGTGAATTTCAAAACCTGCACATGGGTCATCTTTTATCCATTTGCTTCAGCAATGCAGGAAATGATGTGTGGATCACATGGTATATCTGTATCATCAGGAACCCTTCTGGTTCTACACCGATCCAGTAGGAAGCCTAGCCTCTTATTGCTTATGGGACAATCAGTTTTGAAGCAGTCCATCCCTTCACTGCTTTATATATATATATATATATATATAAGTTGTGTCTAGTAACCTTTGTAAGCAAGAAAACCGTTAGAAAAGTAGAAACTTTCAGTGAATGTTATTCACCTTCCATTTTGCTAAAGCAAAGGAAATTCACTTGGGCTTATTAGATTCCAAGACAGCACCTGGTGAAAAAGCAAAATAAAAATTATCTTTCACATTCACACATATGGGCTGTGCAGGGTTTTGTAATGGGAATTGCAATTAATTGCAAAATATTGGAGCAGGATAACAATTGATAACAATGTTATGATTGGTCTGTCTAGTTTTACATTCACTTTCATTTAGGGAGAGTTCCCTCAGGCCATTTGAGGGAGCATTTCTCTGACAGTTGATATTGTTGCCTGCTATAGAAAAGCACATTTTATATTATAAAACCATAATGTGTTAATTTTAAGGAAATTTTTGTGTCTTACACAGAAGGTTTTTATCTACCTCATGCTACAGACATAGCATTCCCAGAGAGTTCTTACTTAAAGGACCAGTAACCTCAACAATTTATTTTTAAAAAATAGTTGGTATACATCAAAAAACAAACACCAAGACAAATTTAACTTTAAAATCGCAAAGCCTTTATTAAGAAATAACTTACATCACCTTCTTACTGCTGCTGTTGGACACCTGGGAGGAGGATGAAGAAGAAGGAGCTGAAGGAGGAGATGGGGGCAGAGGACACTCACATCTCCTTACACAGGGGGCACAGCTGCAATCAGACTCCGGGAATGAAGCCATGAGCAGGTGACATGACAACTGGTGCAAATGCAAGCTGATCCCCAGGGGAGCCATGAGTGCAGGCAGCAGCCCCCATGCTCCTCTGTGTGCTCCCTTGTTGCTTTTCCCAGCCTACGCTCCTTCACATGCTGCCAGTAGAATAGCCAGGGAGGAGAAATTGAGCGGCGCAGGATGGATTGTCGACATGTCGCCTTTTCTGAAGAGGATGGGAAGTGGCGTTTCGGTAAGTTATTCCTTTAAAAGGCTTTGCGACTTTAAAGTTTAATTTGTCTTGGTGTTATTTTTCTATGTATACTACTGATTTTTTTTTTTTTTTAATTTTGAGGTTACTGGTTACCTTTTAAAGGAATTGTTCAGTGTGAAGTTTGTAAATCACGCAAATTACGTCATGTCTATGAAGTCATGTGTGCATCCAGATACAGCCTAAAGATTCAGATTTATAAAGTCAAATGTTACATTCTGAAAATTTTTATGGATTTTAAGTCCCCTATCATTCATTCAAAACCAGCAGTTCTGATTTCTGTAATGCTGTTTTATATCAACATTTTGTTACATACTCAATATGAAAACAGTTTTTTTATACCAGATATTCAGCCTTGGGTAGTACTGATTATCAGAATTACAAAGATACTACATAGTTTAAAAGGGAAAGGAAATGTATCCCTGCTGGTTGTAAACTGTAACATTTTATGAAACGCATGTATTTTTAGCAACTGAACTAATTATAAATAATTATACCCAGGACTAATTAGCTATGCATAAAGAAATTTGGGATATATATAGATGACTTGATTCTGCTGTTATGGGTGTCTTGAAGGCTAGACTTGTGATAAATTATTATTTTCTGACCGTCTCTATTTATTCACATTTCATTTTTTATTCGTTTTCACCTCTGGCAACGATTAGCTGTACCTCACTTAGCTGTAAGGTTTTTAGCTTTTCTGTCCTTGGCTTACTTTATGTTTCCATAAGATTTAATCTGCTATGTGTTTTCTGTTTATGATTATGTTCTTAATGTGACTGCAAGTTAACTGATAATGTTTCATTTTCTAATTCCTTTAATCCTTCATAAAGCCAAGTGCAGTAATTACTTGCATTGAATGTGTTGACTCCGTTTAAAGGGAGCAGAACATATATGACTCACTGAAACATTTCAGCAAGCACTGCAGCCATAAGCCCTTAGAAACCATTTTAATTTTTCAGCCTTAAAGTTACTTGTGAATAATTCATTTGCTCCTTATGTTACAATGGGGCCATTTTTGCTGATTATTTGTTAATTTTGTTGTATGTGCTCGTAAGCTATTTTCTTAATATAATATTAAAATATAAATATTACTTTAATATAAGTTGGAGAAGCAAAAGTGCAAGAAACTGCACAAAAGAAGCTAGTAGGTTGCATATTCTCTGTATTCCTGCTTAACCCTGAAAGCAAGGTAGAAAATAGAAAGGGTGGAGTTAGTTTGCTACTGGATTTATGTACTACTATTTGAATATACAGGTGGTCTTGATGGACTCCCAGACTCTTCAGGATGGAGATATTATTGCTCAAGATCTAATGACAAAGCTTGGAATTCAGCCTGATGACCTCATCACAGGTGCTTACATGGATCTCTTAAAAGGACAGCAACAAAAACCTTGATCGCTTCCAACTCCTTGCAAGCTTGTACATACTGGGACCACTGAAAGTCGCACCTAAATTGGGAAGAATTCATTTAGCAAAAAGAATAATGAACAGTACTGTTATTTCATGTATGAACACCCTGCTATTGGTTTTCAGTGCAAAGAGACATACTGTATGTTTGTTGAAATATTTGCAAGATTATTATTTTGCAATTCACTGCTACTTTAAAATGAGGGTTTTCTAAAGTTTTACACTGTGCTATGGACTTTGTAATTTCCAGTTAATTTTTATGTTCATCTGTTCTTAAGATTTTGTGCGTGGGTAATGCTACACAAGCCACTTTGTTTTCATTGAAAAAGGTCACTGGTTATGACCAAATTGGATTATTTTTCTTTATAATGAATTAACATTTTGTATGACCCGAGAAGTGTGGTTTTATCTCCTTTTATACTAACATTTTATATATGTGTATGTATATATGGAAGGAATCACACTCACATCCTGTAATAATAAAACAGTAACTTGTACTTTGTTCCTAACTAAGATATAATTAATCCTTATTGGAGGCAAAACCAGCCTATTAGATTTATTTAATGTTTAAAAGATTTTCTAGTAGACTTAAGATACAAAGATCCAAATTACATAAAGATCGGTTATCCATAGTATGTATTCAAAGTGATATCAGTAATAAGATGGAACATTTACAGTAGTTATTAAAACTGTGGCCAGGGTCAGATTGAGCCAGTGGGACACAGGGAGAAAAAGATCAAGGAGCCAGATTTAAACAGATAAACTGGGATTCTATCTGGAGTGTTATTTAGCTGCATCCACTGATTCTGGAGAGTTGGAGAAAGTTTGTATTAAACGATACAAAAACTATAAAATCCACATTACATGACAACACAGGAGCCAGTGCAGTCTATTCTAATATGAGTTTTGCTGTATCTGCTTCTATTGCAGCTTTTATTTGACTTGTGCTGTTTTGATACTTTATGATGATTCCTAAGCAGCAGCCCAGGCCACATGTCTTGGTCTTGCAAAGATGGTGACCCCCTATGGCCAACTCTGAAAGCCTTATGCTAGAACTACACTGACAATTTCCCCACCATTGTGCTGGATCCGACACATTGCGACAAATTTGGATGGTGTCGCAGGGTTCATCCAACACGGCGGATGCAGATTCTGCTTGCTGTGTCTGCTTCCGACAGTCGTGTCGTATTGGATAAACACTGCAACGCCATCCGACTTTTGTATTTCTTACTTTGTTTTCTGTCGCATCTGACTTGATGCCTGCATTTTGGCGCAGTGCGGCAGTTCCGGCACAATCAGATCCTAAATTGTTTGCTTAATTAGGCTTCTGGTGCAGTAAGTTCATGTTTATGTTTAAATACAGCATTTCTAAAATTATTCTATTTTAGACTTTGGTTTCCCAAAGCTGTTAATTATATACAGTATTACCTGCTATGCCTTTGTGCCTTTGTGCCTTAAGCACAGCAATTACTTTCCATTCTATACTTACTTATTTGCTGCTGCCCTCCTCTCAGTCCCCCTCCCTCCTCGCTGCCTAATTGTGAAGACTGGAAATGAAGGAAACAAGGCTTCAATCATTTTTATGTTTTAAGTAAAGTTTGTTTTGCTTGACAAACCCAACAGAAAACACTTTGGAATTATTTCTTAGGGGGAACCTTTACGAAAAGTTTTTTTTCCAACACCTTATGAAAACTATACCCCTGAACAATGTTGCACTCTATCTCTCTCTCTCAAGATCTCTATGGGATATCTTATCCGGAGACCTGTTATCCAGAAAGCTCCAAATTTACGGGAAGGCCATCTCCCGTAGACTCCATCCATTTTTTTTTTTAATTATTCCCTTTTTCTGTGTAATAATAAAATAGTACATACATGGGATCTGTTATCCTGGTACACTCCATTTTATCCAAATAATCCAAATTTTAAAAAATGACTTGTACTTTATCCTAACTAAGATATAATTAATGCTTAAAGATCCCTTATACAGAAAACCCCAGGTCCCATGGATTTTGGATAACCGGTCTCATGCCTCTATGTACCATTGGCTAATCTTAAATAGAAAACTACAATTTTAAGTACTAACAGACCACAAGGTTCACAGTGCAGACAAACACATGAATGGACAGAGCCTTCTGTTTTTTATTTCCACGCTTTCAATTAAAGTTACTTTATTTCTGGTCAGGTGATCTCTGAAAGTGCACACAGACCATCACAAAATGGTGGCTAAAGATATAAATGTAAAAAGCAACTTAAAATGATATATATCTGTTGGTTATGTTTGGTATAACTTTCCATTAATGCATGGAATCTGCCATCATATAAGCACTTATAGCAAAAAAGTATTTCTAAATATGAACAATACTCTACACAGATTTTAAAACAGGAACTACTGTTTATAAGGAAATGCACATATACTCCTGGGGGCTAATTTGCTAGCAGAGATGCTAAATTGCATATGTACAGTTACCTATTGTAATCAGTCAGCAATTAGTTGTATTGAAACTATTACAATGTTTGAAAGTGGAAGTTAATACCCGATTGGTTGTTATAGGTAACAGCACTAGTGCAATTTTAATACTTATGTAAGCAAATCAGCCCCTCTATTGTAAAAAATAAAATAAAAAATGTATTGGATTTAAATTGCATATCGTTAAAGTCATTAATTTGATTTTCCCATGGAATTAGTAGGGGTCAACCTGTCTGGGAAGACGAATCCTTATGGTATATACCAGTGCTATCCGACTTCTGTGGTACCGAGGGCCGAACTTTTTCTGGCCTACGTGATGGAGGGCCGATAATGGAAGAAAGTGTTGATCACTCCCCCTTTTAAACCACACCCACAAGAACTTTTAAGATCATATCCACATTAACGGTAGTAGCACACCAAAAACCAAATGGTGCTCACTGCAGAGATATCCCTCTTCATTCATATGTGAAAAATTTAAGTCAGCCATATGCCTAATCCTCCTATCTGAATAATACAGAAACCACTGAAAACATGATAAACACTTTAGGGACCCCTAATAACTATTTCCAAATGCTAACAAACCCCTAACCTACCACAGGTAACATAGGGCAAGCACAGAATGACACACGCAGCACTGGGCAAACAGAGTATGACACACACAAGCAGCACTGGGCAAGCAAAGTATGGCACACACAAGCAGCACTGGGCAAGCAGAGAATGGCACGGGCAAGCAGAGAATGACACACACAAGCAGCACTGGGCAAGCACAGAATGACAAACACAAGCAGCACTGGGCAAGCACAGAATGGCACACACAAGCAGCACTGGGCAAGCACAAAATGGCACACAGAAGCAGCACTAGGCAAGCACAGAATGACACAAAAGCAGCTCTGGGCAAGCAGAGTATGACACACAAGCAGCACTGGGCAAGCAGAGTATGACACACAAGCAGCACTGGGCAAGCAGAGTATGACACAAGCAGCACTGGGCAAGCAGAGTATGGCACACAAGCAGCACTGGGCAAGCAGAGGATGACACACAAGCAGCACTGGGCAAGCAGAGTATGGCACACACAAGCAGCAGTAGACAAGAAGAGTATGGCACACATAAGCAGCATTCTCCCATTATGTAATTCAGTTCATACAGACAGGTGGTCACAACAACCAAACCCCTTGCATCATTAAATCAGAACAAGTACTATTCATTCATTTATGTTAGAAGCTGAACAAAAGCCAAGATGCAATGCCTGACTCGGGGGCACACATTACGAGGGGTGGCAAAAAGGGCTGTTAAACTTAACAGAAAATTCAACTATTCTAGTGCAGTGAACACAATTGCTGCTTCTGCATTAGCAATGCACCACCTCAAGGTGGCAGAGTGTTTATACCTGACCTAGTGCTGGAGTGTTGTAAAGGTCATTGTTAATCTGGAGAAATGGAAATGCATTGCAACAAATAATCCAGTGGTGATCTGGCATTCATCTTCATTTGGACAATATCAGGAAAGGAGGAAGAATAATGTCATGGTTTGGGATTGGGCCCTAATTCCAATGTAAATGATCCTCACAGCAATTACCTTTCTTATTTTGTGATCCTGCTTTACATGATGAAACCCCTGTACACAGCAAAGTGTGTACATGGTTTATTTGACAAGATGGAAGTTGAATATGACTAACTTGCACAGAACCCTGACATCTACGGGATAAACTGTAACGCTTAAGCGCTCTTGGTTGAATGAAAGCTAATTCTACCCTACAATGTTCTAAAATCTAGATAAAAGCCTCTACAGAAGGATAGCATCTGCTTTTGCAGCAAAAGGAAGATCAAATTAATATTTCAAACTTTTACTATGGTTCAAATATTCAAAGATATTTTGAATTTGATTTCATTTTTTGTTATTTGGTTTTTTTTGGGTTATTTTAGCTTTTTAATTCAGCAGATCTCCAGTTTGCAATTCCAGCAATCTCTTTGGTCGGGTCCACATTACCTTAGCAATTATGCATTGATTTGAACAAGAGACTGAAATATGAATTGGAGAGAGCCTGACTAGAAAGATGAACCACTGCAAAGTAGCAATGGCAATATATTTGTAGCCTTACAGAACATTTTTTTTTTTTTGATAGGATCAGTGACCCCGATTTGAATGCTGGAAAAAGACAGAAGTAGAAGGCAAATAATTCAAAAACTATAATAAAGAAAAAATAAAGGCCAACTGAAAAGTTTATTATAATAAGCCATTCTATAGCATACTAAAAGTTAACTAAAAAGTAAACTACCCCTTTAAGATGCACCTTTACGGCTTTATTTTATTACAAACATTCTTGTTCTTTTTTCTGTAAACATTATTATAAATAAAAAAAATACAGCTTTACTGCTTCTTGATGGTAAAGAGGACCCATAACAAAATTTTCAAGGTTTACATATCCTTTAAAGATAATAATTGTAGGTTTACGGTTAGTGATGGGCGAATTTATTCACCAGGGGCGAATTCCTGCGATTCGCCGCCGGCGAATAAATTCGCGAAACGCCAGCGAAAATTCGCTGGCAAAAAAAAAAAACGAGGCACGTGTTTTTGATGTGCTGCGTGTCGAAAATGACGCAACGCACGTCAAAAACGACGCGACAAGGTGACGCGTGTCAAAAACGTGCCGCGACTCGTTTCGCTAATTTTTTTGCCAATTCGCAAATTTCGCTGCAAAGCGAAACGGGGTAGATTCGCCCATCACTATTTACGGTAGACTTCTATGACTTGGTGCCAGTGGCTTAACTATAGAGTTAGACCGTGTGTTTGCTTCCTCTCTGCCAGTAGAAAAATCCCCATTCCTTTCCTTCTCTTGAGTGCCTGGGTTGGAAGTAGAGGATGCAAGCAGGCAGGTGAGTTATCAGGGAGCAGGGGGAGCCAGGTAGGCATAGATATTCATCCATAGTGCCCCAGTCCAACGATTATTTGCAGGGGGGGCTGTGTCCTGTAGTTATACCACTGCCTGATGCCTTAAATCAGGGGTCCCCAATCTTTTTTGACCCGGGGACCAGTGTAGCTCAAATTTTTTTTTTTGCAAGGACCGGGGGTCGGGGTAGCTTGGGAGGGGTCAGCGTCCAATTCTGGTGTGCCGGCGTCCAATTAGGCATGCTACCATATGCTGACACACATAATGAGAGTGGCCCTGCCTGTGTCATATTATAGATGATTCATCTCAATTCCTGCAAACCCACTCAAGAGGCTCAATTCCTGCAATTCTACTCAAGAGTCTCAATTCCTGCAATTCCACTCAAGAATCTCAGTTCCTACAATTCCACTCAAGACTCTCAGTTCCTGCAATTCCACTCAAGACTCTCAGTTCCTACAATTCCACTCAAGAGTCTCAGTTCCTACAATTCCACTCAAGACTCTCAGTTCCTACAATTCCACTCAAGAGTCTCAGTTCCTACAATTCCACTCAAGACTCTCAGTTCCTACAATTCCACTCAAGAGTCTCAGTTCCTGCAATTCCACTCAAAAGCTTCCCAACCAAAACAACGGGACGCATCCACCACTATAACCAGTGATTAAATTTTTTTTCAATATCCAGTTGATTCTATTCTTTAGTCGATTCTAAAGGCATATTCCAACAGAATATGTTAATGAACTAAAATCAATGTGTTGTTATTTGGTGAGTGTGCGCATTCATGAGGCTCGCGTACGGCTTCCTGTCTCACTTCAGCACCACAATAACAGGACAGCTCCGCTCGCATCTCTTGTAATATGCGTATAGCATCCCCGCCTGTCTCCCCATCACACAGCGCGCTCCCTGCTTCTACCTATGTAGCCCTCCTCTCTCGTTGCCTCCTATTTCCTTCCAACCAACCACCCATCCCTCACTCTCTTCTCATTCCCCACCCCTCCCCCAGTGTGTGTATTGGCTGCTGCCTTGTGCAGTCTCTCCTGGATCCGACTGCATCAAGCCGCAGGAACCCCACCAATCAAGGAAACACGGAGGCTGCAGAGACTGAGACCTAACGCAGCAAACCCTTGAGACGTACATTCCTCCCTATAAGAGATGCGCGGTTGAGCCTGAGGGGCCACTGTGAGGAGCTGTCACTGGGCGCTGCCCCTGGGACTATTTTTCGTTGCTCCAGGACTATACACATCACACTGTGCATTTGCCTTGGCGTGAATCTCGGCCTGCCTCTCAAGTTGCCCTCTGTGCTATCTCTGTGCTTGTCCCGCTATCAGGGTGTGTCGGTGTATGACTCGCGTTCACCTCTTCTCTTCTTTCATTGAAGATGGCGGATCGAGCTGAGATGTTTTCTCTTTCCACCTTCCACTCCCTCTCCCCTCCAGGCTGCAGGTGAGAGGCGAATCACATGCCGTGCTCTTACACACAGCCAGGGAAGTATATTGTGTTGAGCTGTCAAACACAACTTGGCCTACATCGGCCTTCCTATTCCAGTGCAAAAAGCCTTGTCCTTTAAACTGGATGCCTTTCAAAAATGATGTACAGAAGTGCTGCAGACGAGTAATTAGTGTAAATGTATACCATAGGATGTCTTAAAGTCAATGCAGTCTGCACCATCCATCTCATACTCACTAATCTGCCCTGTTATCAGCTGTGCCACTTGTACAGTATTGGCCAGTCAAAAACAAATGCTGTATTCATATGCTGGGCTATTCTGTAATGTCAGGATAAGTCATGCACCAGACTAACCAGCTCAAGCCCATCACACTGGTCTGGCTAAAGGACGAGGCTGGAACGATAGGGAGGCCTACGTATGGCAAGTGATGAACATGTACTGTACTGATGGCATGTTATATATTTCAGAGCTGCTCTTGTAAAGTGTAAAATATTGTAGAACCTCTGTAAAACATAGAAACAGACACACAGGGTTTCCATACCAGTAAAATATCTGAGGACTACAATATATTCAGTGACATTCTTTTTTAATGAATGTCCAAGGTCCCAAACATCAAGGGATGTTTTTATCCTTTCAGGACAAGCATATTATGTATTTCAGGGTTGCTATTGCATAGTATAAAATGCTGTAGAACCTCTGCAAAACACAGATACAGCTACATAGGTTTACCATACCAGTAAGATATCTAAGAACTCCAAAAGAATCAGTGGTGTTCTTTTTTAATCATTACTCCCCAGTCCCAAACATCAAGTGATCTGTTAACCCTTCCAGGGCAGGCCTTTGAGTATTGTACTGCCCCTGTAAGATATTACAAGCCAACACTTATGCAGCGTATAAGTCTTCCCCTTTCAATGCTCACAAACTGTAGTTAATTAATAAGCAGTCTTGTTTCCACTTCCATGTAGTAGCTTTTTGGTCTAAAACATGAAACATCATGAACCCTATTTTAAAACTTTGAGAAGTTCCACAGCAATATACTTCAGGGTTGCCCATCTTTCAGGCCTCCAATTGTTTGTTGGTTAGCTAAAATTGCCAGAGTCCTCCAACTACCAAGGAATGTTGATCTATACTAACATTTATAGTCCAGCTACTGCTGGAGGCTGAAGGTCAGACCCAACCATGAGCATTTATTGATGTTATGTTTACTGAAAAAGCACATTATATATTGTATTGTCTAATGTATGCTGTGCTACACACTGGTGTACATTATCTTAATATTGTTTACACTGCAAATACATTACAGATCATACACCTTCATTTCAGCAAAAATGAGCAACAATAATATGTTTCTTGTTTCACTTCCAGTGGGGTATGGGAATATCCATTCTTACACAGCAAGATGTGAAATGTATCATAAGTGACCTTGTAGAATCATTTAGGTTCTACTTCCATAAATATAGCATACACCCTCCTGTTTCCCATTGGTTCTTGAGCTGCAACCCCTAAATTTGCAGGATCTTTTATGCACACATGTATCAAAAAACCCAACCTTATTTTTAAAATAGTATTCTGTCTAAATGAATACATCACAAATTGTCAACATTACACAATAACCCATTGTGTGTTCATTTCAATATGTCTACAAGGCAGTGTACTTCACAGCAGTATATGTACTACATTACATATGTTTACCTTGATATCAAAAGGACACTTCCATCAAGTTCATGACACCTGCAGGGACAGTGGCTTTACAGTCTGAGCAAGTCAGTGCAAGTTGGCCGTGTTCATATAAGGCCAACATTCACAGTATCTTTAAAATTTCCTAGCATGTAGTCACCTTAATGCATCAGTATAACAGCTTTGAGATCCCCATCCTAGATGTACTTTGGAAGTTCTGTATAAAACAGTGGTGAATCAATCACACAATTATTTCTGTTAGATCATCCACTTACTGTATATCTGTGCTCCCCTGAGAATATGTAACACCTATACAGTTATGCAGCCCCAGGGCAGGGCTGGGAACTGGCTACACATTGTGTTTTCATTATTACAGTATCCCTCTGTTTGACTTTCAGTCATTTACTAGCTAAACACCATTTCTGCATTTTTGTAATTAGCTATTAGTAATTAGCTACTATTAACTGCAATTACAGAGATGTAGGCTGAACTCCCCCTCATATGAAATCTTTTAGACTTGCTAGTTGTGAGTATTGCTCATGCAAAACAATGTAGGAGCTGTAGGAGAAGCTTCGCCTAGTCCATAGCAGTATCTCTTGTATCGTTGCTTACTTGCTCTTAGCTGCTGGCATTTTGCCCATTATGCAGAAAGGGCAAATCTTTACCTTAGTTGTAAACACTGTCATTAGAGTGTAGCATAGAGAGAAAACATGTCACATACTTTATTTGCATAGTCTTCATTTCCATCAGTATGATTAATTCAATACTGAAGTGGGATAAAGAAATTATTTTGGTACAAGGGTTTTTAAAGTTGATTTACCTCTCTTCCCAGTATTAGCCTATGTACTGTTTTGTGTGTAGTTTAGCATTTCATTTTACTGCTAAACACAATCAGCAGCAATGCATGTGAAGTAATGCACCCATACTGAAAATTCTCACGATATTTGCTACTAAGAAACGTCATTTCTATATAAAATATATGTGTTTTTACAGGTTGCAGAGAAATGTACTGTAAGGGAGGAATTACAGGTGTTTAGAATCCCCCCTAACAATGAATAATATGGAATTATATATATATATACTTCGAAGGAAAATATGTTGTTATAAATATAACTGCAGTTTATTTATCTGCAATAATATAGATAAGCATTAAGGAGTCCCAAAGCCCAGTGGGAGTCAAATGGAAATCACGGCTTTCTATAGAATGAAAATCTTTCTTATATACAACTGGACATTATATTGCTGCAAGAACCAAGTTCTACTATTTTTATTGCCAAAAGTGTCACTAGAACCTGAGTCGTACAAGTAGATATTTTGCGCTCGCACACCCTGGCCGTCCAGTAACGTGAGCCCTGGTGCTCGGAGAATAGAGGTGAAGGCACCCTCCAAACTGGTCAAAGAAGAAAGAATTTCACCGGCACAACAGGTTCTGTCGAGTAGGGAGGACCCCTTACTCGTTTATTTGCGGATGCAAATAAACGAGTAAGGGGTCCTCCCTACTCGAAAGAACCTGTTGTGCCGGTGAAATTCTTTCTTCTTTGACTAGAACCTGAGTCCCCATGAATAACTGGACTTTGGCATAAGGAGAAAGCTTTTCATCTAAATTCTATTATTTTTTTTATTGTTGTGTATAGTGCAGCCTTTTTTATTATTTGCTAATAACTACTAATACATCTGCTGTATAAGATCATAGTTCCCCTTTGTCTAAATTTTCTTGAATCCTTCAAGAAGCCCACAGTTTTGATAAGTTTGTAATATGGATGCTGTTTAAAGGATGAGTAGAGGTTAAATGACTGTGGCACCCCTAAGGATGGATTACCAAGGAGTTACCATGACTACACAAAAACAAGAGGATGAAGGCCATGGAACTCTGTGGTGACTTCTAATATCCATATTTTGCAACAGGGGGTAATTTATTATAATACACAAGGTTCAGTGAGTCATATGACAGAAAAGACATCACTAAGCTCCGAGTATAAGGATATAATTTACAAGATATTCATGGTTCTTGTGTATCATATAATAATATACCTTTCCTTGAACTTTAAACCACAGGAAAATGCCCCAAAGTACAACACTGTATGTGAAAGGGTACTTAAGATTTTTCCTAATTGTTATACCAAATGTTATTCATACCTTTCTCCTTTGCATTTCAAGCACATGGGGACATTGGTGTTTTCTGTCCACCTTACAAGCAGTCTGATCACTGATTGTTGCATGTGTATATCCAGTCTAGGGATGCAATGAATCCAGGTTTGGGTTCAGGATTCGGCCAGGATTCAGCCTTTTTCAGCAGTATTCGGATTCGGACGAATCCTTCTGCCTGGCCGAACCTAATCTGAATCCTAATTTGCATATGCAAATTAGGGCCAGGGAGGGAATCACGTGACTTTTCTTTCAGGAAGTATTCGGGGGTTTGGCCGAATCCAAAATAGTGGATTTGGTGCATCCCTAATCCAGTCTACACACTTCTATATCCTCCTTTAACCATTATACAGGCCCAGAACTAGTAGGCAGCAGAACATGTGCCTAGGGTGCAATTGGTGGAGGTACAATACCCTCTGCGCTGCCTTACTTGTAGCATATTGGGCCAGATTCAGTTCAATGAGAAAAAGGTTTTTCACGTGAAAATTCATGGACGAGATTCAGTTTGAGATTCATTCATTTCAGAAAAACATCTCACTGTTTTCAGTGAAAACTCTATTGAAGTCTATGGTAAAAACTGGAACTGAATTAGGAGAAAAGTTTTTTCTCATTGAATTGAATCTCATCCCTGAGTTTTCACATGGTAAACCATAAGATAAAAAATGTTTCACTGAATTGAATCTGGCACATTGTTTGCTTACTCAACATTCCTGAAATGGTGAGGAAAGGGTCTACTATGGTATGGTATAGGTACAGCCAGATAGGGAGGCAGCTAGTAAGTGGAAGTGTACAGGGGAGCAAGTGGGTGTGCAACTGATGCCCTTGTCCTTGGGCACTAGTATTGGCAAGTCACTGCCCTATGTGGTCATTTAGGCAAGAGAGGCAGAAATATTAAGCACTTACATTATAAAAAGATTAGTATTGCTAGAAAGGGGAATCGGTGGTAGTGCTAAGAGTGGGAAATGGCAGCTGCAAAATCAAGGAGTGAGATTGTATCTGGTGCTGATTTCTGGCAATGAGGAATGTATCCTGCAGAATTACATTAGTGGTTTGGGATGTGCAGAGAACACTGTAAATTGTCAGCCTGATGTTACAATAAAGTTGACTTTCCCTTTCACCATAAAGTTGATGGGAATTGCTAATAAATTAAATGACTGTATAGCATCTCTCAGACCTACATCCAAAATGTAATCGTTATATAGCTTAAACTAAATTCCCAATCACAGAACATACATCAAAGTACTATAGTTTATCTGAGGAGAAGCATATAAAGTGGTTGGAATTCAATCAAAGGGATGACTAAAAGCTGACTGTGCAGAGCTAATACGTGGGGTGTGGAATATATGGAAGGAAAGACTAGGGGTTATGTGAATGAAAGTGCATACTGTAGTCCACTGTGCATAATCTCTCTTTCTTTGTTGTGCAAATCAAACTGCTCTGCTCTGTTCTGTCTGTGCCTGCATACTGCACAGTATTTTCCAGTTACATGGGTCTAGTCCTGTAGGTATTCTGTATTCATAAGGCACAGACTGGAGCCTGCTGTTATTGTCAGAGTAAATCACACGACTATCTGCTTTAGACATGGCACAATGCCAAAGTTATTGCTAGTCTCAAGTTGGGGTCAGTGCATAGTGTTTAATAGGTCAGCCATGGCATTACAAGCTGCTCAACCTTGCCTAATTTTCCCAGCTTTATTGATGTTTTTTATTTTACGATAATTACTAATGTGAGTGTATTGTTTATATTGAAATCTCTGCTGCTCTTTTGACTTTCCATGTAGACTATGTATTAAAAGTAGCGGGTCCTACTTGTATTAGTAAGAGACATAAGTTCATGTAGGTTTAGCCATTGCACATGCTCAAATTGAAGGCACACCTAATTTGCCAATAATTTACACATCAACACATTGTTAAAGGGGTTGTTCACCTTTGAGTTAACTTTTAGTATCATGTAGAGAGTGAAATTCTGAAACAATTTGCAATTGGTTTTCATTTTTTATTGTTTGTCGTTTTATAGTTATTTAGATTTTTATTCAGCAGCTCTCTAGTTTGCAGTGTCAGCAATTTGGTTGCTAGGGTAGAAATTACCCTAGCAACTCTGCATTGATTTGAATAAGAGACTGGAATATGAATAGGAGAGAGACTGAATAGAATGATAAGTAATAAAAAGTGGCAATAACAATACATTTGTAGCCTTACAGAGCATTTGTTTTTAGATGGTGTCAGTGACCCCCATTTGAAAGCAGCAAAGAAACAGAAGAAAATTGCAAATCATTAAAAAACTATGAAAAATAAATAATGAAGACCAATTGACCAAGTTTCTTAGAATAGGCCCTTCTACAATATACTAAAAGTTAACTTGAAGGTGAACTACCCCTTTAATAAAGGAAAACAAAGCAGAGAACAATACTGAGAAATGTGGTTTGGCAAACTGGTTTAAAACACCTGCTAATATGTCTGTGAATTGCTAATGTTTATATCCTAATTATTGGATGAGCCTGTGTGTACATTTACTGTATGTGACTTGGGGACCCACACACCACTTGCAAACTGTAGTTAGAAAACTAGAGCACCGTGCAAAGCAAATGCTGTGCCTTCTTAATAAAGTGCTCCTTTGATTTTTCTTGGAATTACATTTATATACTGGCCACAGTTTTAATGTACAGTTTTAATATACATCTAATGAAAATGAAGATGCCGCCAAAATTCTTATTCACTCTCTCATCATCACGTCTAGACTACATTAACTCTCCCCGCCAGAGACTGTCATCTCTTTGATTAGGATTGATTAGGAAATTTACTAAGAATAGTCCATTCTCCAATATACTAAAATTGAACTACATTGAACATAATTCCACCTACTGTCTCCGAAGTTTCCATCTACAGTTGAATATGTTACTTAAAGTGACCATACACTGAAATATCCACTCTTTTGGCAATATCCCTGATATGCCCACATTGAAGTGGGTGATATCGGGCTGATCCGATCGTGGGCCCTAGGGCCCAATGATAGGATCATAATGTAGGTAAACGGGCGTTCGGATAACAGGACTGCATCAACGAACAGATGCAGCCGCGATCCAACAGGATTTTTAATCCTGCCCAATTGACATCTGGCTGACTTTTGGCTGGATATCGATTGGGGCAGCCCATCGGAGGGCCCCATACATAGGCCAATAAGCAGCTGACTCGTTCTGTGTATGGCCACCTTTAGGTAAGATCATGCAACAATGCCAAAATACTCATATTTAGGTTTGCAAGAAATGTATTCATAAAATGTTATTTTGAATTACAAGTTTTTCCTAATGTGTTTTTCAGACCATCACAAGACATAAGTCTAGAGGAATTTGATGATGAAGATTTATCAGAAATTACAGATGACTGTGGAATTGGATTGAACTATGACTCAGACCACTGTGACAAGGTATTGATGGTATTATATGAAGTATTTTTTTACAGTAGAGCCAGATAAGTCCAAGGACCCACAATGACAAGGCATTTAAACTGCCAGCCTTTGTGTCTATATTTGTGGTATTTCATATTTGTCCAATGGCCCCTAAAATGCAGTCTTGCTCCTTCCAAATCATGTTAAAGAAAAATATGTGCAAAAATGTGGGTACCCTTGTAATTTTTTCTTATTTGAATGCATGTAACTGCTCAAAAGTAATTACTGGCAACACCATATTGTTTGGATTAGCTAGTTAAAGGGCAATTCAACCCCCACGCCCCCCCCTGTACTAACCCCCTCCTCCCCCCAGCCTACCTCTCCCCCAGGGCTATTGCCCCTAAGTCGCTACTCCAGCGAAGTTCATGGGAGCAATCTTCTCTTGCAACGGCTTCATCCTGGATGCATCGGCACTCGGCAGGGCACAAAGTTTGCCGATTGAACCGCATGCGCCGTCGATGGAGCCGGATCCAGGAAGAAGCCGTTGAAAGAGAAGATGGCCCAGGAAGAAGCCATTGCAAGAGTTGAATTCCCCTTTCAGCCTTCAACCTCATAGGCAAGTGTGTCCAATCATGAGAAAAGGTGTATAAGGTGGCTTATTGCAAGTTGTACTTCTGTTTGACTCTCCTCTGAAGAATGACAGCATGGGATCCTCAAAGCAACTTTCAAAAGATCTGAAAACAAAGATTGTTCCAGATCATGGTTTAGGGGAAGGCTACAAAAAGCTATCTCAGAGGTTTAAGCTGTCAGTTTCAACTGTAAGGAATGTCATAACAAAAATTGCTTTGAATGGCAGAAGAAGAACACTGCATTCCAAGAAAAACACATGCTACCTACTGTCAATTTTGGTGGAGGTTCCATCATGCTGTGGGGCTGTGTGGCCAGTTCAGGGACTGGGGCCCTTGTTAAAGTCGAGGGTTGGATGAATTCAACGCAATATCGAGTTATTCTTCAGGAAAATGTTCCAGCATCAGTCACAAAGTTAAAGTTACGCAGGGGTTGGATATTCCAACAAGACAATGACCCTAAACTTACTTCGAAAGCTACAAAGGCATTTATGCAGAGGGAGAAGTACAATATTCTGGAATGGCTGTAACAGTCCCCTGACTTGAATATCATGGAAAATCTATGGAATGATTTGAAGCAGGCTGTCCATGCTCAGCAGTGATCATTTTTACTGAACTGGAGAGATTTTGCATGGCTGAATGGTCAAAAATACCGCCACCCAGAATCCAGACACTCATCAAAGGCTATAAGAGGCATCTAGAAGCTGTTACATTTGCAAAAGGAGATTCAATGAAGTATTATTAACATGTATTTCTATAGCGCCAACTTATTTTGTAGCGCTGTAAGTATTGATGAAATATCTCTGTTGGGGTGCCCAAATTTATGCAACTGTCTAATTTTGTTATGATGCATATTGCATATTTTCTGTTAATCCAGTAAACTGTATGTCACTGCTGAAATACTACTGTTTCCATAAGGCATGTTATATATTAAAAGGAAACCAATGATAAACAAAAATCCAAAGAATTAAGAGGGGTTTTCATATGACTGTATGTGTATATATTAAAAACTAGTGGTCCTCAATAATGAAAAATCACACACCAGCTCCATATAGTTACCATTTTCCTTCTAATAGTAGACATTAAACATTATCATAATTTTGGTGTATTCAGTCTTACTCTGATTTATAAATCACCATAACATTTTTGAAAGCAGTGTCGAGAATTTCCTGGAAGACAGGAAAGTGTTAATAAATCACTTGCTCAAGCTGAAATCATATTCATGATATAATATTAAGCAAATAAAACATGCTTAAGTGGTGATGGCATGATAGATTATCAAAATCATCATACACGTTCACAGTTATCATACAGGTGAAAACCAATTTATGGTGATGGTGGTGCAGATTTTCTCCAGATACCTGGTATGGCATTACTATAGTCATACAATGCAAAATAGGAATTACACACACAACTTAGGGGCACATTTACTAAGGGTTGAAGTGAATATTCGAATAAAATTTGAATTTAAAAAAATCGAATTTCTAAGTAATTTTGGGCCCTTTAAAATCCTTAGACTTTAAGCTGCCAAATTGCCATTCTAGCCTATGGAGGATCTCCTAGAACCCTTCCTTGAAATTTCCTGGAAAAAAGTCCTAGGAATTAGAAGGATTTTGCTAAAAATCTTAAAATGCGATCGAACGATTCACATGATTTTCATTTTAATGAAAATGGACCTATTAGATTGAAAAAGGTCTATTTTCCATCGAAAAAAACCCCTAGAGAATGTAGACAGACAGTGCAGTTTTTAGTGAACTTTGTTAACAGAATTGAGGTCGCCAATTTCCTAGCCACCCCCAGTTACTTTCAAAACTTACCTCATACACATTGGACCAGGTTAGTCAATAGAGTTGTAGACAGTAGCCATCTTTCCAGGCATCTTCTGATAGGGGAATTCAACCCCCCTGGTGCTAACCACCTCCCCCCACCCCCCGTAGGCCCCCCTCCTCCCCCCTGGCCTACCTCTCTCCCGGGCTATTGCCCCTAAGTCGCTACTTACCCCTCTGTGTAGGTCCCCTCCAGCAAAGTTCACGGGGGCCATCTTCTCGTCCAACGGCTTCTTCCTGGGTCATCTTTTCTTCCATCGGCTTCTTCCTGGATCTGGCTCCTTCGGCAGCGCATGTGCTGTAGGACGCTGGTACTACTGCACATGCGCTCAAAGTTCACGAAGTTCAATCGGCGAACTTCATTAACTTTGTGCGCATGCGCAGTAGTACAAGCGCCCTACTGCGCATGTGCCACCTAGCGCTGACGGATCCAGGAAGAGGGGACTTACACAGAGGGGTAAGTAGCGACTTAGGGGCAATAGCGCGGGTGGAGAGGTAGGCCGGAGGGAGGGGGGGCTTACGGGGGTGGGGGCCATGGGGGTTAGCGCCGGGGGTTGAATTCCCCTTAAAATAGGCCAGGTTTTGCATACATGTATGTGCAAACTGGAGTGCTAGTCTGTGGTATTAAGTAAGTGGTTAAAGAACCAATTGGCATCACCTTTCCTGTTATCTTTCATATTCAATAATGCCAGATTTCTTCTGGCATTGTAAATCCCATCTGGTGCCAATCTCAATCCTCTATTTCCCATTGTTCTCAGTAGGACTTTCCAGGTTCTCATGACAACACTAACCCTTCTCCAATAGTAACAACTTCTGCAGGGTTCCATGGCAACCAATGTCCTATCGTTATATTGTTTTAATCTTTCCTGATTTACATAACGCAACACAAATGTACTAGATCAACAGAATTTAAAGGACCAGTAACATCGAAAAAATTTAATTGTTTTAAAGTAATAAAAATATGCTTTGTAGAACATAATGTTATCTGTTATCCATTACTTATCCTGTGCCATATAGCCGTTTTTCAATTTCCACCATTGCTACTTAGCAGCTTGTTTATATGAACTATAGTAGTGTTTCTGAAGCAAACAGATACGTTTTAAAAGCAAAGGGCAACAGTACATGATATCTTCTTTACTTTAAAACGCTTTAATTTTTTGGTGTTACTGTTCCTTTAACAATAAAGCAGTGTTCTGTACCCAACGTTTTCCACCTCAAAGGTTCTCATTTTTAACCTGAATTTCATATGCATCTAATGCCAATCCCCACGTCTAACACATTTCAGAAAACACTTGAAAAATTATTATAAGCATACCTCCCAACTGTCCCGTTTTTAGAGGGACAGTGCCTCTTTTAACAGCTCTATCCGCAGTCCCTCGTTTGTACTGAAGTCCAGTTTTTCTCTGCACTGAACAGCCAGAAAAAGAAAAAAAGTTTCTAACTTAATTGGCTTTTGGCAGAGAACCCAGAACAGCCACAGCAGCAGATAAGATACTTTTGTAACAATTTCAAGACAGGCAAATAAGTAATTGTATAATTATATAAAATAATAGGTCCCTTAGGAAAAGTTAGACTCACATCTTAAAGGGCAATTCACCTTCATTACCAAAACTGTAATAACTGGAAAAAAAACACAGAAATATGTTCAAACTTTAATAACCTTCCATAAAAATGGGCGTGGTCAAAAAATGTTTGCTGTGGCAACTTTTTTGTCCCTCTTTTTATTTTTAAAACGTTGGGAGGTATGCTACTATAAAACATTTTTTACATTCTTGCACAAGAAAAGTACAGATATGGGACCTGTTATCCAGAATACTCAGAACCTGGGGTTTTCTCGATATTGGATCTTTTCGTAATTTGGATCTTCATACAGTACCTTAAAGGGGATGTTCACCCTTTGGACAATAATCCTAATTTAAAAGCCGATGTTAAAAAAAACATTTTTGTAATTTATATTTATTATTTTATTGTTTCTTTTCAAAGATACACACACTATAGAAGCTGCGGATCAGCTAAAACCCCCTCAGCTCTTCCTCTCTTAAAGGGGAATTTAAACCCCTCCACTGTAGGCCCCTCCCCCCCGGGCTATTGCCCCTAACTTGAATATTATCCCAAAACGGGGGAGGGGTTTAGCACCGGCGGGGTTGAATTCCCCTTTAAGGGATTGGTGACACACTCAGGGTAAGATGTGTAGGTTGCTGAATAAGGAAGGGCTCAGTATGCACTGCACTTGCCTTTTATCCATGCTTAATTTGCATATCTTTGACTATCAAGATTCAGCCAATTGGATCAAAGATAGGACTAGTGTCATAAAGGTGAACATCCCCTTTAAAGGAGAACCAAGGAAAAAACCCTCCCCTGTGTATACCCCTCTAAAATTAATAAAAATTAATAAGTGAAAAGCAACATTTTGGCACTTTAAATATGCTCTACTGCAAACTGAAAGTCAGCTTGGGCTTTTTTCCAAATGTGGCTGGTATGTCTGCTAGTTGCACTGGTTTCTGTGCTGCCATGTAGTAATTATCTGTATTAATTACTAATCAGCCTTATATTATAACATGTATATTCTATGTGTACTATATATTGTGAGTCGGCCTCAAATCTCAGTAACAGACAGTTGTCAGAGCATGTGCATTGAATCAGCAGAAAAGAAGATGAAGAGCTACTTGGACATCTTTGGAGGCACAGATCTGTACTGCTAAAGGGATGTTTTTGTCTTGGGCTGATGTACTGTAGATGCTCAAAAAAATGTACCGGTATTAGACCTGTTATACAGAATGTTTAGGACCTGAGGTTTTCCAGATAATGGATCTTTATGTAATGTGGATCTTCATAACTTAAGTCGACTAGAGACTCATGTAAACATTACATTTTGAATTTGCCTCCAATAAGGATTAATTATATCTTAGTTAGGATCATGTACAAGCTACTGTTTTATTATTACAGAGAAAAAGGATTTTTTTGGATTATTGGATAAAATGGGGTCTACGAGAGACGGCCTTTCCATAATTCATAGCTTTCTGGATAATAGGTTTTCGGATAACTGATTCCATACCTGTACAACATTGCTAGCCAGTTACTTCTTTAATAAAGCTTTACTTCTCATTTAACTGCAATATCAGCCAGAAGCCAGGAAAAATTTAAATACAATTATTTTTAATTTTCCTTTTCTTATTTTCATTGGATAAAAAAGTAAAATGAAGGTACAGCTGCCCTTTCAAAACAGAGATTTTGTTTTACATGTTTTGTATATGTTTTCCTGTGGTTTTTTTTTTTTAGAAATATCGACGGTGGAGTCTGTGGTAACCTAGCAACCAGTCTCCATAACAGGAAGTAGTACTCCATCTTACTCAGAAGTAGCTGACATGCAAAACAGTATCTTTAATATATTTCTCTAAGTTTCTTTAAAATGAGTAAAAAGTATTCACATGAAGCTCAACCTGTAGTCCCTCATTTGTACAGGAAAGTCCCATTTTTCTCTGCACTGAACAGCCAGAAAAAGAAACAAAGTTTCTAACTTAATTGCCTTTTCGCAGAGAGCCCATAACTGCCAGGAGGTTAAGATAAGATACAATGTAACAATTTCTAGATAAGCAAATAAGTAATTGTAACAGGATAAGTTAACAAGGTCCCTTGAGAAAAGATAGACTCACAGCCTAAAGGGGAATTAACCTTCATGAGCAAAACTGTAATAACTGAAGAAAAATCACATAAAAACCAAATGTTGCCAAATGTTGTAAAATGAACATTGTAATAAGGGGGTGTGGCCATAAAAATGGGCATGGTGGAAAGATTTGGTGCACTATGCGCGCCAACTTTTTTGTCCCTCTTTTTATTTCCAAAATATTGAGAGGTATGGTCAGTAGTATAATTAGTAGGCAACTCCAATAGATTATGATGCAGATTTATTAAAGGGCGAAGAGGCCATTGCTAGGGAAAATTTGCCAGAAACCTCATCCGCAGGGACATCACCAATTTACTAACAGGCATAGACGATAATTCGCTAGTGAAAGAGACCGTTGCCAGCACAGTTTCTCGCCCTATCACCAGGCAAACAGTTGTTACGCCACAATTTCACTAGTGCAAATTTTACAGAGTGTTACCTCTTTCGCTACAGTTTCCTTCGCTGGCTTAGACCAGGCAAACTGATAAATTGAAGCTTCATGCTCCTCAATCTGATGTCGGTGACATCATATCCTGTATGCAGGAAACTCATAAAAATAGTTTGTCTTCTGTATTTCTAGGTGCATGTGCGCTGGAGTGATGATGTCAGCGCGAAATTTAAACTATTTAAAGGAACAATTTGATTTTTCTCATTGCCCGTTATAGGTTTTCTCCTTGTGAGTTCCTGGTGCTTCTGTGCTATTTTAGCTTCTGATATCTGATTACATGTTGTGACCCCTTCCTGTTTGTGACAAATCCTGACTTCTGAAATCCGGACCCTGCCTAGTAACCGACTCTTCTATTCCGTACCCCTTCTGATTGATCTCCTGGTTTGAACCCTTGCCTGTCTGACTCCGCCTGTTCTTTGCCTGCACCGACCCGGCCTGATTTGACTACGTTTTCTGTCTATGCCTTGTAACGTGACCTTCTGGCCAAAAGATTTTGCTTTACTGTTGTGCCCCTTAGCTCATCCAGAACACTTAGCTCATCCAGAACCCTTAGCTTTTCACCTCTCGTAATAAGACCTGGCAGTATCCGATTAGCCAAGGGCTCCTCCCGAGGTGAAAAGCGGCTGCAAGAGCCGAGAACAGGGTTAATGCTTTTTGGACCAGAATATGATGTAATTATTGATAGCACCACAGTAATCATCTTTGATTTGTAGCATTTATCTGTGTATGGAAAGCGATACCTAAGGAGTTCACTACAACCTTAATTGTAGGATAGTGTTGCACAAAAATTCAAAACATAGTACATGGTATCAGAAAAATCGTATCTTATATATAAACCTTCTTAAAATAAAGCTGCACTAATCTACTTGTAGCAGATCAAAAGAAGTATTAATCCTTTTCCATACACATGTACAATTTCAATTAGGCAAAATATTCAAAGAGCCAGAAGTTAGAATTATCAGGATTAGCTGGCAGCTTTTTGTTTTGGTGTTATACTAATGCCCAGATGCATCAGGGCAAAAGCTGTATCTTGCTAAAACTACTGACGTGGCAGTACTGAAACGGACATGTACATGTGATATGTTCACATTTCTTCTGCAATGGCATCTTCCTCATTTTGATATAGCAGTAGAACGTATGTTTTGCCACTGAAAGAGGCTCTGCTCTGTAACTGATCTAAAAATCCTAAATTATATTGTAAGATAGAAAATACATACATTTCAATTATTTGAAATTGTGTTCTCTCTTGTCTTTTCTTTTTAATGCTAATGAATACCCGCTGCATTGTTTTTGCTTTAAGCAGATGCTAGATGCCCACAGGCACTTGCTGCCGGGCCGGGTTCAAGGTGAGCGAAAGATCTGGGCTTTTTCCTGTTATTTGCATTTTCCACACTGCCTTGACAATCATAAATGATGCCTATTGTTTCTGCCCTAGTCTCATAATCATTCTTATCAGAGAGGAGTCATAGGTAAAAACAAGTAAAATCTTGCTTATAGTGTGCATTGAGAAAACAAACAAAAAGATATACTGTATCAGGCATATGCCTAGTTCTGTTTTAGGAACAGTTAAGACTTGTTTTGGTTTACAATGCCTTTAACACAGGTAGTATCCCGTTGTATATTATTGACATTGAATATATCGAGTCGAATTTACAGTCTTTAAATAGGAAATTATGCTCTGCTAATGCAACGGACGCAATAGTGCGTTCTGCACAAGATTTGCAGCACTCCTCTGACCTCCTCCATTGCTAAAGTTTTAAGTGCAAAAGGGAGGGGGCGACATTGAGGCTGGTGCGGCAGTAGCCCCAAAAACAGTGCTGCAGAAAACCTGCTATCCAGAAAGCTTAAATTTTAACAAATAATTTTTAAAAATTATTTCCTTTTCTTGTGTAATAATAAAACAGTACCTTGTACTTGAGGGTAACTTAGCAGCATAAATCTATACTGATGACAAAACAATTCTGTTGGATTTATGTAATGTTTTATAGCAGACTCAGGGTATGGTGATTCAAAAGCAGAAAGATCCCTCATTCAGAAAACCCCAGGTCCCAAGCATTGCTCATATCAGATGCTTTATCAATTCTTTTTAGTCATTTTTTAGTGGAGTAACTAAGGGGGGTGGACTCCCCCAGAAATTGTTTTCCCTGGGCACTCCCCACCCCTTTCTAGTGGAAATCAGGGTTGATCCTTTTAATGGAAAAAATCACTAACCACCGGTGATGCACAAAAAAACTCAGGTGATCCGCATTGTGGGTCAGCAGCAGTCACCTCACATTGGTCTCTTCCAAAATCTTTATGTGTTAATGAAACAATTTAGAATTTGCCATGCAGCAACATAAATGCACATTTTTATATTTCTCAGATAATGACATTGAGGAGATAAATGGCTATGGAGAAATAGAATATTGGTATATCCATTATAGTAGGTACTGCCATCCAAGGTATTTGCTTATCAATATCCGCAAGTTGCTGCCACGGATACATATTCAAAAAGGTGGTAAAGAACGATTAACTTTAAAAACAATGAAAATGCCTAGTATGCATTTTGACATAATGTACACATTAGCATCAATTCTAAGCCATTTTTAGGAGGCATGCTATCTTTAAAATAGTTTTGGTTTTACTTAGTAGTGCTCTTGCACTCAGGTCATAAATATTTAATATGAAAAAATGTAGGTGAAATAATGGCTTTGAGATTGATTGAGTAGGCTTTTCTTCTATAAATGATTAAATCTGTGTGCAAATAGAGAGAAGTAAAGTACAGTTATAAATGTCCGCTACTATAAAATACTAAAAATAAGGACTTCTATGTCATAAAAATTTTACAAGCACTGAAAAAATATGACTGGCATACCAATGAAGATGAATACGTTGTCCTTTGTAACTTCAATATAGTCCTAATTGTATAAACACATACAAAAGTGCATTCTGTTTTGTTTAGATGTGTAAACATCTTTGTGAAAATTCTGTTGTTACAGCTCTTGTACGTTAAATTGTAAAGGTATGGGATCCTTTATCTGGAAACAGATTATCCAGATATCTCCAAATTATGGCAGGGCCATCTCCCATAGACTCCATTTTAATCAAATAATTTACATTTTAAAAATGTGATCCTATTGGGTATATTTAATGTTTAAATGTATATTTAATGTTTTTAGCCTTCAAGGGGAATTCAACACCCCAAGGCGTTAACCCCCCACCCCCTGTAGGCCCCCCTCCCCCGGCCTACCTCTCCCCCTGGACTATTGCCCCTAAGTTGCTACTTACCCCTCTGTGTAAGTCCCCTCCAGCGAAGTTCACAGGGGCTGTCTTCTCTTCCAACCGCTTCTTCCTGGATCCATCGGCACTTGGTGAACTTTGTGCGCATGCGCAGTAGTACCAGTGTCCTACTGTGCATGCGCTGCCGACGGAACAGCATCCAGGAAGAAGCCAGGAGAGGGCCCAGGAAGAAGCGGTTGGAAGAGAAGATGGCCCCAGAGTGGTAAGTAGCACCTTAGGGGCAATAGCCCAGGGAGGGGAGCCTACGGAGGGGTGGGGGGGAGCAGTTAGCACCTGGGGGGGTTGAAATCCCCTTTAAGATATGGAGCTCCAAATTATAGTCAGGTTCTGGATAACATACCTTTATTTTCAGGAAAATCTGAGGGTGACTATGTAGTCAGTGATTTTTGTGATTTTTTCCATTGTAACAGGAAGGTCTGGGGTTTGGGCGCTGTGATCCCTCCCGTGCTCTCTGCAGCTTTCAGGAGGATTTCCAAGAGTTTGAGATGATTGATGAGGAGGAAGATGAAGAAGAAGAGGAGGAGGAAGATGAACTTCCAGTACAAGAGAACACAAAACAACTGGAGGCTCCACCATCCCCAAGTCCATCCCCTCTCCCACTTGAGGACTCTTTGAAAAATAGACCAAGCACTTTAGGATTCACTGCTCCTCGATCTCAGGTATGCTAGAGACAAAACAAAGTAAAAGGAAAAAAAGAGTGAGAACATGTTACTTAGAAATTGTTAGAAATAATATATGGCAATGGTAGCAAAGGAAGCAAATAAACACTGTATCAATTCGTGGGTCTAGGTTGACTAGTGTCTTAGAGAAAGCCTCTATAAAGGTCTGATTTAAGTTTAATGGGTACCCTTAACGGGTGGTGAGAGCCGATCAACTAATTGCCTTTGCCCAACTCACTTGCTTTATTGACTCCAGCTGTTATTCTTATATTCTGGGCAACCTTTCACTGCTGCTGTTGGATACCTGTATGGAACTACTAGCAGCAGGCAGTGGTTACAAAATATATCTAATAACCCCTTGGAGCTGTTTAACTACTTACCTGCTGTAGATTGTAGCAGGTGTTTGTAAAAGAAGCCTATGGGGGGATTCCCATAGGCTTCTATTGGTATTCGGTAGGTTCAGTCTGGCGAAGTACGCATTCAAATAAAATTCGAATAAAAGTTAAAGTCATTCGATCATCGAATGGTTGAATGATCGAATATCCGATCATTCGATCTATTCGATCATTCGCATTTTCGGTATTCGATGATCGAAGTGGCCAAATTTGCATATTCGATCCTCCGAAAAAATAGTACGATCGGTATTCGATCGAACTTCGATCCCTTCACGTGAATTTTGTAAATCTGCCCCTAAGGGTCCGATTTATTAAGGATCAAGTTGTGTTTACCCTGAAAATTCGAGTTTTAGATCAGTCTTTTTTTAATTTTGTTGAGGTTTTTTTTCAAAAACTCTACTTTTTCAAAATGTATTATATCCTGACCCTGGTAATCTGAAAATACACCATCTTAAACCTGTCGAAGTCTTGTAGGAATCAATGGCAGAGATCCCTTTAACCATTTGATGTTAATAGCCTTCATGAGGTCATTTTTTTTGGAAACTTTTCCCCCGAAAACTCGATTGATTTGAGTTTTTGGGCTGTTAACCCCAATTTTGCTGATTTGAATTTTACCCATTCAAATGTTTTCTTTAAATTAGAAACCATTCGAGTTGTGAGTTGAGGTATAAAAAAAACTCTAATATTAGAACTGTAATATACAGTACTCTAGCACCTGAGGAATTTGGGGGAGTATTTACTGACTGTGATTTGCACTAGTGTGGTAGAACACGGTAAAAAGCTAACTTTTGCTTTTCATAAAATACCTATAGCTTACTGACCAAATCTATTTGCTGGTTGGTTTCTAGGAGATAAAGAGAAGGAAAGGCTGGAGACACTTGGGGGTGCCAAACATTAGACTCCCACAAGTGATTGTAGTCACTTACAAAAAACCCAGGGTTGGTGCTCCTATCAGGAGAAATCTGCACCGGCCCCGGTTTATAGGAGTGAGCACCACGGAGACAGCTACTTCCGTCTTCGTTCAAATGCGCATGCTTCAGTCTGGGGAAATGCGCGGCTGCACGAAGACAGAAGTAGATTGCTCCGTGGGGCTCACTCCTATAACCCAGGGTCGGTACAGATTTCTCCTTATAGGAGCACCGGCCCTAGGTTTTTGGTAAGTTGCTACAATCACTTGGAGGTGCCTAGTATTTGGCACCCCCAAGTGTCTCCAGCCGTTCCTTCTCCTTTAAGAAATGTATATTGCACATGATGTCAAACATATACAGAATAAACTGGGGCTTATTTACTAACAAAAATGCCCTAGTGTAGTTATTAGTTCAGTCTGCTGCATGTAGAATACTGAAAACAACTAGATGACTAGTTGCTATGGATTATTAAACTGGGGCAGTATTAGTAAAGCCCTGTAACTGCATTTAAAGATTTGTATAGAGTAGGGATGCACCGAATCCAGGATTCGGTTCGGGATTCGGCCAGGATTCGGCCTTTATCAGCAGGATTCGGATTCGGCCGAATCCTTCTGCCTGGCCGAACCGAATCCGAATCCTAATTTGCATATACAAATTAGGTTCAGGGAGCTAAATCACGTGACTTTTTGGCACAAAACAAGGAAGTAAAAAATGTTTTCCCCTTCCCACCCATAATTTGCATATGCAAATTAGGGTTCGGATTCGGTTCGGTATTCGGCCAAATCTTTCGGGAAGGATTCGGGGGTTCGGCCGAATCCAAAATAGTGGATTCGGTGCATCCCTAGTATAGAGAGACTAATGACTTCAATGTGCGTCTTCTCTTTACTTTAGGACACACTGAACAACAATGGTGAATTTATTCCTCAAAGAGACAGCTGGCCAGATCCTGGGAGAAATGAGACAGGTGAGAGTATTATTTTTTTCCATTGATGATGTACATATTTATTTTGTTTACTAATATTTATTTGTACTGTATCTATTTGTTTGTCTGGCTGTCTCTCTCTCACTCTCGCTCTCTCTCTCTCTCTCATTCTTTCTTTCTCTCTCTATCTATGGCAAAAGTGCCATGACTATCCTGTAAATTATAACCTTATAATCAGTTATAGTTGGTGCTTAGTGATGTAAGTCTTGACTTACTTATATTATAAAAAAATAATGTACCCCCTCCCTGTAGAATATGACACTACTCAAGTCACCTTCCATGACCTGTATAAAAGCACTTGGCCTGAGTCCCATACCTTTAAATAGTATCATTTATAATATGGGGAATATTATTTTGTATGTATTACATAGTTACATAGTTAAATTGGGTTGAAAAAAGACAGAGTCCATCAAGTTCAACCCCTCAAAATTAAAAAACCAGCATACATACACACACACATATCTCCACTCTTTCAAACACAAACCATATATGCCCATAGCTATACTAACTGTAGAGTTTAGTATCAAAATAGCCTTTGATATTATGTCTGTCCAAAAAATCATCCAAACCCCTCTTAAAAGCATCAACAGAATGAGCCATCACTGTATTAGTATTTATTTTTTTAAATACTTTTTTCTATTCTTTTCTAATTTTTTAGTTTATCATCTTTTAGATGCCTGCTTCTTGTTAATGAACAGAGGTTTTAATTTTGTTGCCTTTAATTAGATCTTATCACTTTTTTCTCTGTCATGCAGAATTGGACACCCAGTCCGAGGTCATGCAGCCAGAGCAAGATAGCTGCCAAGTTTCTGACAGTGACACAGTAACCGAGCTGGAGATGAAAGATGACAGTCATGTGCCCCCCTTTCACAATCAGGTCCAGTCCACCCATGGAGGCTTGAGTCGAGTAGATTCAGAGTTGAGAGTATCCTCACCCTCTCAAGATCAGAATGATGATCTCAGTCCAGACAGGAGAGCAAGCACACGGGGTCATCCTTCCAGTTCCTCCAATGAAACTACATCTCCTTCTTCAGATCCTGGAATTGAGGCTGATTTGACAAGTCAT
Organism: Xenopus borealis; assembly: GCA_024363595.1. Taxonomy (NCBI): domain Eukaryota; kingdom Metazoa; phylum Chordata; class Amphibia; order Anura; family Pipidae; genus Xenopus; species Xenopus borealis. Next base: position 81,484,747 of record CM044435.1, on the reverse strand, counting down.
GGACGCTTCATTCCCTCTGGCCACTGCAGCCAGGATCTTAGCTCTCCAGGCTCTGATTCTGATGTAGAAGGGGAGATTGAAGCAGCCTTTGCCTGTGAAGCTGGTAGGCTGGTAGGAAATATGATTTCCTCAATCTCAGAAACAGAGTTGGATCTGACCAGTGAGTCAAGCAGTGGACGATCCTCCCATCTCACTAACTCTATTGAAGAGGCTAGCTCTCCCACCTCTGACCCTGAACTAGACCATGTGCTAGGTGGCGGCCGTGAAGGTTTAAAAGAAGCCATCCTCTTGGACAAGGAAAAGGAGATTAACCCAAGAGTGGCTGAAGTAGAAGAAAAATATAGTTCCTGGAATATTGATGAGGAAGCTCCACACCAGGAGGAACCAGCAAAATGCACAGAACGCAGTCTGGAAAGCTTACGGCGCTCATTCTACTTGCCTGTTGGGCCAAAGCTGATGCCAGAACCAGATGCAAACAGCGAGTATGAATCAGACTCAGAATCAGAGGCTGATTTAAGTGAAGATTCAGATTCACCCTGGCTGCTTAGCAACCTTGTGAATAAAATGATTTCTGAGGGCTCATATCCAATTACCTGTCCAGATGAATGTTTCCAGAGACAGACCAGCCCTTCTTGCGACACACTTTCCCCTGCTTCTGATTTGGACACTGAGGCAGTTGAGCCAGAACTCGAAACTGAGTTTAGTGTCTCTAAAGATATGTCTACAGAGTTGGAGACAACAGAACAAAGTATAGAGTTGGTCGATATGCAGACCCTTCAAAACTCTCTAAACCACCTCGAAAAGGAAGGCTCAGGCCCTGCATTGTATGTTATGCATGACTCATGTGATACTGTCACTCCCATTTTTGAAGGGCTTCCACACCACTTGGAGAAATTATCCCACACAGCAAAATGTAGAACACAATCTCCTGTACATAGAGCTGAGCAACAATTATGGAATGGAAGACAAGAAACTATGCAGGAGTCAGCAAAAGGTTGGGATATTGACCGTGATCTGGATTCTGGCATTCTTGTTGACAATGACCTTTGTGATGACCTTTGCCAAGACCTGGACGAAAGCCAACCCTGCTTGGATATCTCCACAGCTAAAACCAATCGTGGCTTTAACTTGGAGTACCCTGGGGAGGAAGATAATGAGATTCCTTACTACAGAAGCTTAAAAAACTCACCCTTTGAGGATTGTGCTGTAGAGGAAACATTCTTGGAACCCCCTTTAACTGAAACACGTTTGATGGATGACTCATTAGCTTATGACTCTGTAAAATACACTTTAGTGGTGGATGAGCACACACAACTGGAGCTAGTTAGTCTACAAAGGTGTACATCCATATTAAGTGATGGCAGTGATCTCTTGACCACATGCAACCCCTGTGACCTAGAAGAAGATGAGTTTGGTGATGAAGTTGATGCTCAAGAACAAGAGTCTTCATCTGGAGATTCGTCTCCAGAACCCAACATGCCTTTTTCCAAGAAATTTCTCAATGTGTTTGTGAACAGCACATCCCGGTCATCCAGTGAGTAACTTTTTGTTAGTATGAGAAATATGAGACAAATATCTAGTTGCAATGCATAGGTTGACAAGAATATTCTATTATATGAGTATTTTTTTATCTGTCATGTATTCCCTAAAGTTTAGTCTACCATAAGAGTTATTTATTTTTGTTTACAGGCACAGATTCCTTTGGGTTATTTTCCTGTGTAATAAATGGTGAAGAGCGAGAACAGACACACAGAGCTGTGTTCAGGTGAGGGACAGTTGTCACCAAATAGCAACAGAGTTAGTCTATAAATGTAATACAGTATCTGGATTGTTGGGTGCATCATTATTACAATTACCTGTAAAAACAAATAGCTTTACAGCAAGACATACTAAAAATATATATGTTTAAATCTGAGAATCATTTGTACTGTCATTGTGGCGCTGTGCTGATTGTGTAGTACCTAGATCTTTTCTTCATTTATATAATTTCTACTGATGTACTATATTTCATAGAGCAGGTTATAACTGGAACCCAATAACTGCTGCCTTCATGTAGTGTTATCACAAGAGTTGTCTCAATATAGGAAAATAGGCAAATGAATCAATGCTAGTATGCATTTTAAATCTTAACAATGTGCCTTATGAAATCAGTATTCAAGTGTGATCTGCAAGGATTAGTGATCTGTCATTTTGCAGTATATTATCAATGTGTCTCCAGCAATGTGAAACTGGCATTCAGCATTTTTACCCAACAAATTCAAGTTTTCAAGGGTATTTCTCAGTTAAAACTCAATTTTTTTAGGTTTTAGAAAAAAACTTGAATTTTCCAGGCTTTATTATCCCCAAAGCTCAAAATAGCTCAGATCTGGAAATACTCCAGCTAAAACCTGTAGAGGTCATGTAGAAGGAAATGCCAGATGATGATGATGTTTGTAGCCTTCATGATGTTGGGGGTTTTTTGGTGGGTTTTGAAATTCAAATTCAATTCATTATAGCAATGTGAGTTTTTTTCACCCCAAGTTTTTTCATAAATTGTAAAACATTTGAATTGTGAGTTTATTTGAGGTTTAAAAAAAAAAACTCACAAACCTCTAAAACACGACCTTTGATAAATAATCCCCTTCATTTCACAATTTATGACAACAGTTTTTAATAACACCAAAAAGTGTAGCTATTAATTAACTTTAGACATAACAAGTATCAGATTACTTTAAATTTTAGTTTCAGCATTTTTGGGAAAATATGTTGTCTGATGGCCAGCTTTTGACCATTAGCACCTGTTTTTGTTTTTATTTAATTGTTTGTTTGTTGTTGTGTTGTGCATTTACACATAGCCATCTTTATCTGTAACAAATGCCACAATTTCTTTTTGTCAGACTTAGCAGTGATGTTGTTTACTCTTTTACAGGTTCATCCCTCGTCATGAAGATGAGCTGGAACTTGATGTAGACGATCCTTTGTTGGTAGAGTGTGAAGATGGCTCATGGTGTCGTGGCTATAACATGAGGACAGGAGAACGAGGAATCTTCCCCTCATTTTATGCTCATGAGGTTGTGTGTCCTGTGAAAGAGACTGTTGGTAAGCTGTTGTAATAGTTTTTTGTCCTCCCTGTTGCCTTCACTAATTTATTAGGTGGTGATATTTAGGGGAATAGTGTGAGTTGGATGATTACAACATATAATTTGTGGTAGTCCTGCATGCCTGTGCTCTCAAGACTGTGTAGAGGTGAATGAGGAAACTACAGGACAATTACTTGTGCAGTCTCTAAGGTTCTTGGTTCCATTCCCTTTTTTCCAGCCAACATATCTTGTCTACTACATGTGGGATTGCGAACTGAATTGAAAGCCTGTTCTCGCTTTTTTTCTTCTTTGGTGAAAGTAACAATTATTATGCCAAAGGCCCTTGGTCATTGGCTCAGGTGTGGTTACAACCACTACAGTCACCCCAGCCCACCTCTTCTTGATTACATTCCTTACAGTTGAAACTGACAGTTTAAACCTCTGAGATGGCTTTATGTAGCCTTCCCCTAAACCATGATACTGAACAATCTTCAATCCCATGATGTTACTCTTCAGAAGAGAGTCAAACAGAATCACAACTTGCAACTGGCCACCTTAAATACCTTTTCTCATGATTGGCAGACCTGTCTATAAAGTTCAAGGCTTAGCGAGCTAATCCAACCAATTTGGTGTTGCCAGTAATCAGTATTGAGCAGTCAAATTAGCAAAATTACAAGCACAACCACATTTTTGCACAGTCAGTTTTTCACCTTTTATTGAATTTCATACCACTGAATACTGCTTCACTAAAACTCTTTGTTCAGAAAACACCCCAGTACTCAGATGTTCCTGGGAAATGAAAGACATACCACACTTCTCTTTTTTGTTGAAAGTGGAGTAAATGATTACGCAGGCCGAGAAGGGTCCCCAAACTGGCTACACAAATAATTCAAAAACAGAAAAAAATATGGTAGTATTTTCTCTGAGCAGTTATATTTCTCTGATTCACATTTTAAGATGTGCATATTTCTTCAACTCTGTCTCTGTATTTTCTCTATTTTTCTCTATATCACGTGTGTCTGCTATATTTATATACAGTATATATATATATATATATATATATATATATATA